>JAPTHN010000001.1:70112955-70651044 GCA_026936325.1 Platynereis dumerilii | reverse complement strand
TATTATGAATCTGCATATTTTTGTCTGTCTAGAGATAAAAAAATCAAAGTGATATCATGAAAAAAACATATTTATCAGAATTTTTGAAAATAATCACTTTTCACACTTTAAAGAGCCAAATGACCTTGAAAAATGAGGTCAAGGTCAAATTTTTAAGTTGGATATGGGGGTTTTAGGGGTATCTTTGGGGGTTTACTATACATTGTTATGGCCTAAAATCGATATTTCAAGGTGAGATACCCAAGGTCACCTGTTTTGACGACGCGGTCAATCTTTAAAATTACGTAACTCAAAAACTAAGCATGGGATCATCACAAAAGTGAGTCACTGCAATGCGTATGTCATTCGGGCAACTTTTGGTGTCATGCATGTAACTCTATGACTTGTGATTCTGACTTCGTCCGTGCGCAAACCTCTGAGAGTGAAATGGCACCTGTAAAATAGTGACCTGACCTAGTTTCTTGAAATTGGGTCAGATTATGTAATTTATGTGAGACATGTAATCTAGATGGAAAATGAAATTTGCTTGTAATTTTGAGAGATATGATTACTTAAAGTAATGAAAAAACTGACTTTGAAGTGACCTGTGACCTTGAAAAATAGGTCAAGGTCCATTCGATTTTTACAGTGTAATATGGTCATGTAAAACTCCATATGTGATTTTTTGAGATTTTTTTGAAGAAATTTTTTGTCTGGAAAAATAATAATAATAATAATAAAAAATAATTACGAAAACAAGAAACTTCACCTATGTAATAGGTGAAGTTTAACTAAGACCGGGTAACCGCGAAGCGGTGACAAAACTTCACCACATGTATTGGGGTGTTATTGGTGCAACATAACTAAAGTAAGGGTATTAGGTTATGGGTCCGACTCCAAGCAATCTTTCAGAGCACTTTCACCCTCAAAATCAATTTCCTGTGACGGGGCGATTTTTTCTTGAAAAAAGCAAAAAACGGACGTTTTTGGCAATTGGGCTCAGAAATGATGCGATTTTCATCATTTTTGCAGGAAATGCTGCTCTACTAGTGAGGATTAGTAATGTGTCAAGACATTTGGCCCGAGTACGTTCAGGTCGATTCTGACCGAAGGCCCATTTTCCTATCTTTAGCATGCGAATGCCGTAATGGACCCACATAGGCCTATGCAAAGGCCTAGAATCACAAAACCATGCAATTCTAGGGGAAGGGGTCCAGAAAGGCATTAAACTGCCACCGGCACCCCACAATGCGGTGTTTCAGCTTTTCCCGCAAAAAATATGCGGTTTTTCTGTTTTGACCTGTTTCCGGGGCAATCCCGGTCCATGTCACAGCCATAGTGATGCTAATCTACACCATTCTAACCAATTTCCATGCTATTTACTGGCCTGCAGCCTCAACTTCAAAGTTCACCTGCATTAAGTCAGCCAATCACAGCACAGCTTTTTGTTTACTGCGGGACTCGAAACCATAAGACATGTGTCGTCTGCTAGAATGGAGTCTTCTGCAATATTTCAGCTTGCAGGTTGCTTATATAACATAGAGAAGGCTTGAATTAGGTATATCTTGGCTTTCTACAGTATTAGACCACAGGAGTTTCAGCAAAAACGTAATTCAAAGGGGGGGGGGGGTGCACCGTTGGATAATTGCTGGTTTTGATGACGCGGTCAATATTTAAAATTACGTAACTGCATAACCAAACATGGATCACCACAGTTATAACTTACAGCACTGGCCCGGCCACCAAGGCAGCTTTTGGCCTCACTTTGAAAACCCTGGGGCTTACGGTTTCTGACATCTCGTGCGACAATCGCTTAGTACTAAAAATGGCCGTAGCCATCTTGGACCTGGACCTGCTGCGTTTTCGGAAGTCTCACTTTGTAACTTGCAAAAAGCATGTGGAACCTAATAAAAGTGACAGAAACGAAAATCCGGGCGTAACCGGATGAGATTTGGGCATTTCAAAAGTATGGAAAATCTGACTTCAAAGTGCTCTGCGACCTTGAAAAATGAATCAAGGTCGGCGAAACCGGGTGGGTGTCATACGGGCATGGTGGGCTTCCTCATGAATTTTTTGAAAATTTTTCGAGGACCTTTTTTGGAAAGTACGAACGCAACTTGAATACTAGACCCGGGTAACCGCGAAGCGGGTGACAAAACTTCACCACATGTAATTGGGGTGTTATTGTGCAACATAACTAAAGTAAGGGTATTAGGTTATGGGTCCGACTCCAAGCAATCTTTCAGAGCCACTTTCAGCCCTCAAAATCAATTTCCTGTGACGGGGGGCGATTTTTTCTTGAAAAATGCAAAAACGGACGTTTTGGCAATTTGGGGGCTCAGAAATGATGCGATTTTCATCATTTTTGCAGGAAATGCTGCTCTACTAGTGAGATTAGTAATGTGTCAAGACATTTGGCCCGAGTAGTTCAGGTCGATTCTGACCGGAAGGCCCATTTTCCTATCTTTTAGCATGCGAATGCCGTAATGGACCCACATAGGCCTATGCAAAGGCCTAGAATCACAAAACCATGCAATTCTAGGGGGAAGGGGTCCAGAAAGGCATTAAACTGCCACCGGCACCCCACAATGCGTGTTCAGCTTTTCCGCCAAAATATGCGTTTTTCTGTTTTGACCTGTTTCCGGGGCAATCCCGTCCATGTCACAGCCATAGTGATGCTAATCTACACCATTCTAACCAATTTCCATGCTATTTACTGGCCTGCAGCCTCAACTTCAAAGTCACACTGCATTAAGTCAGCCAATCACAGCACAGCTTTTTGTTTACTGCGGACTCGAAACCATAAGACATGTGTCGTCTGCTAGAATGGAGTCTTCTGCAAGTATTTCAGCTTGCAGGTTGCTTATATAACATAGAGAAGGCTTGAATTAGGTATATCTTGGCTTTCTACAGTATTAGACCACAGAGTTTCAGCAAAAAGCGTAATTCAAAGGGGGGGGGGGGGGTGCACCGTTGGATAATTGCTGTTTTGATGACGCGGTCAATATTTAAAATTACGTAACTGCATAACCAAACATGGATCACCACAGTTATAACTTACAGCACTGGCCCGGCCACCAAGGCAGCTTTTGGCCTCACTTTGAAAACCCTGGGGCTTACGGTTTCTGACATCTCGTGCGACAATCGCTTAGTACTAAAAATGGCCGTTAGCCATCTTGGACCTGGACCTGCGTTTTCGGAAGTCTCACTTTGTAACTTGCAAAAAGCATGTGGAACCTAATAAAAGTGACAGAAACGAAATCCGGGCGTAACCGGATGAGATTTGGGCATTTCAAAAGTATGGAAAAATCTGACTTCAAAGTGCTCTGCGACCTTGAAAAATGAATCAAGTCGGCGAAACCGGGGGGTGTCATACGGGCATGGTGGGCTTCCTTCATGAATTTTTTGAAAATTTTTCGAGGACCTTTTTTGGAAAGTACGAACGCAACTTGAATACTAGAGACCGGGTAACCGCGAAGCGGTGACAAAACTTCACCACATGTAATTGGGGTGTTATTGGTGCAACATAACTAAAGTAAGGGTATTAGGTTATGGGTCCGACTCCAAGCAATCTTTCAGAGCCACTTTCAGCCCTCAAAATCAATTTCCTGTGACGGGGCGATTTTTTCTTGAAAAATGCAAAAACGGACGTTTTTGGCAATTTGGGGGCTCAGAAATGATGCGATTTTCATCATTTTTGCAGGAAATGCTGCTCTACTAGTGAGGATTAGTAATGTGTCAAGACATTTGGCCGAGTACGTTCAGGTCGATTCTGACCGGAAGGCCCATTTTCCTATCTTTTAGCATGCGAATGCCGTAATGGACCCACATAGGCCTATGCAAAGGCCTAGAATCACAAAACCATGCAATTCTAGGGGGAAGGGGTCCAGAAAGGCATTAAACTGCCACCGGCACCCCACAATGCGGTGTTTCAGCTTTTCCGCCAAAAATATGCGGTTTTTCTGTTTTGACCTGTTTCCGGGGCAATCCGGTCCATGTCACAGCCATAGTGATGCTAATCTACACCATTCTAACCAATTTCCATGCTATTTACTGGCCTGCAGCCTCAACTTCAAAGTTCACCTGCATTAAGTCAGCCAATCACAGCACAGCTTTTTGTTTACTGCGGGACTCGAAACCATAAGACATGTGTCGTCTGCTAGAATGGAGTCTTCTGCAAGTATTTCAGCTTGCAGGTTGCTTATATAACATAGAGAAGGCTTGAATTAGGTATATCTTGGCTTTCTACAGTATTAGACCACAGGAGTTTCAGCAAAAAGCGTAATTCAAAGGGGGGGGGGGGTGCACCGTTGGATAATTGCTGGTTTTGATGACGCGGTCAATATTTAAAATTACGTAACTGCATAACCAAACATGGGATCACCACAGTTATAACTTACAGCACTGGCCCGGCCACCAAGGCAGCTTTTGGCCTCACTTTGAAAACCCTGGGGCTTACGGTTTCTGACATCTCGTGCGACAATCGCTTAGTACTAAAAATGGCCGTAGCCATCTTGGACCTGGACCTGCGTTTTCGGAAGTCTCACTTTGTAACTTGCAAAAAGCATGTGGAACCTAATAAAAGTGACAGAAACGAAATCCGGGCGTAACCGGATGAGATTTGGGCATTTCAAAAGTATGGAAAATCTGACTTCAAAGTGCTCTGCGACCTTGAAAAAATGAATCAAGGTCGGCGAAACCGGGTGGGTGTCATACGGGCATGGTGGGCTTCCTTCATGAATTTTTTGAAAATTTTTCGAGGACCTTTTTTGGAAAGTACGAACGCAACTTGAATACTAGAGACCGGGTAACCGCGAAGCGGTGACAAAACTTCACCACATGTAATTGGGGTGTTATTGGTGCAACATAACTAAAGTAAGGGTATTAGGTTATGGGTCCGACTCCAAGCAATCTTTCAGAGCCACTTTCAGCCCTCAAAATCAATTTCCTGTGACGGGGCGATTTTTTCTTGAAAAATGCAAAAAACGGACGTTTTTGGCAATTTGGGGGCTCAGAAATGATGCGATTTTCATCATTTTTGCAGGAAATGCTGCTCTACTAGTGAGGATTAGTAATGTGTCAAGACATTTGGCCCGAGTACGTTCAGGTCGATTCTGACCGGAAGGCCCATTTTCTATCTTTTAGCATGCGAATGCCGTAATGGACCCACATAGGCCTATGCAAAGGCCTAGAATCACAAAACCATGCAATTCTAGGGGGAAGGGGTCCAGAAAGGCATTAAACTGCCACCGGCACCCCACAATGCGGTGTTTCAGCTTTTCCCGCCAAAAAATATGCGGTTTTTCTCTGTTTGACCTGTTTCCGGGGCAATCCCGGTCCATGTCACAGCCATAGTGATGCTAATCTACACCATTCTAACCAATTTCCATGCTATTTACTGGCCTGCAGCCTCAACTTCAAAGTTCACCTGCATTAAGTCAGCCAATCACAGCACAGCTTTTTGTTTACTGCGGGACTCGAAACCATAAGACATGTGTCGTCTGCTAGAATGGAGTCTTCTGCAAGTATTTCAGCTTGCAGGTTGCTTATATAACATAGAGAAGGCTTGAATTAGGTATATCTTGGCTTTCTACAGTATTAGACCACAGGAGTTTCAGCAAAAAGCGTAATTCAAAGGGGGGGGGGGGGGTGCACCGTTGGATAATTGCTGGTTTTGATGACGCGGTCAATATTTAAAATTACGTAACTGCATAACCAAACATGGGATCACCACAGTTATAACTTACAGCACTGGCCGGCCACCAAGGCAGCTTTTGGCCTCACTTTGAAAACCCTGGGGCTTACGGTTTCTGACATCTCGTGCGACAATCGCTTAGTACTAAAAATGGCCGTAGCCATCTTGGACCTGGACCTGCGTTTTCGGAAGTCTCACTTTGTAACTTGCAAAAAGCATGTGGAACCTAATAAAAGTGACAGAAACGAAATCCGGCGTAACCGGATGAGATTTGGGCATTTCAAAAGTATGGAAAATCTGACTTCAAAGTGCTCTGCGACCTTGAAAAATGAATCAAGGTCGGCGAAACGGGTGGGTGTCATACGGGCATGGTGGGCTTCCTTCATGAATTTTTTGAAAATTTTTCGAGGACCTTTTTTGGAAAGTACGAACGCAACTTGAATACTAGAGACCGGGTAACCGCGAAGCGGTGACAAAACTTCACCACATGTAATTGGGGTGTTATTGGTGCAACATAACTAAAGTAAGGGTATTAGGTTATGGGTCCGACTCCAAGCAATCTTTCAGAGCCACTTTCAGCCTCAAAATCAATTTCCTGTGACGGGGCGATTTTTTCTTGAAAAATGCAAAAACGGACGTTTTTGGCAATTTGGGGGCTCAGAAATGATGCGATTTTCATCATTTTTGCAGGAAATGCTGCTCTACTAGTGAGGATTAGTAATGTGTCAAGACATTTGGCCCGAGTACGTTCAGGTCGATTCTGACCGGAAGGCCCATTTTCCTATCTTTTAGCATGCGAATGCCGTAATGGACCACATAGGCCTATGCAAAGGCCTAGAATCACAAAACCATGCAATTCTAGGGGGAAGGGGTCCAGAAAGGCATTAAACTGCCACCGGCACCCCACAATGCGGTGTTTCAGCTTTTCCCGCCAAAAATATGCGGTTTTTCTGTTTTGACCTGTTTCCGGGGCAATCCCGGTCCATGTCACAGCCATAGTGATGCTAATCTACACCATTCTAACCAATTTCCATGCTATTTACTGGCCTGCAGCCTCAACTTCAAAGTTCACCTGCATTAAGTCAGCCAATCACAGCACAGCTTTTTGTTTACTGCGGGACTCGAAACCATAAGACATGTGTCGTCTGCTAGAATGGAGTCTTCTGCAAGTATTTCAGCTTGCAGGTTGCTTATATAACATAGAGAAGGCTTGAATTAGGTATATCTTGGCTTTCTACAGTATTAGACCACAGGAGTTTCAGCAAAAAGCGTAATTCAAAGGGGGGGGGGGGGGTGCACCGTTGGATAATTGCTGGTTTTGATGACGCGGTCAATATTTAAAATTACGTAACTGCATAACCAAACATGGGATCACCACAGTTATAACTTACAGCACTGGCCCGGCCACCAAGCAGCTTTTGGCCTCACTTTGAAAACCCTGGGGCTTACGGTTTCTGACATCTCGTGCGACAATCGCTTAGTACTAAAAATGGCCGTAGCCATCTTGGACCTGGACCTGCGTTTTCGGAAGTCTCACTTTGTAACTTGCAAAAAGCATGTGGAACCTAATAAAAGTGACAGAAACGAAATCCGGGCGTAACCGGATGAGATTTGGGCATTTCAAAAGTATGGAAAATCTGACTTCAAAGTGCTCTGCGACCTTGAAAAATGAATCAAGGTCGGCGAAACCGGGTGGGTGTCATACGGGCATGGTGGGCTTCCTTCATGAATTTTTTGAAAATTTTTCGAGGACCTTTTTTGGAAAGTACGAACGCAACTTGAATACTAGAGACCGGGTAACCGCGAAGCGGTGACAAAACTTCACCACATGTAATTGGGGTGTTATTGGTGCAACATAACTAAAGTAAGGGTATTAGGTTATGGGTCCGACTCCAAGCAATCTTTCAGAGCCACTTTCAGCCCTCAAAATCAATTTCCTGTGACGGGGCGATTTTTCTTGAAAAATGCAAAAACGGACGTTTTTGGCAATTTGGGGGCTCAGAAATGATGCGATTTTCATCATTTTTGCAGGAAATGCTGCTCTACTAGTGAGGATTAGTAATGTGTCAAGACATTTGGCCCGAGTACGTTCAGGTCGATTCTGACCGGAAGGCCCATTTTCCTATCTTTTAGCATGCGAATGCCGTAATGGACCCACATAGGCCTATGCAAAGGCCTAGAATCACAAAACCATGCAATTCTAGGGGGAAGGGGTCCAGAAAGGCATTAAACTGCCACCGGCACCCCACAATGCGGTGTTTCAGCTTTTCCCGCCAAAAATATGCGGTTTTTCTGTTTTGACCTGTTTCCGGGGCAATCCCGGTCCATGTCACAGCCATAGTGATGCTAATCTACACCATTCTAACCAATTTCCATGCTATTTACTGGCCTGCAGCCTCAACTTCAAAGTTCACCTGCATTAAGTCAGCCAATCACAGCACAGCTTTTTGTTTACTGCGGGACTCGAAACCATAAGACATGTGTCGTCTGCTAGAATGGAGTCTTCTGCAAGTATTTCAGCTTGCAGGTTGCTTATATAACATAGAGAAGGCTTGAATTAGGTATATCTTGGCTTTCTACAGTATTAGACCACAGGAGTTTCAGCAAAAAGCGTAATTCAAAGGGGGGGGGGGGTGCACCGTTGGATAATTGCTGGTTTTGATGACGCGGTCAATATTTAAAATTACGTAACTGCATAACCAAACATGGGATCACCACAGTTATAACTTACAGCACTGGCCCGGCCACCAAGGCAGCTTTTGGCCTCACTTTGAAAACCCTGGGGCTTACGGTTTCTGACATCTCGTGCGACAATCGCTTAGTACTAAAAATGGCCGTAGCCATCTTGGACCTGGACCTGCGTTTTCGGAAGTCTCACTTTGTAACTTGCAAAAAGCATGTGGAACCTAATAAAAGTGACAGAAACGAAATCCGGGCGTAACCGGATGAGATTTGGGCATTTCAAAAGTATGGAAAATCTGACTTCAAAGTGCTCTGCGACCTTGAAAAATGAATCAAGGTCGGCGAAACCGGGTGGGTGTCATACGGGCATGGTGGGCTTCCTTCATGAATTTTTTGAAAATTTTTCGAGGACCTTTTTTGGAAAGTACGAACGCAACTTGAATACTAGAGACCGGGTAACCGCGAAGCGGTGACAAAACTTCACCACATGTAATTGGGGTGTTATTGGTGCAACATAACTAAAGTAAGGGTATTAGGTTATGGGTCCGACTCCAAGCAATCTTTCAGAGCCACTTTCAGCCCTCAAAATCAATTTCCTGTGACGGGGCGATTTTTTCTTGAAAAATGCAAAAACGGACGTTTTTGGCAATTTGGGGGCTCAGAAATGATGCGATTTTCATCATTTTTGCAGGAAATGCTGCTCTACTAGTGAGGATTAGTAATGTGTCAAGACATTTGGCCCGAGTACGTTCAGGTCGATTCTGACCGGAAGGCCATTTTCCTATCTTTTAGCATGCGAATGCCGTAATGGACCCACATAGGCCTATGCAAAGGCCTAGAATCACAAAACCATGCAATTCTAGGGGGAAGGGGTCCAGAAAGGCATTAAACTGCCACCGGCAACCCCACAATGCGGTGTTTCAGCTTTTCCCGCCAAAAATATGCGGTTTTTCTGTTTTGACCTGTTTCCGGGGCAATCCCGGTCCATGTCACAGCCATAGTGATGCTAATCTACACCATTCTAACCAATTTCCATGCTATTTACTGGCCTGCAGCCTCAACTTCAAAGTTCACCTGCATTAAGTCAGCCAATCACAGCACAGCTTTTTGTTTACTGCGGGACTCGAAACCATAAGACATGTGTCGTCTGCTAGAATGGAGTCTTCTGCAAGTATTTCAGCTTGCAGGTTGCTTATATAACATAGAGAAGGCTTGAATTAGGTATATTTTGGCTTTCTACAGTATTAGACCACAGGAGTTTCAGCAAAAAGCGTAATTCAAAGGGGGGGGGGGGGTGCACCGTTGGATAATTGCTGGTTTTGATGACGCGGTCAATATTTAAAATTACGTAACTGCATAACCAAACATGGGATCACCACAGTTATAACTTACAGCACTGGCCCGGCCACCAAGGCAGCTTTTGGCCTCACTTTGAAAACCCTGGGCTTACGGTTTCTGACATCTCGTGCGACAATCGCTTAGTACTAAAAATGGCCGTAGCCATCTTGGACCTGGACCTGCGTTTTCGGAAGTCTCACTTTGTAACTTGCAAAAAGCATGTGGAACCTAATAAAAGTGACAGAAACGAAATCCGGGCGTAACCGGATGAGATTTGGGCATTTCAAAAGTATGGAAAATCTGACTTCAAAGTGCTCTGCGACCTTGAAAAATGAATCAAGGTCGGCGAAACCGGGTGGGTGTCATACGGGCATGGTGGGCTTCCTTCATGAATTTTTTGAAAATTTTTCGAGGACCTTTTTTGGAAAGTACGAACGCAACTTGAATACTAGAGACCGGGTAACCGCGAAGCGGTGACAAAACTTCACCACATGTAATTGGGGTGTTATTGGTGCAACATAACTAAAGTAAGGGTATTAGGTTATGGGTCCGACTCCAAGCAATCTTTCAGAGCCACTTTCAGCCCTCAAAATCAATTTCCTGTGACGGGGCGATTTTTTCTTGAAAAATGCAAAAACGGACGTTTTTGGCAATTTGGGGGCTCAGAAATGATGCGATTTTCATCATTTTTGCAGGAAATGCTGCTCTACTAGTGAGGATTAGTAATGTGTCAAGACATTTGGCCCGAGTACGTTCAGGTCGATTCTGACCGGAAGGCCCATTTTCCTATCTTTTAGCATGCGAATGCCGTAATGGACCCACATAGGCCTATGCAAAGGCCTAGAATCACAAAACCATGCAATTCTAGGGGGAAGGGGTCCAGAAAGGCATTAAACTGCCACCGGCACCCCACAATGCGGTGTTTCAGCTTTTCCCGCCAAAAATATGCGGTTTTTCTGTTTTGACCTGTTTCCGGGGCAATCCCGGTCCATGTCACAGCCATAGTGATGCTAATCTACACCATTCTAACCAATTTCCATGCTATTTACTGGCCTGCAGCCTCAACTTCAAAGTTCACCTGCATTAAGTCAGCCAATCACAGCACAGCTTTTTGTTTACTGCGGGACTCGAAACCATAAGACATGTGTCGTCTGCTAGAATGGAGTCTTCTGCAAGTATTTCAGCTTGCAGGTTGCTTATATAACATAGAGAAGGCTTGAATTAGGTATATCTTGGCTTTCTACAGTATTAGACCACAGGAGTTTCAGCAAAAAGCGTAATTCAAAGGGGGGGGGGGGTGCACCGTTGGATAATTGCTGGTTTTGATGACGCGGTCAATATTTAAAATTACGTAACTGCATAACCAAACATGGGATCACCACAGTTATAACTTACAGCACTGGCCGGCCACCAAGGCAGCTTTTGGCCTCACTTTGAAAACCCTGGGGCTTACGGTTTCTGACATCTCGTGCGACAATCGCTTAGTACTAAAAATGGCCGTAGCCATCTTGGACCTGGACCTGCGTTTTCGGAAGTCTCACTTTGTAACTTGCAAAAAGCATGTGGAACCTAATAAAAGTGACAGAAACGAAATCCGGGCGTAACCGGATGAGATTTGGGCATTTCAAAAGTATGGAAAATCTGACTTCAAAGTGCTCTGCGACCTTGAAAAATGAATCAAGGTCGGCGAAACCGGGTGGGTGTCATACGGGCATGGTGGGCTCCCTTCATGAATTTTTTGAAAATTTTTCGAGGACCTTTTTTGGAAGTACGAACGCAACTTGAATACTAGAGACCGGGTAACCGCGAAGCGGTGACAAAACTTCACCACATGTAATTGGGGTGTTATTGGTGCAACATAACTAAAGTAAGGGTATTAGGTTATGGGTCCGACTCCAAGCAATCTTTCAGAGCCACTTTCAGCCCTCAAAATCAATTTCCTGTGACGGGGCGATTTTTTCTTGAAAAATGCAAAAACGGACGTTTTTGGCAATTTGGGGGCTCAGAAATGATGCGATTTTCATCATTTTTGCAGGAAATGCTGCTCTACTAGTGAGGATTAGTAATGTGTCAAGACATTTGGCCCGAGTACGTTCAGGTCGATTCTGACCGGAAGGCCCATTTTCCTATCTTTTAGCATGCGAATGCCGTAATGGACCCACATAGGCCTATGCAAAGGCCTAGAATCACAAAACCATGCAATTCTAGGGGGAAGGGGTCCAGAAAGGCATTAAACTGCCACCGGCACCCCACAATGCGGTGTTTCAGCTTTTCCCGCCAAAAATATGCGGTTTTTCTGTTTTGACCTGTTTCCGGGGCAATCCCGGTCCATGTCACAGCCATAGTGATGCTAATCTACACCATTCTAACCAATTTCCATGCTATTTACTGGCCTGCAGCCTCAACTTCAAAGTTCACCTGCATTAAGTCAGCCAATCACAGCACAGCTTTTTGTTTACTGCGGGACTCGAAACCATAAGACATGTGTCGTCTGCTAGAATGGAGTCTTCTGCAAGTATTTCAGCTTGCAGGTTGCTTATATAACATAGAGAAGGCTTGAATTAGGTATATCTTGGCTTTCTACAGTATTAGACCACAGGAGTTTCAGCAAAAGCGTAATTCAAAGGGTGGGGGGGGGGGGGGTGCACCGTTGGATAATTGCTGGTTTTGATGACGCGGTCAATATTTAAAATTACGTAACTGCATAACCAAACATGGGATCACCACAGTTATAACTTACAGCACTGGCCCGGCCACCAAGGCAGCTTTTGGCCTCACTTTGAAAACCCTGGGGCTTACGGTTTCTGACATCTCGTGCGACAATCGCTTAGTACTAAAAATGGCCGTAGCCATCTTGGACCTGGACCTGCGTTTTCGGAAGTCTCACTTTGTAACTTGCAAAAAGCATGTGGAACCTAATAAAAGTGACAGAAACGAAATCCGGGCGTAACCGGATGAGATTTGGGCATTTCAAAAGTATGGAAAATCTGACTTCAAAGTGCTCTGCGACCTTGAAAAATGAATCAAGGTCGGCGAAACGGGTGGGTGTCATACGGGCATGGTGGGCTTCCTTCATGAATTTTTTGAAAATTTTTCGAGGACCTTTTTTGGAAAGTACGAACGCAACTTGAATACTAGAGACCGGGTAACCGCGAAGCGGTGACAAAACTTCACCACATGTAATTGGGGTGTTATTGGTGCAACATAACTAAAGTAAGGGTATTAGGTTATGGGTCCGACTCCAAGCAATCTTTCAGAGCCACTTTCAGCCCTCAAAATCAATTTCCTGTGACGGGGCGATTTTTTCTTGAAAAATGCAAAAACGGACGTTTTTGGCAATTTGGGGGCTCAGAAATGATGCGATTTTCATCATTTTTGCAGGAAATGCTGCTCTACTAGTGAGGATTAGTAATGTGTCAAGACATTTGGCCCGAGTACGTTCAGGTCGATTCTGACGGAAGGCCCATTTTCCTATCTTTTAGCATGCGAATGCCGTAATGGACCCACATAGGCCTATGCAAAGGCCTAGAATCACAAAACCATGCAATTCTAGGGGGAAGGGGTCCAGAAAGGCATTAAACTGCCACCGGCACCCCACAATGCGGTGTTTCAGCTTTTCCCGCCAAAAATATGCGGTTTTTCTGTTTTGACCTGTTTCCGGGGCATCCCGGTCCATGTCACAGCCATAGTGATGCTAATCTACACCATTCTAACCAATTTCCATGCTATTTACTGGCCTGCAGCCTCAACTTCAAAGTTCACCTGCATTAAGTCAGCCAATCACAGCACAGCTTTTTGTTTACTGCGGGACTCGAAACCATAAGACATGTGTCGTCTGCTAGAATGGAGTCTTCTGCAAGTATTTCAGCTTGCAGGTTGCTTATATAACATAGAGAAGGCTTGAATTAGGTATATTTTGGCTTTCTACAGTATTAGACCACAGGAGTTTCAGCAAAAAGCGTAATTCAAAGGGGGGGGGGGGGTGCACCGTTGGATAATTGCTGGTTTTGATGACGCGGTCAATATTTAAAATTACGTAACTGCATAACCAAACATGGGATCACCACAGTTATAACTTACAGCACTGGCCCGGCCACCAAGGCAGCTTTTGGCCTCACTTTGAAAACCCTGGGGCTTACGGTTTCTGACATCTCGTGCGACAATCGCTTAGTACTAAAAATGGCCGTAGCCATCTTGGACCTGGACCTGCGTTTTCGGAAGTCTCACTTTGTAACTTGCAAAAAGCATGTGGAACCTAATAAAAGTGACAGAAACGAAATCCGGGCGTAACCGGATGAGATTTGGGCATTTCAAAAGTATGGAAAATCTGACTTCAAAGTGCTCTGCGACCTTGAAAAATGAATCAAGGTCGGCGAAACCGGGTGGGTGTCATACGGGCATGGTGGGCTTCCTTCATGAATTTTTTGAAAATTTTTCGAGGACCTTTTTTGGAAAGTACGAACGCAACTTGAATACTAGAGACCGGGTAACCGCGAAGCGGTGACAAAACTTCACCACATGTAATTGGGGTGTTATTGGTGCAACATAACTAAAGTAAGGGTATTAGGTTATGGGTCCGACTCCAAGCAATCTTTCAGAGCCACTTTCAGCCCTCAAAATCAATTTCCTGTGACGGGGCGATTTTTTCTTGAAAAATGCAAAAACGGACGTTTTTGGCAATTTGGGGGCTCAGAAATGATGCGATTTTCATCATTTTTGCAGGAAATGCTGCTCTACTAGTGAGGATTAGTAATGTGTCAAGACATTTGGCCCGAGTACGTTCAGGTCGATTCTGACCGGAAGGCCCATTTTCCTATCTTTTAGCATGCGAATGCCGTAATGGACCCACATAGGCCTATGCAAAGGCCTAGAATCACAAAACCATGCAATTCTAGGGGGAAGGGGTCCAGAAGGCATTAAACTGCCACCGGCACCCCACAATGCGGTGTTTCAGCTTTTCCCGCCAAAAATATGCGGTTTTTCTGTTTTGACCTGTTTCCGGGGCAATCCCGGTCCATGTCACAGCCATAGTGATGCTAATCTACACCATTCTAACCAATTTCCATGCTATTTACTGGCCTGCAGCCTCAACTTCAAAGTTCACCTGCATTAAGTCAGCCAATCACAGCACAGCTTTTTGTTTACTGCGGGACTCGAAACCATAAGACATGTGTCGTCTGCTAGAATGGAGTCTTCTGCAAGTATTTCAGCTTGCAGGTTGCTTATATAACATAGAGAAGGCTTGAATTAGGTATATCTTGGCTTTCTACAGTATTAGACCACAGGAGTTTCAGCAAAAAGCGTAATTCAAAGGGGGGGGGGGGTGCACCGTTGGATAATTGCTGGTTTTGATGACGCGGTCAATATTTAAAATTACGTAACTGCATAACCAAACATGGGATCACCACAGTTATAACTTACAGCACTGGCCCGGCCACCAAGGCAGCTTTTGGCCTCACTTTGAAAACCCTGGGGCTTACGGTTTCTGACATCTCGTGCGACAATCGCTTAGTACTAAAAATGGCCGTAGCCATCTTGGACCTGGACCTGCGTTTTCGGAAGTCTCACTTTGTAACTTGCAAAAAGCATGTGGAACCTAATAAAAGTGACAGAAACGAAATCCGGGCGTAACCGGATGAGATTTGGGCATTTCAAAAGTATGGAAAATCTGACTTCAAAGTGCTCTGCGACCTTGAAAAATGAATCAAGGTCGGCGAAACCGGTGGGTGTCATACGGGCATGGTGGGCTTCCTTCATGAATTTTTTGAAAATTTTTCGAGGACCTTTTTTGGAAAGTACGAACGCAACTTGAATACTAGAGACCGGGTAACCGCGAAGCGGTGACAAAACTTCACCACATGTAATTGGGGTGTTATTGGTGCAACATAACTAAAGTAAGGGTATTAGGTTATGGGTCCGACTCCAAGCAATCTTTCAGAGCCACTTTCAGCCCTCAAAATCAATTTCCTGTGACGGGGCGATTTTTTCTTGAAAAATGCAAAAACGGACGTTTTTGGCAATTTGGGGGCTCAGAAATGATGCGATTTTCATCATTTTTGCAGGAAATGCTGCTCTACTAGTGAGGATTAGTAATGTGTCAAGACATTTGGCCCGAGTACGTTCAGGTCGATTCTGACCGGAAGGCCCATTTTCCTATCTTTTAGCATGCGAATGCCGTAATGGACCCACATAGGCCTATGCAAAGGCCTAGAATCACAAAACCATGCAATTCTAGGGGGAAGGGGTCCAGAAAGGCATTAAACTGCCACCGGCACCCCACAATGCGGTGTTTCAGCTTTTCCCGCCAAAAATATGCGGTTTTTCTGTTTTGACCTGTTTCCGGGGCAATCCCGGTCCATGTCACAGCCATAGTGATGCTAATCTACACCATTCTAACCAATTTCCATGCTATTTACTGGCCTGCAGCCTCAACTTCAAAGTTCACCTGCATTAAGTCAGCCAATCACAGCACAGCTTTTTGTTTACTGCGGGACTCGAAACCATAAGACATGTGTCGTCTGCTAGAATGGAGTCTTCTGCAAGTATTTCAGCTTGCAGGTTGCTTATATAACATAGAGAAGGCTTGAATTAGGTATATCTTGGCTTTCTACAGTATTAGACCACAGGAGTTTCAGCAAAAAGCGTAATTCAAAGGGGGGGGGGGGTGCACCGTTGGATAATTGCTGGTTTTGATGACGCGGTCAATATTTAAAATTACGTAACTGCATAACCAAACATGGGATCACCACAGTTATAACTTACAGCACTGGCCCGGCCACCAAGGCAGCTTTTGGCCTCACTTTGAAAACCCTGGGGCTTACGGTTTCTGACATCTCGTGCGACAATCGCTTAGTACTAAAAATGGCCGTAGCCATCTTGGACCTGGACCTGCGTTTTCGGAAGTCTCACTTTGTAACTTGCAAAAAGCATGTGGAACCTAATAAAAGTGACAGAAACGAAATCCGGGCGTAACCGGATGAGATTTGGGCATTTCAAAAGTATGGAAAATCTGACTTCAAAGTGCTCTGCGACCTTGAAAAATGAATCAAGGTCGGCGAAACCGGGTGGGTGTCATACGGGCATGGTGGGCTTCCTTCATGAATTTTTTGAAAATTTTTCGAGGACCTTTTTTGGAAAGTACGAACGCAACTTGAATACTAGAAATCGGGTAACCGCGATGCGGTGACAAAACTTCACCTTTCATAGTAATTATTGGCAATGAAATGAAAGTGAGAAAACACGGAAATGATATTGGAAATGATATTGGAAATGATATTGGAAATGATATTGGAAATGATATTGGAAATGATATTGGAAATGATATTGGAAATGATATTGGAAATGATATTGGAAATGATATTGGAACTGACATTGGACATGAACTTGAACATGAACATGAACTTGAACATGAACTTGAACATGAACTTGAACATGAATGTAATTGCACACGTCTTGCACATGTAATATGCAATATCACACAAAATATCACTTGAAATCATGCTAAATCATATCACATGCAATATCAATTTATTACCTGTAATTTTGCATGTCAATTAAAATGTACATAGTGTGCACAGATGTTTGAAGGTACATATAAACAATCTGTCCATGGACTAGTCGTGATGTGACATATAGTCAGCAGACCGATAAAACCTGCAATAAACCCTTACTGAAACATTTCAATCGGTTTGTGGCCATACGCTGACTGATGCACTGACTCATACACTGACTGATACACTGACTGATACACTGACTGACTCAAAAATATTCTGAGGGACAGGGGATCTTTTAAATCGCCAGAGTTACAAGAAAAAATTCAGAGAATGAAAACAAGAGGAGGATTTGAGCTTCATGAATATATATATAGAGAATAACATGGACCAATACATGGACAGTGCATGGACAGTACATTGACCTGTACATTGACCAGTACATGGACCAGTACATGAACCAGTTCATGAACCAGTACATCAACCAGTACATCAACCAGTTACATCAACCAGTTACATCAACCAGTTACATCAACCAGTTACATCAACCAGTTACATCAACCAGTTACATCAACCAGTTACATCAATTAGAGTTACTGCTGATTGAAACTGGCACTGTTCTCATATTGGAATTTCAGGAATTTCTTGGCTAAAGTACTTCTAGTCCTGAAAACATTTGGAAATGACTGCAATTTCTGAAAACATACAATTTTCAGGGTCCGGCGATCTCTTTATCCGTCAGTGATACAAGAATATGTTCAAATATAATAGCTAGAGCAGAATTTTGGCTTTCCAAATCTATTTTCAGATTCTCTGTTACTTTATCAGAACCAGAGATACGACTGATTCAAATAATGGTACAATTCAGAAATATTGACTTCAGAAATTACTGAAAAAATGTATTTTTTAACTTAAAATTACTCTAGAACCAAAACGGTTCAATGGAAACATATATAACTTGCCAGTTTTATGTAAACGAAGGATGGCAATACGCTCAGATAGCTTTATTGAAATAAAATGATTATTTCCTTGTCAAAACTATGATAAATTGTGAAAATTTGACAAAAAAACATGAATTTTTCAGGGTCCGGCGATCTTTTAAACCGTCAGAGCTACGACAAAAAGTTCAGAAAACGAAAACTAGAGGAGAATTTGGTCTTTCCAAATCTGTTTTCAGATTCTCTGTAACTTAAATAGGACCGGATATAAAGCGGATTGAAATGATGGCACAACTCAAAAATATGGCCTTTAAGATATTCCTGAAAATATGCAGTTTTAACTGGAAATCACTCTAGAACCAATACGGTTCAATGAGGATATATATAACTTGGCAGGATTATGTAAATAGAAGTTAGAAATATGTCTAGACAGGTTCATCACAAAAGGATGATTCCGTCCCTGTCAAAAAATTGACAAATTGTGAAAATTTGACAAAAAACATGAAATTTTCAGGGTCCGGCGATCTTTTAAACCGTCAGAGCTACGACAAAATGTTCAATATATGGACACTAGAGAAGAATTTGGCCTTTCCAAATCTATTTTCAGATTCTCTGTAACTTTATTAGGACCGGAGATAAGGCCGATTGAAATTATGGTACAATTCAGAAATGTGGACTTCGGAAATTTCTGAAAAAATGTTGTTTTTCACTTAAAATTACTCTAGAACCAAAACGGTTCAATGGAAACATATATAACTTGGCAGGATTATGTGAACGAAAGATGAAAGTATGCTCAAATAGCTTCATTGAAACAAAATGATTATTTCCTTGTCAAAATGATGATAAATTGTGAAAATTTGACAAAAAACATGAAATTTTCAGGGTCCGGCGATCTTTTAAACCGTCAGAGCTACGACAAAAAAATCAGAAAACGAAAACTAGAGGAGAATTTGGTCTTTCCAAATCTGTTTTCAGATTCTCTGTAACTTAATTAGGACCGGAGCTACAGCCGATCGAAATAACGCTATCATTGAGAAATGTGAAAAAATATCGTTAATTTTTCCCTAATTTTTTGACCTTGTGACCTTTACAGTCTAACGTAGGTTAATCCGAGGACCTTGAAAATTTATACACTGCCTCTAGACTATTGTAGCAAGTTTGTGTGACATTTTTGTAACAATATTTTGATTCCTTCCCTGTGTAAAAAAATCAAATGTCAAAATAGTAAAATTTTTCATCATGTTTCACCTTGAATTTGACCTTGAAAATAAGTTTCTAGGTCAAAACAAATATAATTTTCAGAATCAGGATGCAAAAATGGGGGGATCAATTAATTATTGTAACTCTCTCGAATCGATATTTCTATGTCAAAAACGCGATAATTTGTCATTTTTCAACGTTCTCCGGTTTGCAATATTTGGAATTTTGTGGAAAATTAAGGTAAAATGTTAGAGGACTTTGGATTACATATTCTAAATGCACATATTATTGTCTGTCTACAGATAATATATCAAGGTGATATCTTGAAAAAAACATAATTTTCAGAATTTTTGAAAATAAGCACTTTTTGCACTTTGAAGAGCCAAATGACCTTGAAAAATGAGGTCAAGGTCAAATTTGAAGGTGGATATGGGGGTTTTGGGGGCTACTTTGGGGGGTTCACTATACATTGTTATGGCCTAAAATCGATATTTCAAGGTGAGACACCCAAGGTCACCTGTTTTGATGACGCGGTCAATCTTTAAAATTACGTTACTCAAAAACTAAGTATGGCATCATCACCACAGTCCTTTCCGCAATGCGTAAGTCATTCGGGCAACTTTTGGTGTCATGCTTGTAACTCTGTGACTAGCGGATCCTGACTTCCCGTGCGCACACCTCTGAGAGTGAAATGGCACCTGTAAAATATTGACCTTGACCTACTTTCTCGAAATTGGGTCAGATTATGTAATTTACATGTAGGACATGTAATTGAAATGGGAAATGAAATTTGCCTGTAACTTGCCGTGATATGATCACTTAAATAAATGAAAAAACGGACTTTGAAGTGGCCTGTGACCTTGAAAAATAGGTCAAGGTCATTCCGATTTTGTCAGTGTAATATGGTCATGTAACACTCCGTATGTGATTTTTTTGAGATTTTTTTGAAGAAATTTTTGTCTGGAAAAATAATAAATAACTAGAGAACACGGTAATTGTCATCAGGGACAATTACAAAGAATTTACCTTTACTTTCAACGAAACTTTGCCTGTAAATTGACAGACAAATGGACAGATGGACAGCTGGGCTAAACTTTGCCTGTAAACGGACAGACAAATGGACGGATGGACAGATGGAACAAACCGACGGACTGACAGACACATACGGACTCTGACTGCTCACCATGACTCCAACTCTGAATCCTGGTCAGCTTCCTGATCAGATCTACAATTCAGACTACTGACTCTCAGTCCTGACACTGACTATTTTCTCTGATGCCGGACTGAGACTCCTGAGTTCAACTGCTGATGCCAAATCCTTCCTCAGACTCAACACGGCCTCAGAGTCCTGACTCAGAGACCTGACTCAGAGTCCTGACTCAGAGTCCTGACTCAGAGTCCTGACTCAGAGTCCTGACTCAGAGTCCTGACTCAGAGTCCTGACTCAGAGTCCTGACTCAGAGTCCTGACTCAGAGTCCTGACTCAGAGTCCTGACTCAGAGTCCTGACTCAGAGTCCTGACTCAGAGTCCTGACTCAGAGTCCTGACTCAGAGTCCTGACTCAGAGTCCTGACTCAGAGTCCTGACTCAGAGTCCTGACTCAGAGTGCTGACTCAGTCCTGACTCAGAGTCCTGACTCAGAGTCCTGACTCAGAGTCCTGACTCAGAGTCCTGACTCAGAGTCCTGACTCAGAGTCCTGACTCACAGTCCTGACTCACAGTCCTGACTCACAGTCCTGACTCACAGTCCTGACTCACAGTCCTGACTCACAGTCCTGACTCACAGTCCTGACTCACAGGCCTGACTCCGAGCCCTGACTCCGAGGCCTGACTCCGAGGCCTGACTCATAGTCGGGACTCATAGTCGAGACTCATAGTCGAGACTCATAGTCGAGACTCATAGACGAGACTCATAGTCGAGACTCATAGTCGAGATTCATAGTCGAGACTCATAGTTGAGACTAATAGTCAAGACTCAGAGTCCTGACTCAGAGTCCTGACTCAGAGTCCTGACTCAGAGACCTGACTCAGAGGCCTGACTCAGAGTCCTGACCAGGGCCTGACTCAGGGGCCTGACTCACAGACCTGACTCACAGACCTGACTCACAGACCTGTCTTACAGACCTGACTAACAGACCTGGCTCACAGACCTGATTCACAGACCTGACTCACAGGCCTGACTCACAGACCTGTCTCACAGACCTGACTCACAGACGTGACACACAGACCTGACTCAGGGTCCTGACTATAACTCCTATCCCCAACTCCACTCAGTCATTTGAGACTGTAATATGTATATAAACATTAGTCAGTAGCATTCACTGGCCCCGTCACCTGAAACGGCCAGAACAGCCTTCCATATATGGTTAATTTATGCAAATATATGCGGCCAGCCTGCTTTGGAGTGTGAAATTGTCTCACCTGCATCATGTGAAAATGAATTTTTTGCTGACAATTTCTTCATTTTTCTGACCTTTTGACCTTTATTGCTTAAAGCAGACTGCAGCTAGAGACTTGCCATTTGACACAATTTACCGAAAGTATTTGGTCCACATTGTCAGTTAAAATCAAGAAAATTGAAACGTTGCTTCCCAGTTAAAAAAAATAATCAGTGAAAATAACCTGTTTTCATTTCCTCTTTGACCTCAAATTTGACCTTGATAAAAAGGTCAAAGGTCAAAAGTAATGTGCTCATGTGATTCCAGTATGTGATATAGGGGCGTCATTTAATTTAAAGAAAGCTGTAGGACTGATATTTCCCACTCAAATAAAATCATTTATGGTAAATGCCAGGAGTGCCGAGAAGTACCATTTTTCAAATTTTTTTACAAATTTAGTTGAAGAAATAAAATGTTCTTCATTGGGGCTTTTGATAACCATATTATTGACTTGTAGACACCAGACGTTTGAGAGGATTGGTGGGAAATAACATAATTTTCAGAATTTTTGCAAAATTAAACTTTTTTAACTTTAATGACTCAAATCACCTTCAAATATAACCTTTTGGTCCACTTTTTTGGTCAATATAGTCTTTTTGGGTAAAGTTGAGGGTAGTTCATTTACATTTTGATCACCTCAGACTACTCCTTCATGGAGATTTTACAATTCCACCTAAATTTCGAACACTCGATATTGAAAAATTGCCATATTCCAAAAACTACTGGACATATCCAAACCATTCCTTGAATCAACATTGGCCCCAGATACTGGCAAACTTTTGCCACAATCACCATGCTTGTATCTATTACATAACTTGAGAAACCGATCGCAGACTAAAAAGTGCTCATGCATCAAAAGCCCTTTACCCGTTGGACCAACTGTCATATCTCTCACACTAATTCATTGACAACAACTTTTTATCATAGGATTTTCACTCTTGACTCATTATCTCAAATAGTTTTTCAGTTATTCAACCTTAAAGTTTACTAATTTTCGACTTTGAACGGCTCTGTGAAAAAGACAACTGTGAAAATGACATCAAATGACCCACTTTCACAATACTCAATGACCGATTGACCTTCTGACCAACTTTCATTGCCGTAGGACCATTTTGAAACAAAAAAGAATAATAATAATAATAAGAATAATAATAATAGCAAAAACAAATAGAATTTACCATAGGTAAATTCTTAATAATAATAATAAAAATATTTACGAAAACAAGAAACTTCACCTATGTAATAGGTGAAGTTTAACTAGATTCCGATAACCGCTAGCGGTAATAAAACTTCACCGAGCAGTTGGTGAAAATAGTCTAAATATGTTTAAGTATAAAAATAAACAAGTTTACGAACAAGTATATGAAGGTATATTGTACATGTTTAAGCAGCTTGCTCAGTGAATGCCCATGTTTAGTTTAGTTTATTTAGTTCAGTGGGTGAAAATAGTCTAAATGTATATAAGTATATAAACAAGTATATAAACAAGTATATAAACAAGTATATAAGCAAGATATAAAATAATATATAAAATATTATATGAATAAAATATAAAATAGTATCAAAAATATTGTATAAAATGGTACAAAAAATAGCATAAAAAATGTACCTTATTTATTTGTGATATATTGCAATGCACAAGTTAATGAAGCTAGAGGACAGCCCCCCCTTTCCCGGTGAATGCTTGTTTAGCTTAGTTTATTTAGTTTAGTTTAATTTATTTAGTTTACATTAGTTTAAAATAAGTTTATTGACATCTTTTAGGCAATTACTACACAAATTTTAGTAATCACTGGTGTTCCAGTCTGAGTACAGTCATTCGGTTAGGTGAGGAAAAGATTAATTTTTCAGGGTTGACCGATCTTTTTACCTGTTCACGACACAACAAAATGTACACAAATTAGAATAAGAGGAGAA
This sequence comes from Platynereis dumerilii, assembly GCA_026936325.1. Lineage (NCBI taxonomy): Eukaryota > Metazoa > Annelida > Polychaeta > Phyllodocida > Nereididae > Platynereis > Platynereis dumerilii. Next base: position 70,627,367 of record JAPTHN010000001.1, on the reverse strand, counting down.
TCTGAGCTTTTCCAAAACGGCTTGTATCATTCATATGACTTTATTAGAACCCGAGATAGAGTTGATTGAAGTAATGGTAAAAATATGAAATTTCACCGAAAAATTGACTCTGAAAATATCAAGTTTTGAACTCCAAATTGCTCCCAAAGGTAAACGGTTTGAAGGAGAGACTTGACATTGCACACACTACTGTAAATGTCTTAGGACTATATCTCCAAATATTATCAAATTTTTTGAAGACTGACTTCTTTGACAAAAAAATGTAAATTGGTTAAATCTTGACCGAAAACATGTATTTTTCAGGGTCCGGCGATCTTTTTAACTAGCAGAGATACGTTAAAATGTATAGAAAATGAATACTAGAGGAGAATTTGGACTTTCTGAATATGCTTTCAGTTTTTCTGTAGCTTAATTAGAACCGGAGATACAGACCATCAAAGTTTGGGTGCAAGTGCGAAATTGGAAAATGAGAGGGTCAATTTTGCAGTAATTTTTTGACCTTGTGACATTTATTGTGCAATGTAGGTCAATCCGATGGACTTAAAACTTTACAAATTTCTTCTAGGGTATTGTAGGACTGACCTGTGAAAAGACTGTAAAAATCCCTTTATTATTTCCTACTTAAAAAAAATTAAATATCTCGAATATCCAATTTTGTCAAATATTTGACCTTGATTTTGACCTTGAAAATACCTTTCAAGGTCAAAATCTATAATTTCTACAGATTCGCGGTGTATGACTTAGGGGGGGTCATTTCATTATTTGAACTATGTAGGATCAATATTTACCTCTCAAATTGGCAAAAATAGGCTAATTTTTCATGTCGCGCGGTATGCCATATTTGGAATTTTTTTATAAATCAGCATGAAGAGATAAATCAATTCCGATTTCAGGGTTTCAACAATATAGCTCCTGGCTATTATAATTTAAAATATGAACCCGATATGCTGGAAATAACATAATTGTTGGAATTTTTGAAAATCGAGTGATTTGAACATTAAACAGGTCAAATGACCTTGAAAAATGAGGTTAAGGACAAATTTGAAGGTGGCTATGGAGGTTTTATGGGCATATTTGGGGGGGTTCACAATACATTTTATTGGCCTAAAATCGATATTTCAGTGTCAAGTAATCAAGGTCACCAGTTTTGACGACGCGGTTGACACTAAAAATTCCATAATTAAATAACTAAGCATGATATCATCATAAAAATGATCGCTTGCCATGGATTAGTCATTTACTGTAACAATTGGCTTGAATTCTGCAATTTTCGAAGTTGCTTATATAGAGATCAGGCGCGCAAACCTCTGAGAGTAAAAATTGACCTGTATGACCTCGACCTTGACCTATACTTTTGAAAATTAGGTCAGTTTATTTAGTATAAGTCTATTATATATATTTTATTAGGAAACTATAATTGATCAGTTAATATATGAGTAATGGTCAATTGAAATATAGAAAAAATTTATTTCAAAGGGGTCAATGACCTTGAAAAATAGGTCAGAGGTATAGGGTTACATTGGACAATTTAATTAGGTCACATAGGACTATGTACACAAATTATTTGAAAATTTTTCGAGAACATTTTTCGGAAAGAAAAATAATAATAATAACTAGATTTCGATAACCGCTAGCGGTAATAAAACTTCACCGAGCAGTTGGTGAAAATAGTCTAAATATGTTTAAGTATAAAAATAAACAAGTATACGAACAAGTATATGAAGGTATATTGTACATGTTTAAGCAGCTTGCTCAGTGAATGCCCATGTTTAGTTTAGTTTATCTAGTTCAGTCGATGAAAATAGTCTAAATGTATATAAGTATATAAACAAGTATATAAACAAGATTATATAAACAAGTATAAAAACAAGTATAAAAACAAGTATATAAATAGTATATAAAATATTATATAAAATATTATATGAATAAAATATAAAATAGTATCAAAAATATTGTATAAAATGGTACAAAAAATAGCATAAAAAATGTACCTTATTTATTTGTGATATATTGCAATGCACAAGTTAATGAAGCTAGCGGACAGCCCCCCCTTTCCCGGTGAATGCATGTTTAGCTTAGTTCATTTAGTTTAGTTTAATTTATTTAGTTTACTTTAGTTTAAAATTAGTTTATTGACATCTTTTAGGCAATTACTACACAAATTTTAGTAATCACTGGTGTTCCAGTCTGAGTACAGTCATTCGGTTAGGTGAGGAAAAGATGAATTTTTCAGGGTTGAACGATCTTTTTTACCTGTTCACGACACAACAAAATGTACACAAATTAGAATAAGAGGAGAATCTGAGCTTTCCAAAATGGCTTGTATCATTCATATGACTTTATTAGAACCCGAGATAGAGTTGATTGAAGTAATGGTAAAAATATGAAATTTCACCGAAAAATTGACTCTGAAAATATCAAGTTTTGAACTCCAAATTGCTCCCAAAGGTAAACGGTTTGAAGGAGAGACTTAAAATAGCACAAAATACTGTAAATATGTTAGGACTATATCTCGAAATATTATCAATTTTTTTGAAGACTGACTTCTTTGTCAAAAAAATGTAAATTGGTGAAATCTTGACCGAAAACATGTATTTTTCAGGGTCCGGCGATCTTTTTAACTAGCAGAGATACGTTAAAATGTATAGAAAACAAATACTAGAGGAGAATTTGGACTTTCTGAATATGCTTTCAGTTTTTCTGTAGCTTAATTAGAACCGGAGACACAGACCATCAAAGTTTGGGTGCAAGTGCGAAATTGGAAAATGAGAGGGTCAATTTTGCAGTAATTTTTTGACCTTGTGACATTTATTGTGCAATGCAGGTCAATCCGATGGACTTAAAACTTTACACATTTGTTCTGGGGTATTGTAGGACTGACCTGTGAAAAGACTGTAAAAATCCCTTTATATCTTCCTACTTAAAAAAAATTAAATATCTCAAATATCCAATTTTGTCAAATATTTGACCTTGATTTTGACCTTGAAAATAGCTTTCAAGGTCAAAATCTATAATTTCTACAGATTCGCGGCGTATGACTTAGGGGGGATCATTTCATTATTTGAACTATGTAGGATCAATATTTACCTCTCAAATTGGCAAAAATAGGCTAATTTTTCATGTCGCGCGGTATGCCATATTTGGAATTTTTTTATAAATCAGCATGAAGAGATAAATCAATTCCGATTTCAGGGTTCCAACAATATAGCTCCTGGCTATTATAATTTAAAATATGAACCCGATATGCTGGAAATAACATAATTGTTGGAATTTTTGAAAATCGAGTGATTTGAACATTAAACAGGTCAAATGACCTTGAAAAATGAGGTTAGGGACAAATTTGAAGATGGCTATGGAGGTTTTATGGGCATATTTGGGGGGGTTCACAATACATTTTATTGGCCTAAAATCGATATTTCAGTGTCAAGTAATCAAGGTCACCAGTTTTGACGACGCGGTTGACACTAAAAATTCCATAATTAAATAACTAAGCATGATATCATCATAAAAATGATCGCTTACCATGGATTAGTCATTAACTGTAACAATTGGCTTGAATTCTGCAATTTTCGAAGTTGCTTATATAGAGATCAGGCGCGCAAACCTCTGAGAGTAAAAATTGACCTGTATGACCTCGACCTTGACCTATACTTTTGAAAATTAGGTCAGTTTATTTAGTATAAGTCTATTATATATAGTTTATTAGGAAACTGTAATTGATCAGTTATTATATGAGTAATGGTCAATTGAAATATAGAAAAAATTTATTTCAAAGGGGTCAATGACCTTGAAAAATAGGTCAGAGGTATAGGGTTACATTGGACAATTTTATTAGGTCACATAGGACTATGTACACAAATTATTTGAAAATTTTTCGAGAACATTTTTCGGAAAGAAAAATAATAATAATAATAATAATAAAAATATTTACGAAAATAAGAAACTTCACCTATGGTATAGGTGAAGTTTAATAACTAGACATTAGATATTCCCAGTGCAACTGGGAATGAGCATTCACCATTTTATCACTCAAATGAAATGATCAATGAAATGATCAATGAAATGAAATTATAATGAAATGATCAATGAAATGATCAATGAAATGAAATTATAATGAAATGATCAATGAAATGATCAATAAAATGAAATTATAATGAAATGAAATTATAATGAAATGATCAATGAAATGAAATTATAATGAAATGACTTTAAATTGACTTTATATTTACTTCACATTGACTTCATATTGACTTCACATTGACTTCACATTGACTTCACATTGACTTCACATTGACTTCACATTGACTTCACATTGACTTCACATTGACTTCATATTGACTTCATATTGACTTCATATTGACTTCTTACATGTGATACATCAAACAGCAATTGTGACACTTACTTGTCACGGTGCTAGCTGTGCTTTATTTTGCCAGCCGCAACGGATACCAAAAAATTGAAAATCTATGGAAATTGAAAGTTGAATATTTCCAAAACAAAGTGAGTGATCCAAAAATGAAATACTACTTCCCCTGGACCCATCTCTAGGGAACATAATACACTTGTCAGCATCATCCTACCATTTGCGGTTTCTGAGAAGAAGTCCGGCAAAAAAATTGGTGTTTTGTCAACTTAATCGGTTGGGGTAATTACCCCTTTATGAATTTGAATAATGTTTTTGTTGATATTGTTCAAGCTATTGATAGGTTACATAACACTGAAATCCAGACCTCTCTATCTTCATTAGTTTTGAAGTTAGCCCTTTAAAAATTCCAACTTTGACGTGACCTCTGACCTTGAAAAATAGGTCAAGGTCAAAAAAATTTGGGGGATCATAATATCTCACCTAGCACTATCCATCCACAAAAGGACAACCCTGAACTCAACCGAAAATGACGGAAAAATAATAATAATAAAAAAATCTACAAAAATAATAGCATTCACCATTATGATGGTGAATGCTAATAATAATAACTAGAAATCGGGTAACCGCGATGCGGTGACAAAACTTCACCTTTCATAGTAATTATTGGCAATGAAATGAAAGTGAGAAAACACGGAAATGATATTGGAAATGATATTGGAAATGATATTGGAAATGATATTGGAAATGATATTGGAAATGATATTGGAAATGATATTGGAACTGACATTGGAACTGACATTGGACATGAACTTGAACATGAACATGAACTTGAACATGAACTTGAACATGAACTTGAACATGAATGTAATTGCACACGTCTTGCACATGTAATATGCAATATCACACAAAATATCACTTGAAATATTATGAAGTATCACATGCAAAGTTACATGCAATGTATTAAACATACAATATCACTTGCAATATCATGCTAAATCATTTCACATGCAATATCAATTTATTACCTGTAATTTTGCATGTCAATTAAAATGTACATAGTGTGCACAGATATTTGAAAGTACATATAAACAATCTGTCCAAGGACTAGTCGTGATGTGACATATAGTCAGCAGACCGATAAAACCTGCAATAAACCCTTACTGAAACATTTCAATCGGTTTGTGGCCATACGCTGACTGATGCACTGACTCATACACTGACTGATACACTGACTGATACACTGACTGACTCAAAAATATTCTGAGGGACAGGGGATCTTTTAAATCGCCAGAGTTACAAAAAAAATTCAGAGAATGAAAACAAGAGGAGGATTTGAGCTTCATGAATATATATATAGAGAATAACATGGACCAATACATGGACAGTGCATGGACAGTACATTGACCTGTACATTGACCAGTACATGGACCAGTACATGAACCAGTACATGAACCAGTACATCAACCAGTACATCAACCAGTACATCAACCAGTTACATCAACCAGTTACATCAACCAGTTACATCAACCAGTTACATCAACCAGTTACATCAACCAGTTACATCAACCAGTTACATCAATTAGAGTTACTGCTGATTGAAACTGGCACCGTTCTCATATTGGAATTTCAGGAATTTCTTGGCTAAAGTACTTCTAGTCCTGAAAACATTTGGAAATGACTGCAATTTCTGAAAACATACAATTTTCAGGGTCCGGCGATCTCTTTATCCGCCCATGATACAAGAAAATGTTCAAATATAAAAGCTAGAGCGGAATTTTGGCTTTCCAAATCAATTCTCTGTTACTTTATCAGAACCGGAGATACGACTGATTCAAATAATGGTACAATTCAGAAATATTGACTTCAGAAATTACTGAAAAAATGTATTTTTTAACTTAAAATTACTCTAGAACCAAAACGGTTCAGTGGAAACATATATAACTTGCCAGTTTTATGTAAACGAAGGATGGCAATACGCTCAGATAGCTTCATTGAAATAAAATGATTATTTCCTTGTCAAAACTATGATAAATTGTGAAAATTTGACAATAAACATGAATTTTTCAGGGTCCGGCGATCTTTTTAACCGTCAGAGCTCTGACAAAATCTTCAAATATGCCAGCTAGAGGTGAAAGCGTGCTTTCGGAATCTGTTTTCAGATTTTCTGTAACTTAAATAGGACCGGATATAGAGCGGATTGAAATGATGGCACAACTCTAAAATTTGGCCTTTAAGATATTCCTGAAAATATGCAGTTTTAACTGGAAGTCACTCTAGAACCAATACGGTTCAATGAGGATATATATAACTTGGCAGGATTATGTAAATAGAAGTTAGAAATATGTCTAGACAGGTTCATCACAAAAGGATGATTCCGTCCCTGTCAAAAAATTGATAAATTGTGAAAATTTGACAAAAAACATGAAATTTTCAGGGTCCGGCGATCTTTTAAACCGTCAGAGCTACGACAAAATGTTCGATATATGGAAACTAGAGAAGAATTTGGCCTTTCCAAATATATTTTCAGATTCTCTGTAACTTTATTAGGACCGGAGATAAGGCCGATTGAAATTATGGTACAATTCAGAAATGTGGACTTTGGAAATTTCTGAAAAAATGTTGTTTTTCACTTAAAATTACTCTAGAACCAAAACGGTTCATTGGAAACATATATAACTTGGCAGGATTATGTGAACGAAAGATGAAAGTATGCTCAAATAGCTTCATTGAAACAAAATGATTATTTCCTTGTCAAAATGATGATAAATTTTGAAAATCTGACAAAAAACATGAAATTTTCAGGGTCCGGCGATCTTTTAAACCGTCAGAGCTACGACAAAAAGTTCAGAAAACGAAAACTAGAGGAGAATTTGGTCTTTCCAAATCTGTTTTCAAATTCTCTGTAACTTAATTAGGACCGGAGCTACAGCCGATCGAAATAACGCTATCATTGAGAAATGTGAAAAAATATCGTTAATTTTTCCCTAATTTTTTGACCTTGTGACCTTTACGGTCTAACGTAGGTTGATCTGAGGACCTTGAAAATTTATACGCTGCCTCTAGACTATTGTAGCAAGTTTGTGTGACATTTTTGTAACAATGTTTTGATTCCTTGCCTGTGTAAAAAAATCAAATGTCAAAATAGTAAAATTTTTCATCATGTTTGACCTTGAATTTGACCTTGAAAATAAGTTTATAGGTCAAAACAAATATAATTTTCAGAATCAGGATGCAAAAATGGGGGGATCAATTAATTATTGTAACTCTCTCGAATCGATATTTCCATGTCAAAAACGCGATAATTTGTCATTTTTCAACGTTCTCCGGATTGCGATATTTGGAATTTTGTGGAAAATTAAGGTAAAATGTTAGAGGACTTTGGATTACATATTCTAAATGCACACATTATTGTCTGTCTAGAGATAATATATCAAGGTGATATCTTGAAAAAAACATAATTTTCAGAATTTTTGAAAATAAGCACTTTTTGCACTTTGAAGAGCCAAATGACCTTGAAAAATGAGGTCAAGGTCAAATTTGAAGGTGGATATGGGGGTTTTGGGGGCTACTTTGGGGGGGTTCACTATACATTGTTATGGCCTAAAATCGATATTTCAAGGTGAGACACCCAAGGTCACCTGTTTTGATGACGCGGTCAATCTTTAAAATTACGTAACTCAAAAACTAAGCATGGCACCATCACCACAGTTCTTTCCGCAATGCGTAAGTCATTCGGGCAACTTTTGGTGTCATGCTTATAACTCTGTGACTAGCGGATCCTGACTTCCCGTGCGCACACCTCTGAGAGTGAAATGGCACCTGTAAAATATTGACCTTGACCTACTTTCTCGAAATTGGGTCAGATTATGTAATTTACATGTAGGACATGTAATTGAAATGGGAAATGAAATTTGCCAGTAACTTGCCGTGATATGATCACTTAAAGTAAATGAAAAAACGGATTTTGAAGTGGCCTGTGACCTTGAAAAATAGGTCAAGGTCATTCCGATTTTGTCAGTGTAATATGGTCATGTAACACTCCGTATGTGATTTTTTTGAGATTTTTTTGAAGAAATTTTTGTCTGGAAAAATAATAAATAATAATAATAACTAGAGAAAACGGTAATTGTCATCACGGACAATTACAAAGAATTTACCTTTACTTTTAATTACACTTTGCCTGTAAATTGACAGACAAATGGACTTTAGCTTTACCTGACTCAGAGTCCTGACTCAGAGTCATGAGTTAGAGTCCTGAGTCAGAGTCCTGAGTCAGAGTCCTGACTCATAGGCCTGACTCAGATTCCTGACTCAGAGGCCTGACTCAGAGGCCTGACTCCAACTCCTGACTCCAACTCCTGACTCAGAGTCCTGACTCCAACTCCTGACTCAGAGTCCTGACTCCGAGTCCTGGCTCCGAGTCCTTACTCAGAGTAATGATTCCGAGTCCTGACTCAGAGTCCTGACTCAGGGTCCTAACTCAGAGGTCTGACCCCGAGGCCTGACTCCGAATCCTGCCTCAGAGTCCTGACTGAGAGTCCTGACTCAGCGTTTCCTGACTCAGCGTGTCCTGACTCAGCGTGTCCTGACTCAGCGGCTTGACTCAGCGTGTCCTGGCTCAGCAGCCTGACTCATACTCGAGACTCATACTCGAGACTCATACTCGAGACTCATACTCGAGACTCAAACTCGAGACTCATGGTCGAGACTCAGAGTCCTAACTCTGAGTCCTGACCTAGGGTCCTGACTCAGGGACCTGACTCACAGACCTGACGCACAGACCTGACTCACAGACCTGACTCACAGACCTGCCTCAGATTCCTGACTGAGTCATGACTCCTAGTCATGACTCCTAGTCATGACTCCGAGGCCTGACTCCCAGTCCTGACTCCAAGTCCTGACTCAGCGGCCTGACTCAGCGGCCTGACTCATAGTCAATACACATAGTCGAGACTCAGAGTCCAGACTTTGAGTTCTGACTCAGGGTTCTGATGCAGAGTCCTGACTTCTGACTCAGAGTCCTAACGTAGGGTCCTGACTCAGAGTCCTGACTCAGAGTCCTGCCTCAGAGTCCTGACTCAGAGTCCTGACTCAGAGTCATGACTCCGAGTACTGACTCCGAGTACTGATTCCAAGTCCCGACTCTGAGTCTGACTCAGGGTCCTGACTCAGAGGTCTGACTCCGAGTCCTGACCTAGGGTCCTGACTCAAGGACCTGACTCACAGACCTGACTCACAGACCGGACTCACCGACCTGACTCACAGACCTGACTCAAAGACCTGACTCACAGAACTGACTCAGATTCCTGACTCCGAATCATGACTCCGAGTCCTGATTCCGAGGCCTGACTCCGAGTCCTGACTCCAAGTCCTGATCCCGAGTCCTAACTCAGCGGCCTGACTCATAGTCGAGACTCACAGTCAATACTCGTAGTCGCGACTCAGAGTTCTGACTCAGAGTCCTGACTCAGAGTCCTGACTCGCAGACCTGACTCACAGATCTGACTCACAGACCTGCCTCACAGACCTGACTCAGAGTCCTGACTCAGAGTCCTGACTCAGAGTTCAGACTCAGAGTCCTTGCTCAGAGTCCTGACCTAGGGTCCTGACTCAGTGACCTGACTCAGAGACCTGACTCACAGACCTGACTAAGATTTCTGACTCCGAGTCTTGACTACGAGCCATGACTCCGAGTCCTAACTCCGAGTCCTGACTCAGAGTCCTGACTCAGAGTCCTGACTCAGAGTCCTGACTCAGAGTCCTGACTCAGAGTCCTGACTCAGGGTCCTGACTCGCAGACCTGACTTACAGACCTGACTCACAGACCTGACTCAGAGTCCTGACCTAGGGTCCTGACTCAGGGACCTGACTCAGAGACCTGACTCAGGGTCCTGACTACAACTCCTGTCCCCAACTCCACTCAGTCATTTGAGACTTAGTCAGTAGCATACACTGGCCCCGTCACCTGAAACGGCCAGAACAGCTTTCCAAATATGGTTAATGTATGCTAATATATGCGGCCAGCCTGCGTTGGAGTGTGAAACCGTCTCACCTGCATCATGTGAAAATGAATTTTTGGCTGACAATTTCTTCATTTTCCTGACCTTTTGACCTTTGTTGCTTCGAGTTGACTGTACCTACAGACTTTTTCATTTGCCACAACTTACCGCAAGTATTTGGTCAAGCTTGTCAGTGAAAATAAAAAAAATTGGAACTTTCCTTGCTAGTTAAAAAAAATCATTTGTGAAAATGGTCAATTTTCATTTCATCTTTGACCTCGAATTTGACCCTGCGGAAATTGTCACAGGTGAAAATTAATGTGCTCATGTGTTGCCAGTATGTGATCTAGGGGGGTCATTTAATTTACAGAAAGCTGTAGGAGTAATATTTCCCACTCAAATTAAATCATTTATGCAAAACATCCGGTGTGTTGCAAAGGGGCACTTTTCACAATTTTTGACAAATTTATTTGAAGACCTTGAACAAACTGCATTAGGGGCTTTTGATAACCACATTATTGACTAGTAGACCCTAGACTTTGAAGAGGATTGGTAGAAAAAAACATAATTTTCAGAATTTTTGGAAAATTGGACTTTTTAAACTTTAATGGCTCATATCACCTTCAAATATCACCTTTTTGTCCAATTTTTTGATCAATATAGTCTTTTTGGGTAAAGTTAAGGGTAGTTCACTATACATTTTGATCATCTCAGACTACTCCTTGAAGGAGATTTTACAATTCGACCTAAATTTTGAACCCTTGATTTTGAAAAATTGCCATATTTCAAAAAATAGTCTACAAATCCTAACCATATTGAACAATGCACTGGCCCCAGATACTGGCCAACTTTTGTGACAATCACCATGATTCCATCTATTACGTAACTTGAGATCTTGTTCGCAGACCAAAAACTGCTCATTCTGCTCTAGCCCTTTACCCGTTGGACCAACACTGATATCACTTGTACCAATACGTAGACAACAACTTTTTATCACATGATTTTGACTCTTGACTCATTATCTCAACAACTTTTTCAGTTATTCAACCTTAAAGTTTACCAACTTTTGACTTTGAACGCCTCTGTGAAAAAGACAACTGTGAAAATGACATCAAATGACCCACTTTCACAATACTGAATGACTGATTAACCTTCTGACCAACTTTCATCGCCATAGGACCATTTTGAAAAAAAAAGAAGAATAAGAATAATAATAATAATAATAAGAATAATAATAATAGCAAAAACAAATAGAATTTACCATAGGTAAATTCTTAACTAGAGAATAATTAAAATTGCACAGCAATTTTAAGATATGAATTCCCCTCCCCCGTATTCCCTCCCTATTTACCCTCCCCTCTCCTTGCCTTCCATTCTCTGACCTTCCATTCCCTTTCCTTCCATTCCCTTTCCTTCCAGACCCTTCCCTTCCATTCCTTTCCATTCCCTAGCCAGTTTTGGTTGTAATCTGGTCCTTGGCAGTGTAGATTTGCACATACTGACTCATATAGTGCTTATCATGCAGCCAGGTGTGTTGTCAGCAATGTTACCACCCTCACTGCAATACATTTTGACTGAGGCCTAACCCTAGCACTAATGGGTTGTTGCAGGCAAACCATAAGAGTCATGGAGCTGTGGTTAAATGGAAAAATAGAGGGAAAAATTAGCATTATGCCATGTGACTTTTAACTAAATTGAATGTGTAATTTATTAGTTATAGGTGGATATAGAAAATGATAAGTGTAAAATTGGCTATTAGTAATAGGTGAATGCCCTCATAGGATAGTGAAGGTACTAATTTTACGCATCTTTTGGAGTTAATTTCATGAAATTTGAATGAGTATAAGCTGAGCAATTTACATTACAATTTTGAAATTCAAAAAATTCTCAAGGAAAAAGTACTTGAAGTAGAAATATTTCCTTTGGAGACATCATGCAAGCCCATAGTGGGTACCTCTAAAAAAATATTCAGGAACATCCATGAAGACCTTCACAGTTTTTTTGGGCCCAAAAGTTTTGATGAGCCCAAAAACAGACATGAAATTTTCAATGTCTTACGCGAGATATAAAAACTTCCTTAAAAAGTAAAATGCTATATATCATCTGAAAGAGGAGAAACTGAACTTTCTGATGGTGTTTTTAATTTTTCTGTAGCTTTAATAGCAACCGAGATATCGGCGATTGAAAAATGAGTTTTTGTGCGGCCATAGCGCCGATACCGCTTACGCGATGACAACGAAATTTTGTGAGATTGTTAGACTAGGGTATGGCTGCATGCACATGTAAATTCAGCTTGATCCAAGTATTCCTTCTATGTTTTCTGGAGGTTGGAATGTCATTTTTGGGAATTCCGTTTTGCACAAAAATTCATAACTTGGAATTTCTTCAACGGAATTCCTTTAGGCTCCTTTCTGCACTGGATAAGTGTCTGAGGTATTTTGAAAAAAAATCCCATGTCTTTATCTGTCTTAGTTTCTGAGAAACCGTTAACGAAATAAAAAATTTTTTTTATGGAATTACGCTTCATTGAGCAGTAATTTCACCATGTAATTACCTCTGATAATAGTGTTTCTGTCAATCTGTAAGGAGGTTCGGTCCATTTTGCTTTATTTTGATCACTGTTCTCATAATCTGCATTTCAAAATTTTTTTTTGAAGGACGTAGAAAAATAATAATAATAATAATAATAATAATAATAACAAAATCAGCAATAACAAGATGAATTCCCCTACGGGGAATTCATAATAACTAGAGAATAATTAAAATTGCACAGCAATTTTAAGATATGAATTCCCCTCCCCCGTATTCCCTCCCTCTTTACCCCCCCCCCCCTTCCTTTCCTTTCCTTCCCTTCCATTCCCTTGCTTTGCACTGAACCCTCTTGCATGCCCTTCCATTCCATGCCCTCATCTGTATTCCATGGCCAGGCCTGTTTTGGACGCTATGTAGTCCATGGAAGTGTAGAGTTGGACAGATTCATATAGCGCTTAGCTAGAGTTGATACCACCCTGAAAGCAATACAATTGGACTGAAGCGTAAGTCTAACTTTGATGAAACCCTAACCCTAATGATTTGTTATGGACAAACCATAAGAGGTAGGAAGATGTGCTTACATACATACAGAGGGCAAGCAGTCAGCAACATGTCAAATTAGTTTAAAGTGATTTGCAGCAGTATTTGACAAGTTATAATTTACTTATAAATTTAATGGAAAAAATATGAGGTTATTTGCAAACAATAGGGCAACAAATAAGCAACATATCATATCAATTTTAAGTGATTTGAAACATTATTGGAAGAGTTTAAATAGGATAAAAAAATTCAAGGTAGGAACATGTGCTTACATGGAAAAATAAGGCAAAAAATTAGCAATAAGTCAAATTATTCTTAATTGATTTTAATGAATACTTAATGAGTTTTAATTGGATATATGAAATTGCTAATGTAAAATTGGCTATCAGCAAGAGGTTTATGCCCTTGGAGCACATAAAAGGCCATAATTTTATGCAGTTTTTGGTGTTAAGTACATGAAATTTGAATGAGTAGAAGCTGAGGAATCTACATTTCAATTTTGAAATTCAAAAAATTCTCAAGGAAAAAGTACTTGAAGTAGAAAATTGTGCTTAAATGGTAAAATAAGCCCAAAAATTAGCAATATATCAAATTAGTTGTAATTGATTTTTAATGAATACTTACTGAGTTATTATTGAATATGTAAAATCATACATGTAAAATTGGCTATTGCTAACAGCTATAAGCCCTTGTAGCACACAAAAAGCCATAATTTTACACATTTTTTGGTGCTAATTTCATGAAATTTGAATGAGTAGAAGCTGAGCAATTTACATTGCAATTTTGAAATTCAAAAAATTCTCAAGGAAAAAGTACTTGAAGTAGAAATTTTTCCTTTGGAGACATCATGCAGGCTCATAGTGGGTACCTGTAAAAAAATATTCAGGAACATCCATGAAGAGCTTCATATATTTTTTGGGCCCAAAAGTTTTGATGAGCCCAAAAACAGACATGAAATTTTCAATGTCTTACGCGAGATATAAAAACTTCCTTAAATGGTAAAATGCTATATATCATCTGAAAGAGGAGAAACTGAACTTTCTGATGGTGTTTTTATTTTTTCTGTAGCTTTAATAGCAACCGAGATATCGGCAATTGAATATTGAGTTTTTGTGCGGCCATAGCGCCGATACCGTTTACGCGATGACAACAAAATTTTGTGGGATTGTTAGACTAGGGTAGGGCTGCATGCACATATAAATTCAGCTTGATCTGAGTATTCCTTCCTTGTTTTCTGAAGGTTGAAATTCCTTTTTTCGGAATTCCGTTTTTACAAAAAATCATAACTTGGAATTTTTTCAACGTAATTCCGTCAGGCTCCTTTCTGCACTGGATAAGTGTCTGAGGTATTTTGAAAAAAATCCCCATGACTTTATCTGTCTTAGTTTATGAGAAACGGTGAATACAATATTTAAAAAAAAATCTGGAATTACGTCTCCCTGAGAAGTAATTGCACCATGCAATTACCTGTGATAATAGTGTTTCTGTCAATCTGTAAGGCGGTTGTGTCCATTTTGTTTTATTTTGATCACTGTTCTCATAATCTGCCTTTCAAAATTTTTTTTTGAAGGCCGTAGAAAAATAATAATAATAATAATAACAAAATCAGCAATAACAAGATGAATTCCCCTACGGGGAATTCATAATAATAATATTTACGAAAACAAGAAACTTCACCTATGTAATAGGTGAAGTTTAATAATAATAAAAATATTTACGAAAACAAGAAACTTCACCTATGGTATAGGTGAAGTTTAACTAGACATTAGATATTCCCAGTGCAACTGGGAATGAGCATTCACCATTTTATCACTCAAATGAAATGATCAATGAAATGATCAATGAAATGATCAATGAAATGATCAATGAAATGATCAATGAAATGATCAATGAAATGATCAATGAAATGGAATTAAAATGAAATGAAATTAAAATGAAATGATCAATGAAATGATCAATGAAATGATCAATGAAATGATCAATGATATGATGAATGATATGATCAGTGAAATTAAATTAAAATGAAATGTTCAATCCAATGAAGTATGAAATATCTATAGCAAATTTAACAAATTTATGAAAATGACAATTTTGAAATCAAGGTCAAGGTCATTAATTTCCTGTAACATGCCTTTCTATGCATCAGGATATTACCATGTTAAGTTTCACAAATTCCCTCCATTCAAACTGAAAAATTTCAACATTTTAAATTTTTGGTGAAATAATCAAAATTTGAAAGTTTTATATCTCAAAAACCCCTTGAGTGATCAATATGAAAGTTGCTGCTGCACTAGAACTATCGTTTGGCCACACAATCCAGCTGTTAGAATCATCCTGCCATTTCTGGTTTCTGAGAAGAAGAACGGCAAAGGGTAAACTACTAAATGGGTTGGGGTAATTACCCCTTTTCGAAAATGACAAACTTGATGATTGATATTGCTTATGCTTACGATAAGTAATGATACATTGCAATCCAGACATTTCTATCTTTATTAGTTTAGAAGTTAGCTGGAACCTCATCTGTAGCAAATTGACCAAATTTTAAAAAATGACAATTCTGAAATCAAGGTCAAGGTCATTCATTTTTTGCAACATACTTTTTTATGCATTAGGCTATTTCCATATCAAGTTTCACAAATTCCCCTTCATTCAAACTCAAAATTTTCAACATTTTAAATTTTGGGTGAAATCATCAAAATTTGAAAGTTCAATATCTCAAAAACCCCGACAGTGATCAATATGAAAGTTGCTGCTGCACTAGAACTATCTTTTGGCAACACAATCCATTTGTCAGAATCATCCTACCATTTCTGGTTTCTGAGAAGAAGAACAGCAAAGGGTAAACTACTAAATGGGTTGGGGTAATTACCCCTTTTCAAAAATGACAAATTTGATGGTTGATATGGTTTGTACCAGTGATGGGTTACATAACAGTGAAAACCAGACATTTCTATCTTTATTAGTTTAGAAGTTAGCACTCCAAAAATGCCAACTTTGAAGTGACCTCTGACCTTGAAAAATAGGTCAAGGTCAAAAAAATTTTGGGGATTATAATATCTCACCTAGTACTATCCATCCACAAAAGGACAACCCTGAACTCAACCAAAAATGACGGAAAAATAATAATAAAAATAATAAAAATAAAAAAATCTACAAAAATAATAGCATTCACCATAGTGGTGGTGAATGCTAATAATAATAATAATAATAATAATAATAAAAATATTTACGAAAACAAGAAACTTCACCTATGGTATAGGTGAAGTTTAATAATAATAATAACTAGATTCCGATAACCGCTAGCGGTAATAAAACTTCACCGAGCAGTTGGTGAAAATAGTCTAAATATGTTTAAGTATAAAAATAAACAAGTATACGAACAAGTATATGAAGGTATATTGTACATGTTTAAGCAGCTTGCTCAGTGAATGCCCATGTTTAGTTTAGTTTATTTAGTTCAGTGGGTGAAAATAGTCTAAATGTATATAAGTATATAAACAAGTATATAAACAAGTATATAAACAAGTATATAAGCAAGATATAAAATAATATATAAAATATTATATGAATAAAATATAAAATAGTATCAAAAATATTGTATAAAATGGTACAAAAAATAACATAAAAAATGTACATTATTTATTTGTGATATATTGCAATGCACAAGTTAATGAAGCTAGCGGACAGCCCCCCCTTTCCCAGTGAATGCATGTTTAGCTTAGTTTATTTAGTTTAGTTTAATTTATTTAGTTTACTTTAGTTTAAAATTAGTTTATTGACATCTTTTAGGCAATTACTACACAAATTTTAGTAATCACTGGTGTTCCAGTCTGAGTACAGTCATTCGGTTAGGTGAGGAAAAGATGAATTTTTCAGGGTTGACCGATCTTTTTACCTGTTCACGACACAACAAAATGTACACAAATTAGGATAAGTGGAGAATCTGAGCTTTCCAAAACGGCTTGTATCATTCATATGACTTTATTAGAACCCGAGATAGAGTTTATTGAAGTAATGGTAAAGATATGAAATTTCACCGAAAAATTGACTCTGAAAATATCAAGTTTTGAACTCCAAATTGCTCCCAAAGGTAAACGGTTTGAAGGAGAGACTTAAAATAGCACAAAATACTGTAAATATGTTAGGACTATATCTCGAAATATTATCAAATTTTTTGAAGACTGACTTCTTTGTCAAAAAAATGTAAATTGGTGAAATCTTGACCGAAAACATATATTTTTCAGGGTCCGGCGATCTTTTTAACTAGCAGAGATACGTTAAAATGTATAGAAAATGAATACTAGAGGAGAATTTGGGCTTTCTGAATATGCTTTCAGTTTTTCTGTAGCTTAATTAGAACCGGAGATACAGACCATCAAAGTTTGGGTACAAGTGTGAAATTGGAAAATGAGAGGGTCAATTTTGCAGTAATTTTTTGACCTTGTGACATTTATTGTGCAATGTAGGTCAATCCGATGGACTTAAAACTTTACACATTTCTTCTAGGGTATTGTAGGACTGACCTATGAAAAGACTGTAAAAATCCCTTCATTATTTCCCACTTAAAAAAAATTAAATATCTCAAATATCCAATTTTGTCAAATATTTGACCTTGATTTTGACCTTGAAAATACCTTTCAAGGTCAAAATCTATAATTTCTACAGATTCGGGGTGTATGACTTAGGGGGGGTCATTTCATTATTTGAGCTATGTAGGATCAATATTTACCTCTCTAATTGGCAAAAATAGGCTAATTTTTCATGTCGCGCGGTATGCCATATTTGGAATTTTTTTATAAATCAGCATGAAGAGATAAATCAATTCCGATTGCAGGGTTCCAACAATATAGCTCCTGGCTATTATACTTTAAATTATGAACCCAATATGCTGGAAATAACATAATTGTTGGAATTTTTGAAAATCGAGTGATTTGAACATTAAACAGGTCAAATGACCTTGAAAAATGAGGTTAAGGTCAAATTTGAAGGTGGCTATGGAGGTTTTATGGGCATATTTGGGGGGGTTCACAATACATTTTATTGGCCTAAAATCGATATTTCAGTGTCAAGTAATCAAGGTCACCAGTTTTGACGACGCGGTTGACACTAAAAATTCCATAATTAAATAACTAAGCATGATATCATCATAAAAATGATCGCTTGCCATGGATTAGTCATTTACTGTAACAATTGGCTTGAATTCTGCAATTTTCGAAGTTGCTTATATAGAGATCAGGCGCGCAAACCTCTGAGAGTAAAAATTGACCTGTATGACCTCGACCTTGACCTATACTTTTGAAAATTAGGTCAGTTTATTTAGTATAAGTCTATTATATATAGTTTATTAGGAAATTATAATTGATCAGTTAATATATGAGTAATGGTCAATTGAAATATAGAAAAAATTTATTTCAAAGGGGTCAATGACCTTGAAAAATAGGTCAGAGGTATAGGGTTACATTGGACAATTTAATTAGGTCACATAGGACTATGTACACAAATTATTTGAAAATTTTTCGAGAACATTTTTCGGAAAGAAAAATAACTAGAAATCGGGTAACCGCGATGCGGTGACAAAACTTCACCAATCATATAATTATTGGCAGTGAAATTTATGTGAGAAAACACAGAAATGATATTGGACATGAACTTGAACATGAACTCGAATATAAACTTGTACATGCAATTGCATGTGTCTTGCACATGTTACATAACACGCAATATCACACAATATCACATGCAATATTATGCAATATCAAATGTAAAGTTACATTTAATGTATTAAACATACAATATCACTTGCAATATCATGCAAAATCATATCACATGTAATATTAATTTATCACCTGTAATTTTGCATGTTACTTAGAATGTACATAGTGTGCACAGATAATTATGGAAGTACTTATAAACTATCTGTCTGTGGACTAGTTGTGATGTGACAGATAGTCAGCAGACAGATAAACCCTTACTGTAACATGTCAATCGGCTTGTGGCCATACACTGACTGATTCGCTGACTAATTCGCTGACTGATTTGCCGACTGATACACTGACTGATACACTGACTGATACACTGACTGATACACTGACTGATACACTGACTGATACACTGACTGATACACTGACTGATACACTGACTGATACACTGACTGATACAAAGATATTTGACCAAAAACATGTAATTTTGAGGGTTGGGCGTTCTTTTAAACCATCAGAGTTACAAGAAAACATTCAGAGAATGAAAACTAGAGGAAAATTTGAGCTTGCCGAATATTATATACAGAAAATAACTTGGACCAGTACATGGACCAGTACATGGACCAGTACATGGACCAGTACATGGACCAGTACATGGACAAGTACATGGACCAGTACATGGACCAGTACATGGACCAGTACATGGACCAGTCAAAAGACCAGCGCATTGACCATGCATCAACCAGTACATCAACCAGTGCATCAACCAGTGCATCAACAGGAACATCAATCAGTAAATCAACAGTACATCAACCTTGGAATTTTAGGAATGCATTGGCTAAGATACTTCTAGTCCTGAAAACAAATAGAAATGACTGCAATTTCTGAAAACATACATTTTTCAGGGTCTCGCGATCTTTTTAACCATCAGTGATACGAGAAATTGTTCAAATATAGAAACTAGAGGAGAATTTGTGCTTTCCAAATCTATTGTCAGTTTCTCCGTAACTTTATTAGGACCGGAGATAAGGCCGATTGAAATTATGGTACAATTCAGAAATGTGGACTTCAGAAATTTCTGAAAAAATGTAGTTTTTCACTTAAAATTACTCTAGAACCTAAACGGTTCAATGGAAACATATATAACTTGGCAGGATTATGTGAACGAAAGATGAAAGTATGCTCAAATAGCTTCATTGAAATAAATATGATTATTTCCTTGTCAAAATAGTGATAAATTGTGAAAATTTGACAAAAAACATGAAATTTTCAGGGTCCGGCGATCTTTTAAACCGTCAGAGCTAAGACAAAATGTTCAGAAAACGAAAACTAGAGGGGAATATGGCCTTTCCAAATCTGTTTTCATATTCTCTGTAACTTAATTAGGACCGGAGCTACAGCCGATTGAAATAACGCTATAATTGAGAAATGTGAAAAATTTTTCCCTAATTTTTTGACCTTGTGACCTTTACGGTCTGACGTAGGTTAAGCTGAGGACCTTGAAAATTTATACGATGCCTCTAGACTATTGTAGCAAGTATGTGTGACATTTTTGTAACAATATTTTGATTCCTTGCCTGTGTAAAAAAATCAAATGTCAAAAAAGTAAAATTTTTCATCATGTTTGACCTTGAATTTGACCTTGAAAATAAGTTTCTAGGTCAAAACCAATATGATTTTCAGAATCAGGATGGAAAAATGGGGGGATCAATTAATTATTGTAACTCTCTCGAATCGATATTTCCATGTCAAAAACGCAATAATTTGTCGTTTTTTAAAAGTCTCCGGTTTGCGATATTTGGAATTTTGTAGAAAATTAAGGTAGAATGTGAGAGGACATTGGGTTGCATATTCTAAATGCACATATTTTTGTCTGTCTAGAGATAATATATCAAGGTGATATCATGAAAAAAACATAATTTTCAGAATTTTTGAAAATAAGCACTTTTTGCACTTTGAAGAGCCAAATGACCTTGAAAAATGAGGTCAAGGTCAAATTTGAAGGTGGTTATGGGGGTTTTAGGGGTATCTTTGGGGGGGTTCACTATACATTGTTATGGCCTAATATCGATATTTCAGGGTGAAATTACCAAGGTCACTGGTTTGGATGACGCGGTTGTTATTCAAAATTACATAACTCAAAAACAAAGCATGACATCATCACAAAAATAACTTCTTACCATGGGCCAGACATTCAGGCATCACATTGCATCAATTTTGATACCGTGTTGCTTACAGATTTTGCTATCATGCGTGACAATCTCCAGCACTAAATATGGACCTGTGCAACCTTGACCTTGACCTACTTTCTTGAAATTGGGTCAGATTATGTAATGTACTTGTACTACTTAGAACCTGTGTGGAAAATGAAATACGCATGTAATTGCCTGTGATATGCTCTTGAGAAATATATGAAAAAACGAACTTTGAAATGGCCTGTGACCTTGAAAAATAATTCAAGGTCACTGAAACTGGGTCAGTGTAATGAGGTCATGTACTGCTATACATGTGAATTTTTTGAAATTTTTTTGAAGAAATTTCCGTACAGAAAAAAAAAAATAATAATAATAAAAATATTTACGAAAACAAGAAACTTCACCTATGTAATAGGTGAAGTTTAATAATAATGAAGTTTAATAAGAATATTTACGAAAATAAGAAACTTCACCTATGGTATAGGTGAAGTTTAATAACTAGATTTCGATAACCGCTAGCGGTAATAAAACTTCACCGAGCAGTTGGTGAAAATAGTCTAAATGTGTTTAAGTATAAAAATAAACAAGTATACGAACAAGTATATGAAGGTATATTGTACATGTTTAAGCAGCTTGCTCAGTGAATGCCCATGTTTAGTTTAGTTTATTTAGTTCAGTGGGTGAAAATAGTCTAAATGTATATAAGTATATAAACAAGTATATAAACAAGTATATAAACAAGTATATAAACAAGTATATAAACAAGTATAAAAACAAGTATATAAACAAGTATATAAACAAGTATATAAGCAAGTATATAAGCAAGATATAAAATAATATATAAAATATTATATGAATAAAATATAAAATAGTATCAAAAATATTGTATAAAATGGTACAAAAAATAGCATAAAAAATGTACCTTATTTATTTGTGATATATTGCAATGCACAAGTTAATGAAGCTAGCGGACAGCCCCTCCTTTCCCGGTGAATGCATGTTTAGCTTAGTTTATTTAGTTACTTTAATTTATTTAGTTTACTTTAGTTTAAAATTAGTTTACTGACATCTTTTAGGCAATTACTACACAAATTTTAGTAATCACTGGTGTTCCAGTCTGAGTACAGTCATTCGGTTAGGTGAGGAAAAGATGAATTTTTCAGGGTTGACCGATCTTTTTACCTGTTCATGACACAACAAAATGTACACAAATTAGAATAAGAGGAGAATCTGAGCTTTTCCAAAACGGCTTGTATCATTCATATGACTTTATTAGAACCCGAGATAGAGTTGATTGAAGTAATGGTAAAAATATGAAATTTAACCGAAAAATTGACTCTGAAAATATCAAGTTTTGAACTCCAAATTGCTCCCAAAGGTAAACGGTTTGAAGGAGAGACTTAAAATTGCACAAAATACTGTAAATATGTTAGGACTATATCTCGAAATATTATCAAATTTTTTGAAGACTGACTTCTTTGTCAAAAAAATGTAAATTGGTGAAATCTTGACCGAAAACATGTATTTTTCAGGGTCCGGCGATCTTTTTAACTAGCAGAGATACATTAAAATGTATAGGAAAATGAATACTAGAGGAGAATTTGGACTTTCTGAATATGCTTTCAGTTTTTCTGTAGCTTAATTAGAACCGGAGATACAGACCATCAAAGTTTGGGTGCAAGTGCGAAATTGGAAAATGAGAGGGTCAATTTTGCAGTAATTTTTTGACCTTGTGACATTTATTGTGCAATGTAGGTCAATCCGATGGACTTAAAACTTTACACATTTCTTCTAGGGTATTGTAGGACTGGCCTGTGAAAAGACTGTAAAAATCCCTTTATTATTTCCTACTTAAAAAAAATTAAATATCTCAAATATCCAATTTTGTCAAATATTTGACCTTGATTTTGACCTTGAAAATACCTTTCAAGGTCAAAATCTATAATTTCTACAGATTCGCGGTGTATGACTTAGGGGGGGTCATTTCATTATTTGAACGATGTTGACCGAGATAGAGTTGATTGAAGTAATGGTAAAAATATGAAATTTCACCGAAAAATTGACTCTGAAAATATCAAGTTTTGAACTCCAAATTGCTCCCAAAGGTAAACGGTTTGAAGGAGAGACTTAAAATAGCACAAAATACTGTAAATATGTTAGGACTATATCTCGAAATATTATCACATTTTTTGAAGACTGACTTCTTCGTCAAAAAAATGTAAATTGGTGAAATCTTGACCGAAAACATGTATTTTTCAGGGTCCGGCGATCTTTTTAACTAGCAGAGATACGTTAAAATGTATAGAAAATGAATACTAGAGGAGAATTTGGGCTTTCTGAATATGCTTTCAGTTTTTCTGTAGCTTAATTAGAACCGGAGATACAGACCATCAAAGTTTGGGTGCAAGTGCGAAATTGGAAAATGAGAGGGTCAATTTTGCAGTAATTTTTTGACCTTGTGACATTTATTGTGCAATGTAGGTCAATCCGATGGACTTAAAACTTTACACATTTCTTCTAGGGTATTGTAGGACTGACCTGTGAAAAGACTGTAAAAATCCCTTCATTATTTCCTACTTAAAAAAAATTAAATATCTCAAATATGCAATTTTGTCAAATATTTGACCTTGATTTTGACCTTGAAAATACCTTTCAAGGTCAAAATCTATAATTTCTACAGATTTGCGGTGTATGACTTAGGGGGGGTCATTTCATTATTTGAACTATGTAGGATCAATATTTACCTCTCAAATTGGCAAAAATAGGCTAATTTTTCATGTCGCGCGGTATGCCATATTTGGAATTTTTTTTATAAATCAGCATGAAGAGATAAATCAATTCCGATTTCAGGGTTCCAACAATATAGCTCCTGGCTATTATACTTTAAAATATGAACCCGATATGCTGGAAATAACATAATTGTTGGAATTTTTGAAAATCGAGTGATTTGAACATTAAACAGGTCAAATGACCTTGAAAAATGAGGTTAAGGTCAAATTTGAAGGTGGCTATGGAGGTTTTATGGGCATATTTGGGGGGGTTCACAATACATTTTATTGGCCTAAAATCAATATTTCAGTGTCAAGTAATCAAGGTCGCCAGTTTTGACGACGCGGTTGATACTAAAAATCGCATAACTCAATAACCAAGCATGATATCATCATAAAAAAAAGCGCTTCATCTGCGTCACTCATTTACCGCAACAATTGGCTTGAATTCTATAAATCAGGAAGTTGCTGATATAGAGATCTCGCGTAACAACCTCTGAGAGTGAAAATGGACCTGTATGACGTTGACCTTGACCTACATTCTTGAAATTAGGTCAGTTTATGTAGTATAAGTTAATAATACATACTTTATTGGGAAATTGTAATTCATCAGTAATTACATGAGTAATGGTCAATTGAAATATTGAAAAAATGGACTTTAAAAGGGTCTATGATCATGAAAAATAGGTCAAGGTCATTTATCTTGAAATTGTATTCTTAGATTATTGTAGGGTATGTACATGAATTATTTGAAAATTATTTGAGAAAATTTTTCGGAAAGAAAAATAATAAAAAAAAAAAATAACACCGAAAATAAGAAACTTCACCTATGGTATAGGTGAAGTTTAATAATAATAATAAAAATATTTACGAAAACAAGAAACTTCACCTATGGTATAGGTGAAGTTTAATAAGGCCTATAAATCAAGGCAAGCTGCGTCTCTGTAGTAAAAATAGGGTTCCAGATGAGGACAGTAATGTGTGGAATGAATCAGGGTTGCTGCTGCTGTCATTAATTCCCTTTTGTTGGTGAGGTGACTATATATATGACACAAATTTGCACAATGCGTCGATGCCGGCTTAATCTATGCTGTAAAATGTTTCTATGCAAAACGGTAAAACTACCGTCATCTACTTTTTTTTCATTTTTCAACGCAAAGTAACAAACTACATCCTTCGTGACAGAATTCTTTCTGGACTAAATAGTTTTAGGGCCTAAATAGTTTTGGGACAAATAGAATTATGTGCATGCATATAGTGTAGGATGGATTTGAAAGTTGCATAAACACTGTGAATACTAAGATCCATACCTGTATCAATGCTTCAGAGCAGGAAGGAAGAAAACAAGAGAAAAAATACAAAATTAATGAGACCAGAGAGACTGAGGAAGAATAGGAAAGGAAAAGCTAATGGACTGAACTAACTCACTGAATCTGTTTTATCAGCTTGGGGAATAAGGCTTGCTTGGGGCAGAAAGTATATGTCGGACCAGACCAGAAGGTGTGCCAAGGGAGAGGAAAAGCTATTGACTATAGAATTAGGATCCATCCTGTTCAATGCAGTCCCATAATTTGACAAATTGAAGCTTAGCAGGAAGTAGTGCTTAGACACTTTTAGGCTATGTCAAGGCTTAAGACAATACCATAATGCATGACTTCACTCTCAAACTGGAACTTCCCTAAGATGGCGTGCTAACATTCTCTAAATGATTTTAAAAGATTTTCACTCGGCCTACTGTCACATGTCTTAAGTTGGCATAGATACGCTTATAAACCATTGACAGACGTGTACAAGTGCGTCTAAAATAATTAAATTTACAAACTTATAAGATGTTATATTATAACATTTCTCATTTATCGATGTGACTTGTTTTATTACAAATAATTATGTATCTCAGCAAATATTCTAAATAACTCAGATACCAAAAAGCATATGATTATGGCATCAGGTCATTTCAATTAATGTAATATTCATTTGGTGTTGAATTAGGGGGGTAGATTCAAATGAAATTGTTGGGCATCAGGGCTTTGGGTTTTTATAATAAGAATATTGAAAACAAGAAAATCTTTTTGAAAAAAAAGATATATGCTGGCTGTAGTGATTACGATTTCAAAATTTAAAATAAGAGTATGTTTTGCCAAAAGAATTTTAAAATATGGTATAAGAGAAACTACAGATGAACCCATGATATGGTATAAGAAGCTATAAGAGGAATTATAGATGAACCCATGATAGATCTATCTATCTATCTGTCTATCTCTCACCCTCTCTATCTCTTCATCCCAAAGGGGCATGCGATACTCCGGAGACACCAACTATACTTTTTCTATATATCTCTCACTAACTAGCTCTGGAACACACATATATCATGGGTTCATCTATAAATCCTCTTATAGCTTCTTATGCCTGCTCTGCTGATCTACGCTAACTTGTGTATTGTATTGACTGTTATTTTTATTCCTATGACAGTTTAGCTGCAGTTGGCTAGTTCATATGGGGGAGCATAGCTTCAATATGACTCACTATTAATTAGTAAGTCACTATATATGACTGTCAATCCCTAACTGTTAATCAGGCATCCCTCACTGTTGTTCATCAGTTAGTCACTACCTGTTAGTCATTAAGTTTGTTGTTTTGGTAGTTACTATTTGTTAGTCACTAAATATGTTATTTAGTCACAAACTGTTAGTTAGTCAAAAACTGTTAGTTAGTCAAAAACTGTTAGTTAGTGAGAAAGTGTTATTTAGTCAAAGCTTAGTAGTCAAAACTGTAAGTCAGTCAAAACTGTTAATTAGTCAAAAACTGTTAGCCAGTCAAAGACTACTAGTCAGTCAAAAACTGTTAGTAAGTCTAAAACTGTTTGTAATCAAAAACTGTTAGTAGTCAAAAATTGTTTGTAAATCAAAATGGTTAGTTGGTCAAAACTGTTTATAGTCAAAAACTGTTATTCAATCAAAAACTGTTAGTTAGTCAAAAACTGTTAGCCAAACTATTTGTCATCAAAAACTGTTAGTAGTCAAAAACTGTAAGTCAAAATGGTTTGTCAGTCAAAAACTGTTATTTAGTCAAAAAATGTTATTTAGTCAAAACTGTTATTTAGTCAAAAACTGTTATTTAGTCAAAAACTGTTAGTCAAAAATTATTTGTATTCAAAACTGTTGGTAGTCAAAAACTAAGTCCAAAATGGTTGGTTACTCAAAAACTGTTAGTTAGTCAAAAACTGTTAGTAAGTAAAAAAAACTCTTAGTTAGTCAAAAACTGTTAGTAAGTCACTAATTGTCACTAACTGTTAGTCACCAACTGTTAGTCACTGTTAGTCACTAACTGTTAGTCACTAACTGTTAGTCACCAACTGTTGGTCAGTCACCAACTGTTAGTCAGTCACCAATCACTAACTGTTTGTTGGTCACTAACTGTTAGTCAGTCACTAACTGTTAGTCAGTCACTAACTGTTAGTCAGTAACTAACTGTTAATTAGTCATGTAAGTCAGCTAGTCCTTAACTGTTAGCAAGTAACTGTTAGTAAGTTACTAACTGCTAGTCCCTGACTGTTAGTCATTTTGTCCCTAACTGTTGTTCATCAGTTGGTCACTACTGTTAGTAAGTCACTGTTGTTAGTCACTTACTGTTAGTAAGCACTAACTGTTGTTGATTCACTAACTGTTTGTTAGTCTTTATCTGCCAGTGATGTCACTAACTGTAAGTCACTAACAGTCTATTAATCATACCAAGGATGTCCCACCCAGAAATTGGACCTGTAAATAGAACAAACTGCTATCATTACTAGTCACCCCCAATTTTTACAACTCACCCCCAATTATTTCAGGTCTTGCAACAATTGTATCTGCACCAATTGGTCGAATAATGAGTGGCAGGTGTACTTTTACATCAATGCAACAATATTAAGTATTTGTGAACATAAGATATTTTGTAATGCTCTAGCTGATATTACTAAATGGTGGGGACCAAACCGGTTGACACTTTTCCGTATGGGGCAACCAGTATAGTATGCTGGCTGCAGAGCCAATACTGTACTATAACAAATCTTGTCCTAAAGTTCAAGAAGCCAGCATAAAAACTTTTGTTTAGCTCAAAAACACTGTGAAAAGGTATATTCTAAAAACATAGGCCATATACACCAGGTGTACATCTTAGCATCATTCTTTAACAATGATACATGCATGTACACATGCAATCCAAGAAAGACACTTTCAGGCTATGTCAGTGCCCACAATTTGCAAGTATTAAGAGGATTCTTTATCTTTGCTGCATTAAGGGATGTTTTCTTTGTAGATTAGAAGCTCATTGATTATTGATAGAAGCAGTGTAATGGGAGACTACATTTAAAGAAAGATTAAGATCATTCTGGGAACGATGTAAACAAGCCCTTAATTCTTTTAAATAGACCTATTTGCGACCTAAAGCACTGCCTGGCATAATAGGGCTACAATGCTTTCACAAAAAGTTATAGCTAATGGGAAAACATGTGTTTGAATCTTTCAACTTTTAAAAGAAATTTGTTGTTGAGTAAAGACGAATAGCTAGATATGGCAAGTGTAGCCCCCTGAGGCCAGTTTTTGACACTGACAAGGGTTGATCATTGACATGGGAGAGAAAATGAAGTCGTCACCATATGTTACACAACGTCATCTGCTCTGAATAGGGTTTGTTCCCGGGACTCCCCGCAAAATACTGAAACCAGGAGAACTGGGAAATACAAACTGGGACTGGATACAGTTTGTTTTAAGAAATGGAAAAATATAATTCCTTATTTTTCAATTAATTTGATTATCAGTGATGTAAAATTATGAAAAAAAAGATTTATTGTATCAGACAACAGTGGAGTACCGTAATATGGGGTGAATTGGGACACTGGGGTGAATCGGGACAGGACAGGGAAACATTTTATTTGCTCAAAAGCACACATTTCTACTTGCCTTAGGAACTTGATTTTTGGCACACATTTAGTAAGCATACAAGCGCATAATGTGGTAAAATTTTGTATTTCTAACTGCAGGCAGTGAGCAGCTGCAGCACTTTAAACTTGGCGCTGCAGGAATGTCTTTTTACAAGCTTGTCAAAACTTTGCTTCCTCGAATTCAAGTATAAATACTAGAGCTATTAAACTTGCATCAAACTTGAAAATCTGTCTAATGTGTTTTTAGGAGACCATAGATAAAGACTGGATATGGGATTGTGTATGTTTGGTCGTGGGTTCTGATCCAGGTCTGTGGCAAAGTCTCGGGATTGAACAAAAAGAACCCTACTCGTTTTCATTTGAGTGTACTGGCGTGGCTTTCTGATGAATATTATTGAACTTGGCATCATTTATTGTGGATTAAGTCCAGAATAATCAATCACCAGCAAAATTTCAAGAAAATTACAGTTTCCAAACGTTTTCTGTCATTTATCATATTTTTATAAATCTGCATATAATCAATGAAATCGATTTCAGGTTTTTGTCCAAAAATTATTTTTTGCATATTGAATGTGTTTTCTAATGATTATTCATAAGTTTCAATCACTCAAAGAAGATAGGGACTTTTAATTGTGGAAATAATGGAGTGTCCCGATTCACCCCAAAGTGAGGGGTGAATTGGGACAGTGGTTTTCTGGGCCCTGATCATTGGAAATTTAAGATATCTCTTAAAGCTCCAAGGGATAGTTAGACCTTTTGCTCGGACACAATTTCACTCCATATTTTGATTTCTGGGTTGATTTGTGGTCATTCTATTACAGAAAAACGGCCAAAACTGTCCCGATTCACCCCATATTACGGTACTTTAATATAGACATGTATTTATTGTTCATGAACAGTCACTGCAGTTGTGGACAAAATTTTGAGCTGGGTTGGTAATTTTCAGCATGATAAACTCACTAAATTGTCATAATGATTTACAAACAAGACCACAATATCCGCCAGCAAGCTATTGTCGGCACAATTTTTTTACTTCAAGGAAATTATCTGTTTTGCGATGTATTACTCAGTTAGTCATGCTTAGCTAAAAACATTCTGTTTAATGGCCAGAAATTTATATTTTCTTAATATTTTTTCTTTGAAGATTAATCGTCCTGGGACTCCCTGTTCTTGACTGGTTTCTTAATTGGAAGACCAGGAAATTAGCAAACCCTAGCTTCGAATAAGGAATATTTTACTTGCCCAGAACATAAATTCAGTACATAATTTAAATTCAGTGTATAGTGATTATAGCATATTTGTCCCTTACAAAATTTAACTGTGCTCACAGTGGGTTTTAACCACCTTTAAGTTAGAAACAAGAAAATTTTTTCGGAAAAAAAATAGCTGATTTTTAATGAGGGAAGGTTTATGGGGCGCAGAATGGATGCTGGGTTTTGGTTGCAAGTTTGATCTCGATACAGTAGCATGACAGTGGCTGGACTCATTCTATCCTAATTTGCGAAATACTGCAAGGTCATCAGCAGATGATATTTCCATAATATCTCTTTAGCCTTTGAGGTCTTGTCTTTGTTTGTAATGGCCCTGATACACCTCCATGCTAAAAAAAACAACAACAGAGAAACATCATCCTTATCAAACCTTCATCGTAATGATTCATATCTGAATTTTGACCATCAAATGAAATTCACAGCTTTGACGCTTTTAATTCAAGTATAACCTTAGAGATTATCTTTTCTTTTATGGACATTCTCTTTACTTATAAAAAGTAAAGTGGATTGGTTGAGGAAAGGAAAAATTATGAAAGGACATTGATCCCAATGAACACAGCATCTTATCCCAAAATCTCAGATAAACCATAACCTAAATATACCAACGAATATCAGAATGGAGATCAATAAGATACTGATTATTATCCTTCCAAAAAGTACGTAGAAAGTGATTTTTTCTTGTAAGGTGGAAGTGTGACATCATATGGCATTTCCCATAGGTTAGCATTGGAAATCAGGCGTTCCATGTGAGGTCACAGGTTGTTCAGTCAATCATTGCTCACTCTGCATAGTATGTCATATCAAATCTGTGAGGTAGTATAGGCCTACCAGCATATGACTACATGCCATGTGTGTAAAATGAAACGCATTCAGTTGTGGCCCGCAGTGGCTCATCTAGAAATGACATTGGAGGATGCATGTTAATCTTTGGCCTGAGGGGGGAGACATGCCCCTCAATGTTGAACCAAGGGCACACAAAAAAGATTGCTCATGATTTCGATATAGTGATTGATCACAGAGTTGATTCCTGCCTTCCCCAGAAGAGTTAATCCATCCATAAAAAATGTGCAAATGTGTATCCGCTTTATAAGACACCTTAGCTGTGCCACTGGCAGCAAACGGTAAACAACATTCAGATCAGGCAGTTTATATGAGTGACAGTTGTTTATTGATTCACACAGCTTGTAATCTTCTTCTTTGACTCAGTTATGCTTCATGGCACTCTCATACTATGTCATATACCATATATGGCAATTCTGTATACTGCATCATGTGCCAACACTACATCATACTCCAAACCTCAGCCAATCACAATGCCTCATCTGTGTGAGGTCACATACCAATTTTGCTAGATTTTTCAAATTCTACATACTTTTTGGAAGGATAATAACGTCTGCCAGGTGCCGTGTCTACATCAGATTGAGGATGCCATAGCTGTAACTGCAGTATTGACTCTAATAACTGAGTAGCAGTAGTTCTCTGCCCAGTACTAGTAATTAAACACTAGTTATAAGTGAACTGTACTATTAATGAGAAAACCTTGACACACAAGGGTGGTCCTGAAAGTAAGAGGAGGAACCTCAAAGAAGAAAATGCTTTCAAAGTTTCAGAAATATTTCCAACTATTTGCAAATTTTTCACCTGCACTCCTGCAGTGACACCAGCTTTGAAGGAGACATCCAGAAGAAAATAATAAATATCCCGGTTGACTAAAATAAATCATTTTTATTGCTGAAGTCAGAAACTTTAAAGAAATTCATCACCCAGAGGTTTGATGAAAATCACATGTCCAAGCATTTCATTAAGCTCAAACATTTTAATAATTAGTAAGCTCTAGAATAATAGCTTTGATCAGATTCACATGCATGCCACAGCACTTTAATTTTAAGTCATCTTTCAGGTAAATAGCAGTGCACATTTAGGCCAAAACCCATATGATATATTCATTGAAATGTGCAATATTTTTTCTAGATTTGCAAGAAGAAAAATGTCATTGGAAAGTCCAGATTTATTTCAATGATGCTATCTACACAATGCATGCATATAGGCTAGGAACTGAGAGTAACTTGGAGCAGCATAATTTGGCCATCATCATTTAATGATCTTGCCTTAGTCCAAATTTGTTTGCTGTCATAGGTCATCCGGTGCAGCGCTGAAAATATAAATTTAACCAACTAAATATACGCATACAAGCCAAAGCAGTTACTCCGAACCATAAAATCCTTGGCTTAATTTGTTATTTCATATGTATTGTAGTACAGACTTAGGGGCCGACCAGACGATAGTTGGGGGGGGGCTATGGACTTTACCCCCGGGACGAACTTTTTTTTTCGTTCGTAGCGCGTCGACGAACAATTTTTTTGCTCGCGAACGCGCGACAAACTTTTTTATCGGAATTTTAACATTACGATACCCTAGCTACAGGTGGAAACAAACTTTTTTTTTATTTCCATGTGCTGAACAAACTTTTTTTTCAGTGTCAAGTGGGAAACAATCATTTTTTTCACCTAATATCCATAGCCCCCCCCCCCAAAGATCATCTGGTCGGTCCCTTATGTTTAGGAATATTCCCATCTATTTTATTTTAATTTATCCATTGGAAAACAATATTTAGACATTTCATTCATATTTATTGATAGTTCCTCCCTGGATGAGTCACGTCATTTCAAATGACGTCACAATGACCATTGTTATTATCTACATAGAGCTCTCTAGCTCTATAAATTAAAAAAATTTTACAATAGTAATGACGTCACAAAGTTTACTGCATTCAAGACTGCTTAGTTTTTCCATGCATAACCAAAATAAGTCCAGGGGTCATTTAGGACATTTGGAAGGTCATTAAAGGCAGAAAAAATTATCCTACATCAAAGAAAATTTGTGAACAAATCAATATTACAAAGTGGGATCAGAAAATGTAAAAATCAGAACAATTTTTTATTCAAACTGACCTATCATTCGGAGTAATTTAAAGTCGCACAATGTTTGCCAGATCAAATTATTAAGCTGTGGTGAGACTAATTAATGTATTTAATGCACAGGCTTGAAAAATTGAAATCAACATCCTCCCTTATTAACCCTGACAGAGCGCTGCATTGTGAAAATGTCAACGCCACTAAAACTGACTGCCTTCGGAAATTTCTTAACTGAAACTGAAAACCACTGAAAACTTAATCAGTTATGTCCAGAATTCTTAGACAATTTTATATCAGCCAGACATTTTCAAAACTGATAATTGCCAAATTTAGCACAAATCTCTGCCGAATGTAAATCAATGGTAATAAAGAACTTATCTCAAGACTGACTGTTCAGAAACAACAGAAACCATTCACTTTCATTATATTGAGGTATTAGGTTCTGCAAAAAGGCTATTTTCAGGCTCAAAATATGATTCTTTAATGCTCTCTGGGACTCATGAACACGGGACTGCAGAACTTATTCACAATTTGCCAGATTTTATTCATAGCCCCATCTATAGGCTAAAATCCAAATGAAATGAAGTGCTGAAGAGTGTTATTGTGGAAGCAAACTTTCGAGTGAGCAATATGCCAAAATTCGCTCCAATGGTTTTTAGCATAAATTTCTACAAGCAGTCAAAGTTGGTAAATTCACGATTTTTGACTATGATCAAAAACGGAAATAAATTGTTAAGAAATTTAACTGTAACGAGAAGTTTGGCAATGGTTGCTTACTGCTTAGAAAAGTAATTTCCGCAAGATTTAAGTTGCATTTGTTGTCTGAACGTCTCTATTTATTTAAGCCAGCAAAATCAGAATTTCTGTTTCTTAGAAATTGTCTACCTTTTTTGTGCAGTGAGTGCTTTATTTTTTCTTGTTCACAACGTTCTATTCTTATTTCTTTTGATCAGCAAAAACCTTTTTTTTGGCAGATTTTTCTGTATTTTTCGGAAGTTTTCCACAATGTTCATATAACTGTTCTGAATTTTGCTAATTGGAGAATTAAATAATTTTGAAGCTGTTGTCAGGCCTTGAACTTCCCCAAAAATTTCCTAGGTTTTACAAACAAATAAAAGTTACCCTACTTTTTTTCTTTTTTTTTCCCCCAATTTTTAAAAGTATTTAATTTTCAAAAAGACCACATCCCTGTTTTGTGTGAAAAATTTTTCTCGCTTCATCTTATAATACAAAACATCAAAGATTTCATACTTGAATTCCAGATTTTGTGAAATTTTCTAAATTTCTTAAGTCCTACTTTCCTTGATTTTAACACTAGCAATCTACCAGTAAAATACCCGAGAAAGGGAGGATGTGTTTAGGAGATGATCCGGAACCATTTTGGAGATATTTCTGGCTTTTCTCCGCTTTTAGGTCTAAAAAACTTGAAATACAGCGTTTCGCTTATCCATCCCCAATACTTTTGAATCTAACTATTTCTAAGGCTGATGTAAAAATTGGACAAAGGTTCAATTTTTAGGCCCTACATGAAAGTGGGACTCCTCAGTACTGGTGGGCCAATTCATTCAAATTGTTAATGTATACAGACCGGGAAAGCTGGCTGAGGTAAACAGATTAGCGCTAAGTATCGTGAGCGATATATGATAGTATTGTGATATAGATTTACCAGCATATTTTGGGAATTTGACACTTTTTCTCAACCTAGGTTTTCGAATTTCCGGCAGTCATCACGACTTGTACAACAAAATGTCGCAAAATGTGATATTTCTGCGCTAAGTTTCTGTAATTCCATGTGGATTTTAAGCGATATTCAACAATAAAAAGATATTGTTAGCCTTGAAAATTAACCCTTATGTTGTCATGCAATACACTGGTGCACATAATGGACATGAAAAACTGGTTTAATTCGAAACAGTATATCACCAGTTCACCATACACAGCACTACAGCCGATCACTCTCATCTACGGCCTTTCTTACGCCTGACGTCACCCAATCAACCAGATTTGGCCATAACAAGAATTGCACACACTAGACTTTTCAATGATAAGGGGCTATGAGGAGTTATTACTTTCACCCCCGAGACAAGTTTTTTTTTCGCTTGTGATGCATCGACGTACAATTCTTTTCACATGATGTGACAAACTTTTATGAATCGCAAATTTAACGTTGAGGTACCCCAGGTACAGGCAGAACAAAAATTTTTTCAGCATAAAGCAGGAAACAAACTTTCTTTTTCATTAAAAAGCCATAGCCGCTCCCCAAAGATCATCTGATCGGCCCCTAAAAGAATGGTGGTATGTCGATCAGTCAATTGAAAAAATTTGCCAAGAAGCGAGGGAAGGGGCCTCTTCGCCAAACAAGAAAGAAAAATGGCGAAGACACAAGGTCTGGATCTCCATCAAAATGGTGAAAATTCAACTATAATATATATATTAAATAAAATATTTTTAAACAAATCATACAATTAAAACAATATTTTACCATGTTCTCATATTTGTGTAAACTTACCTCAATTGACTAAGGCTACAGCCAGATTTTCAGATTAATTTTCCAGTCCAAGCTTAAACATCCACAAGCACTTGAATTTCCAGAGCACCTGACCTCCCCGTCCTGAAAAAAGAAACTACAATTGTTTAGATTTTCAGTCGTGCAATCGCCAGTCTTTGTAACGTTTCTCTGGCTTCCTGACAGTTCTCAGAGATAACCCAGTAAATCTATTAAAAAATAGTAGGTTGTAAAATTTCTGGTAAATTCTTTTCATCACATTTATGTAATTTGCATTGATTAGCACAATTTCACTGCAAAATTTGCAAATAACTTAAGTTCAAACTTGGGTGGACAGCTGGACACTGGTTCACAACAAACCAATCATACAGAAAGAGATAGATAAGACGGACAGACACATAGATGAGCAGAAAAGTTAATAAGTCGAAAATGAATATAACTTAAAAAATATTTTCACACTAGGCTAGTGTTGAGTGCACTTGACCATCTGTCTCTGCTATTACAGCTTTCTTGTCTCGCTCGAGATCTCGCAAAAACTAGAATTATGAGTGCGAGTGTTTCAAAATGGAGGAGCAGGGAGATGCAAATTCAGAATTCTGTGAAAAACTTTGATGAACTTTGTTCCGGAAATAGGTTTTTTTACTGACTTTATGACTCCTTTTGTAACGAACATTATTACTAACTTACTACTTACTGGATCCATGGAGTAGCGGAGTAACCCAGGTCTGGTCCTGAAAAATAAATAAATTGTTTATCAATTTGTCAAATCATAGCATAACAATAAATTTACCCAGGTCATAACAAATAAGTGAAAAATAATAATATTCAGAGAAAAGTACCATAGGGAACACATCGGTAAATTCCAGGGCTTTTGAGTCGGGTAGTCATTGGACTGACTCCGACTCCTTTGCTTTTCTGAAATCAGACTCCGACTCCTTAGACGTCCAGAATTCTGACTCTGACTCCTTTTTACGGCATTATTTCTACACAAGGTCCTTGTGGTTAGCACAGAAAAAAATCTAATCCCCTACTTGTTTTGGATTTTATACGTCAATAGTAGTTTAAGAAGTTATGTGTAATGGGTTTTTAGGAAAATTGATGTTGTTAACATTGCTTTATTATGTGTTTTTGTCAGTAATTTAGATAATCTTTAGGAGTCAGAAGTCACCAGATTAATTTTCGACTCCGACTCCACCTGAAAACCAAAATTCGACTCCGACTCCATCCCAAAACCTCCGACTCCTCGACTCCGACCCCCAAAGCCCTGGTAAGTTCAGCAAATAAATTGAAATAATACAAACTTTCAAATACATGGAAATACAACACTATGTTTTACAGCAACTTACAATTTGTGCCCTCTTAAGTCCTTGGGCCTTCGCACGAGTAGCACAGGTTATTAGCAGTTAATGTCATGAAGAGACACTATAAACTTGTAAGTCATTTAAACTATATTATAATTCAAGCCTACATTATAACATCAAAGTTAGGAAAGAAGGAGTAATTTACAAATGAATCAAAGTTCAGATCAATGATTCATAAATTTAAAGTAAAGTTCACAAATTTAGAGTAGAGTTGTTTAAAGAACTTCAACAAAATCAATGAAAATGTATGAAAAGAACTTTAACAAAATCAATGAAAATGTATGAAAATTACAAAATGATTTGTAGTAAAAATATTCTATAAATCATTATTAAATTCAAAAAAAAGCATCCTGGTTCAGAACCATTCTCATCACTGCAATTGTATAAATTTGGTGGAGGTATTTATAAAAGATAATTAAAAATGTACTCACACCATAATTTTATGCTTGAATGACTGACTTGATGTTCAATGACTGACTTGACTAAGTTGACTTAGTCATCTTCTGTGACTTCCATTGACTATGAGTTGGCTGACCCAGTCAGCTTGGCTGAAATAAAATGATCATTATAAAAAGGGAGGGTAATCCTGCTCATTGAATGGGGCTAACTGGTATGACCAATTCTTGTATAAATTTCTTTTATCTCTATGAATTATTTTCAATCCCCCACAAAATTGAGATCACAAAACTTGGCAGGTCTGTAATCGAAGGTACACACCTCAGCAAAGTACAATCAGCTTTGACACCTGTCAACCCTATCATCCCTATGTGCTGTTTCTGAATGGAAATTAAGGACAGTGATAGTGAAACAAAGCTTCCAGAATTGCAATTAGCGTAATTGGATGTTTACAAAGATTAAAAATACTCCTTGATGTTTATCTACATGATGCCCTCAGGCCTGACACTCAATCGTGGTTTGTTTACATTTTTACAATGGCTGTGGTGTTCAATACACACCTGTACTGGGGCTTGCAGCAGCTCAGGACTGAATTGGTAGACGTCCATAGGCTTCATTAGAACTTTCCTCATCTCCATTTCACCACTGACAGGTTACAGTTGTGCTTGAAAGTTTCTGAACCCCTGACACTTCTTACCTTATTTGTTTGCATCTCTCCAACAAACACAGGAATAGCTTTTAAAATGGGTTAATAATAAAACTGAACACCATCTTTTGTATGTAAACATATATTCATAAAAAATAATGACATTTAAGTATGATTTTATGACGAAAGTCTGGAAAACTGTGTGTTCAAAAGTTTCTGAACCCTTCTGAAATGTTTACAATCAACAACTTGTTTGGCCCTTTTTTTCTGAAGTAAATGCTTCCAAACACTTCTTGTGGCTATGGACTAACAATTGGCAGGTTTTCCTTGGGATTTTTGAAAATTCTTCAAAAGAGTATTTTCTAAGCCCCCGTACACTGGTGAGTCGTCTGACGTGAACTACTTTGTCAAATCTGACCGAGGCATATCTGATGGTTTTTGACTGGGAAACTGTCCTGGCCATTCCAGAACCATAAATTTTAGGGATTATAACCACTTTTAATAGGATTTGCTTGTATACTTTAGGTAATTGTTCTGCTGGAAGACCCACTTGCGGCCAAGCTTCAGGCTTGTAAGTGAAAACTGTACATTTTCTAAGCGCATATATCTTGATATTTCACAGAATTCATTATGATATTAACAATAGTTTATTCTCCTGTCCTATTTATAGCAAAACAACCCCATTCCATGATGGAGCCAATGTTATCTTTCATAGTTGGGAGGATGTTATATTCCTTGAAAGTAGCACCTTCATGACGCCATATAGAGCAATTTTGACTTTGGCCAAGTGGTTTGATTTTTAACTAATCTGTCCACTGAACATGGTTCCAATAAACATACAATTCATCAAAATGTCTTTTAGTGAAATTTAGTCAGGTTTTTTTGTGCGTTTTTGCCATAATCAAAACGGCTATGTCGGACATCCGAAAGATGCTACTTTCAAGGAAGGTAACATCTTCCCAACTATGAAGGATAACGTTGGCTCCATCGTGGAATGGGGTTGTTTTGCTATAAATGGGACAGGAGAATAAACTATTGTTAATATCGTAAGGAATTCTGTGAAAAATCAAGATATGCGCTTAGAAAACGTACAGCTTTCACTTATAAGCCTGAAGCTTGACCGCAAGTGGGTCTTCTAGCAGAACAATTACATGGAGTATACAAGCAAATCCAGTTAAAATTGGTTAGAATCCCTCAAATTTAGGATTCTGGAATGGTCTGGACAGTTTCCAAATCAAAATTCATTAAATATGCCTTTGTCAGATTTGACAAAGTAGTTCACGTCAGACGACCCACCAGTGTACAAGGGCTTAGAAAGTACTCTTTTGAAGAATGGTCAAAAATCCCAAGGAAAATCTGCCAATCGTTAGTCCATAGCCATAAGAAGTGTTTGGAAGCATTTACTTCAGAAAAATAGGGCAAAACAAATTGTTGATTGTATACGTTTCAGAAGGGTTCAGAAACTTTTGAACACACAGTTTTCCAGACTTTCATCATAAAATCGTATTTAAATGTAATTATTTTTATGAATATATGTTTACACATAAAAGATGGTGTTCAGTTTATTATTAACCCATTTTAAAAGCTATTCCTGTGTTTGTTAGAGAGATGCGCACAAATAAGGTAAGAAGTATAAGGGGTTCAGAAACTTTCAAGCACAACTGTAAGTAAAACAAACAACACGAACCCGGAGCATGAATTGGAACGCATTGCCATTTTATTGACTCAAGACAAGACAATCACAGTTACATTCATTCAGACATTCAGGCATGACATCACATGGGACGAGACAGACGAGACGAACACATATAGACAAGACAACACATAAAACATGAAACATATAATTGAACAGTAATGTTAGGAACTGATCTTAAAGGAGGCCGTAGGTGAGTATGGATACTTACTGAATAACTTATGAGTAAGTTATCTTAATTTTACTTAAATTAGAAAAAAAAGGGTTAAAGGTAAGAAATTAATTTAGAATGAGTTATAAATTAATTTTGAAGGAAATTAATAAAATTAATTTTGAAGGTTAGAAAATTAATTTTGAGTAAAATTTTGAAGGAACTTGAAAACCCACTCCAGAGAATAATGGGCGGGATGGTGGGTGAACGAAGGTGAAGGAATGAGTGGCGGGAGCGAGTGAGCCTCCACTATTTATGTGGATTGGTATGGTTGACTGGAGGTGGCTATTCGGACCCTCTAATTGGCATAAGGATCGATGACGCATACGCAATCGGCGGGAAGAGGGTCGAGGAAGAAGCTTCGGCAGCCATGTTTACTTAACTGCCCTTACAAGGTAAGTAATTATTAAGTAAAACAAACAACACGAACCCGGAGCATGAATTGGGACGCATTGCCATTTTATTGGCTCAAGACAAGACAATCACAGTTACATTCATTCAGACATTCAGGCATGACATCACATGGGACGAGACAGACGAGACGAACACATATAGACAAGACAACACATAAAACATGAAACATATAATTGAACAGTAATGTTAGGAACTGATCTTAAAGGAGGCCAAGAATAGACCAAGATCAGTGTTAATAGAGTTTAGTCAACGTAATGTTAGTTGAGATGATGGTTAATACTAGCGAGAAAGTAAGTACAGATAGAAGAAATAATGAGTTATGAGATGAAGTGGTTAAGAGGAAGTGGAAGTGCTAAGCGCAAAGCTACGGCCGCCTGGGCTCCCCTGGTGGGCCTGAGGTACCTGCGGTAACAAAGGGATGCCCATCTCCCCAACTGTTGAATTTCGGCCTCCGAGCAGCCTGCTGCTGCTGCGGTCGTAGCCGCACCCGCTCGAAGAGAGTGTAGAGTGTAAGGTGTGGCGTTAGCTCCTATGAGACCTAGTAGAGATTTTAGTTTAGCAGAAAGGTATGAGTAAGACATAGGGGCGCCGTTAGGAATAGTAAAGAGGTGAGTATTAGGAGAAGAAGGATAATTCATGAAAATACATTTTATGAGACACACTGCGCAAACTGGAGATCTGGAACAGCCGACGTGAACTACGAAGCCCCTGTGGTTCGTCTTGGAGCGGTGTACCTTGTAGTCAAATGCGTCCATGTCTCTGGTGAAGTTGATGTTGGCCCTCAGGGGGGGTGAGTTTACTCCCCTAGTAAGTAAATATTCTGAGGGACGGAGGCAGGCATAGTAAGCAAGGGTCAGGGAGCATTGATACACCATTGTGGCTCTCCACGCAGTCTCTCCACCACTTGAGGTCTTCTCTGGCGCCCTCTTTGAGCTTAATTTTAAAGTGCAGGTATTTGGTGGCTTTGGAAGCCTCAATTAAACGACCCAGGAAAGCTCGCCCCACGCTCACCGCGCGTGACGCAAAGGCGAGCTTCCCAATTAAACTCAACAGGTGTCTATTAGAGACGGTACGCTGCGACAGAAAGTGAGACACCAGGTGAAGGAATGAGTGGCGGGAGCGAGTGAGCCTCCACTATTTATGTGGATTGGTATGGTTGACTGGAGGTGGCTATTCGGACCCTCTAATTGGCCTAAGGATCGATGACGCATACGCAATCGGCGGGAAGAGGGTCGAGGAAGACGCTTCGGCAGCCATGTTAACTTAACTGCCCTTACAAGGTAAGTAATTATTGCATGCATGCAAATATTTTCAACAACAACGACATTCCATTCCTATGCAAAGCCAGCAC
Organism: Platynereis dumerilii; assembly: GCA_026936325.1. Taxonomy (NCBI): domain Eukaryota; kingdom Metazoa; phylum Annelida; class Polychaeta; order Phyllodocida; family Nereididae; genus Platynereis; species Platynereis dumerilii. The sequence goes on along the minus strand of JAPTHN010000001.1, from coordinate 70,585,586 downwards.
TCCCTGTCAGACCAATGTGTTCACAGGACTACTAGGCCCCCTAGCGAGGATTCCCTGAGAGGATTCCCTGAGAGGATTCCCTGAACTAGGATGATGTCACCACTTTCTGAGTACTTCTCAACACAGAGCAAATCACCAAATCTTAGAGAAGCTTGAGAAAGTAAATGGCAAGAATATGTCAAATTTACAGTGCCTGTGACTGTCTTGGTGTTATTAATGACACAGAAAATGCATAATATACTCATTGGAACTGTTATGCTGTTTGAGATTTGTCTTGACTGCATCTAATTTTGGGTTTGCATCATATTAGCTCCCCCCTGTGAGCCTCCTGTGGTCAACTTATAAAACCTATCTTCAGAGATAATGAATGTAACAAGATCACTGTGCACTAACAAGGGGGATACCCTCGCCATTTAGGCAGCCATTGAAACTCTCGATTCAAAGTAATTTTCTGTCATGCTGAGCTTATTACATAAAATTCAAAGCCAATATTGGTCAAGCATGTTGTCTCCATGTTAAACTCACCATAGGACATGCGTTCCACTAGTGATTGGTCAAAGAATTGTCAGATTTTCCATTTGAAATTAATCGCCAGGGCGAGGGTAACCACAAATATATCTCGAGGGTAACACCATTTTCAATTATTGTCATGGCGAGGGTACCACCTAAAATGACTGGTCTATTAATATGTAGCTATTGTTTCAGTGTGATATAAACAGCAGTAGTGATGTTACTAGATAGATTAGATTATATAGAGAAGACAGATAAGAAAGACAGACAAGAAAGATAATAAATTATATAGATAGAAGATAGATAGATAGATAGATAGATAGATAGATAGATAGATAGATAGATAGATAGATAGATAGATAGATAGATAGATGCTATCAAAGATAGATAGATGGTATTAGATACATACATACATACATCCATATGCATACAGGATGGCCATTTCACAGGGGGCGGTCGCTATTTTTCCCTGAAATTTATGTTATGGTTGTGACCGGGGTAGTTGATATGCCCTGATATTGGTCAGGATTTGCCCTGATTTGCCCTGATGCCAGGGGGCTGCAGCCCCCCTGAACCCTCGCGAAATATGCATATGGATGGATAGATAGACAGATAAGCAAAAATCAAAGCCTAATACCACCTTTACGAAAGTGAACGTCTTGAAATGATTATATCAGCCTTATCTGGCTATTTTTGAAACGTCTCCTTCCATGACATTAAATTTTGCTAATGTGAAAACCGAAGTATATTGATTGAAAAGAGTCCACAGTTGTTAATATCTTGAGAGTAGTATTTGGCTTTAAGCTAAATGATTGGTTGATTGAATAAACTTTATTGAGCTCATTACACGTTAGCAGGGCACTTTGCTCTTGTATGATGCATTGAGCTTGGAGACTATCAAATGGTGCTTTTTGGACCATTGACTGATGATCCATAACATTAAAAAGATGGTGAATCTCATGTTAAAAGCTTGTAATAAGCATGTTATTGTCACCGCACAAAAAAACCTGCACACATACACCCCAATACAGGACGAAGCCATTTTCGAAAGTTTCACTGTGGATGGTACATGTATCACTTGGGATAAGGGCATTTTGAGCAACTGGATTAAAAAACTCTAGTAATATTTATAACTCTCCTCATGTCCTCTTTGTCTGTGAGCAACTCCTCCACCTTCTATGCAAACACATATGCAGAAACATAAATTGTGATACTAAATTTTGTGATTATGCTCCATTCTAATAAAGGATTATAAGAATCGACTCTCAGGTTAGTGAATGTGCCAGTCAGATTTTAGAGTTGAGAATTTAGTTATGGTTTTAGCAATGGGGATCTTACTTTTCCAGAGCTTCTATGTAGGCGTGACTGGTTATATATATCAATCTAACCAATCTGTTTTTATATACAAGTCCCTGCAGTTAAAAAAGCCACAGTTTGCAGACTTCCACAGTGGGGTACTAAATATGCCCTGTATTGGGCAATTGTTTCCTCACCTGGGAGGTAGTCACTTAATTTGAATATTTTTCTGTATTGATAGGGCATTGTAATTGCGTCCTTGATTGGAGTTTCTGATTGGTATTGACTTCAGAAGTGCAATCATGTGTCAGTACAATGGCATGCTGTTATCTATTGCAACACAGAGTTAATTGAATAGGCTGATTCATTGCTTCTCCTTACAAGACAGTTTGCTCAGATTGCTCAAACAATATCTTGCTTTACCCTCGCCAATATTTTTTTGGTGGGTACCCTCGCAAACCGGAAATGACCCTCGCCCAAATCTTGCAGTACCCTCGCCACTTCCGGGTTGGTACCCTCGCCAATTCTGTTGGTACCCTCGCCAAAAAGTGCTGGTACCCTCGCCAAAATGTTGGTACCCTCGCCCCTCCGTTTTTCGTTTTTTGTGGTACCCTCACCTCGAGTGATTTCTAATTTCTTAGATATCTTACTTCATGTTGCTTGTTTGAATCTGGCACTTGGCAGTGATTCATTCCACAGGCTTTTTAGGTTGTCTTCAAACTTTGAAAACCTGACTCCCCCTAAATTTTTGGCAATTTCACTTTGAAATCATGAAGCCGTAGTTGTAATGGCTGCCCTGATGGCGAGGGTACCCCCCTCGTTAGTGCACAGTGAAGATAGATACTTCGATAGGCTGAGGCATCGGCTTAAAAATTCTAATGTCATGATGTCTGCTGGATATGGTCCACTAGGACATGCATATGACATAACTGAAACGAGAAAAAAATCTGTTGGGAATTTTATGAGAAAAATCACATTTTTATGTGGCAGCCATATTGCAATATGATAAACTCCATAAAATGGTTTTGGAGATCGTCAAAAATTATGTCAATTGCATGGAACCTGTTAAATATAATAAACAAGGACATACAAATTACATATCTATTAACAGGAAAAATATTTCTGGTAATTTTTTAAGAAAAACACATCTTAATGTGTGAAAAACATTTTTTGATGCGATAAACTCCATGAAAAGGTCAATCTGCAATTATGTTATTTGCATGCAGTCAGAATCATACTGCATCTTAGTGTGCTATGATTGCAGGTACAGTAGCCCATCACAAACATGTAGTACCAGATATTATAAGCACGAAGAAACAAGTTTGTGATGGGCAAATTTCCAGTTATCAGCACTTGGATAGTGGCTACAACGATTATTATGTGGCCTGTCTAGGATAAAGTGGCCTCCTTCCCGAAAACAGAGGACACACACACACCTTTGTGAAAGACGTATTATGTTCATTAACTGTGCATTTGATTTGATTATTTTCAAGTGAAATACAACAATACTCAATAACATCAAATAGGACCCAAACTATAATAAGGGCATACACATGGGCCAAGGCCATGCCAGGAAGGGTTCGGGAAGCAGATTTGATCATTTCAGCATACTCTCAGCATCAGAGACAGGATTCAGGATTTTTTTCATAGCCAGGAACTTCGGCATTTTGTTTAAAATCAGACAGAGTGTTGGATACCCATGATCATGTTGGGTCAGTGCAAATGCGTCTAGAAACACTCTAGGAGGGATAAAAGAATAGTCTAGGACAATCAGGATTAGGCCCAGGCGTCGTGCCGACAAAATGAGAAAATGTTACTTGTTGATAGACTTTGTGCAAAGACCAGATTTTTCTTGAGATATCTTGTAGGCTACTAAGCTGTTTTACACACTTCGAAATATATTTTAGTTCTTTCTTATTTAGTTCTTTCTTAGAACCTTCTGCATGGTGTCTGTGCTTTCTTACGAACATCTGCATGCTGTTTGCTTGGATTCCCTTTGTTCCTCATCATTCCTGTAGCATCTTGGCCTTTCTGCATTGGTTTTCCAATGTTATATCCTTAGTTTAGCATATTCTGGAAGATATCAGCATCGTTGTTGTTTTCGAGATATCTTCTTGAAGATACTGAATCTGAGATGGCTCGAAGACAGCCTCAAGAAAATTTAGACACAAGTTGCTGAAGGTACAAGGAACTAATTTAATAGAGTTTATTACATGGCAAAATAGGTACAACGTAAAAATATTTTAATGTTTTTTCTGATAAAATTCCCCACAGATTTTCCTATATTCAAATATATGTAATCTACATGTCCTTTCAGGCTATTTCCTGCAGAATTCATGACATCGCTATATTTTTTAATGCGTTTCTGGCCTTTTTATGGAGTTTATCACATCATAATATGTTTTTAACATAAAAAAGTGTTTTTCTTCAAAAATTTCTTTCCAACTTTTTTCATGTTAAAAGATTAGTAGTCTGCACATCCTTATTGATTATATTGAGCATGTTTCATGCCATTAAAATGAGTTTTGATGATCTCCAGAACCCTTTTATGGAGTTCATCACATTGAAAAATTGCTGCCACATAAAAATGTGATTTTCTCAAAAAATTCCCAACAGATTTTTTTATCGTTTTCAGTTATGCAATCTGCATGGCCTTGTGGACTATATCCAACAGGCGTCATGTCATTAGAATTTTTTCTAACTTAATGTTGGTTAAAACCCACTGTGTGCTCCATTTAGGCTACGTATATATTATTTATAAGGTGACCAGACTCACAGAGTGCATCATGTGATAATACATCAGTAGCCATAGGGACAGTGAGACACATGGGTGAGTTGCCACTCTCTGATTACCCAGTGCAGCACTAATTCTAGTCTACCACAGAACTGATTCGGAGTAAACTGAGGCCAGCCGCTGCTCTGTAGTAACAATAAGGTTCTAGATGAGGGCAGTGATGTGTGAAATGAATCAGGGTTGCTACTGTTTCTGAAGCTAACACTAATTTGTTGATGTTGATGAGGGGGTCTGATGCTGACGTTGATTAGGTCTGACAATGACAGGTAAATTCTCCAGTACCTCTTCTCATTGTCATCTCTGTAAGACTCTAACAGCGATATGCGCTTTAGGTGGTTCTTTATGGATGTTGAGACAATCATATTGATGACATATTATTAAGCTGGTAAGTTTCATTTTCTTTCCAGAAATTTCATCTGCACGTGGATGTCTATAATACCATGATATCATTGGCCTATGATTTCCTGTACATTGCATTATTTTGCTGTCTCCACATCTAAAATAATGGCAAGATATATCTAGTTTACAAAAAATAGGTTTTTATGAAGCTATGCAATGGCATGTATAAACGTAGCTATCAAAATATTGCTTGGATTTTGAAAATCACCCCATGTTGATTAAAACGTAAACCCAAGATTGTATCTAATACAGTGTCTAAAATGTATACAGGTTAATTCCATAATGTTGTTGCTCAGATTGACTGACATATTACAAAATCCAGAAGATCATGTGCATTATTAGATAAGAAAAGTTTCATGTCAGAATCAAGCTTTGTCACTTGATGGCTTATGTCCTTTGGGCTTACGATATTCCAGCTTTCATCAGGCATTCCTGCTTTCAATACCCATAAAAATAAAGTGTGAATGCATTTGTTAAATTTAAAATACAAATGTTTTGTACAGCCTTTGTTTGAAACCATGTTTAAAGTTAGTAATTTTGTATTGCTTTTATTAAATTATAGACTAAACAGCTACAACCAATTAACAATTCATGAAAACTTTTGGTGGTTTGTCAGGCCACAGAACTAATTTAGAGTAAACTGGAAGGCAGGATCCCTGGCCTGTAGTAACAATAAGGTTCCAAAGGAGTCCAGCAATGCATGAAATTAATCAGTGTTGCTTTGGTTCTGATGAAGCCACCACCAATTCTCTCTGTTGATGAGTTTGTTGTATAAATTACTATGATGACGCAAATCTAAACAATGCTTTGATTCTTGTTACTACATGTACTATCCCTACACCATCACAATATAGTGAATGTGTAGGTCCTGTCCCTACACATTCACTGGCCCCTGTTGCGCACTGGTGCGGAAGTAATCCGCCCATTGTTCTAGCACTTGACCTTTGACCCCCTGCGCACTCAAGCGGTTAATCCGGTCTATTGTTCTGACAATACAAAGGGTCATTAATCACTGTTACCCCTTTTCTATTGTTCTATTGTCTGCATTCTTTGAAGGGTGAACTGATGTAAAATGGTTTTTCATTGGATGGTGTAAATGTTGGCTTACACCATCCAATCAGATTCAGTCTTACAATGTATTCAAAGTAGGAACCTCCCTGCCTATAAAAATCTGTGTGTTAAGCCATGTCAGTATCATTCTTCTCATTGGTGTCCTCCTGTTTACTTCGACTTCACCGAAAGAATGGCTTCTGCTCAACTTATCGTCAAGACCAAGTCTCAAATGACTTCATCAAGCAAGTCCACTGATGATTCGTCTTCTTCTTCTTCTTCTACTGCTGTTCAAGTGGAGGCATTGACAATCAATCTCAGTGAAAAGACCAAGGTCACCGCTCAACCTGGCGACAAGTGGAAAGCCGGCTACCTGACTGTGAGCCGCGCTTCTAAAGTCAAGTCCGGATGGCGCAACGTCCATATATCGAAGAAGTCCTTTGAAAAACTTGGTCAAGAAATGTCTAACTTCCGGGATGCCATGAAAGCCAGGACTCATCATCATCTGATGCTCACGAAGAAGCAACACGTCCTGACGACTAAATTCGTTCCCGAAGGAAAAGAGACTCTGTACTACATCAGTCTTATGCACCCCGTCAAGGATTGCGATGTCGTCAAAGGCGATGACGCCATGAACCATGCCAAGACCATTAACTTCTCGGAAAATGAATTCGACAAGTTCTGCGAGGTCTATGAGAAGCTCTCTGATGTCGTGAAAAGCAAGACTAACGCTGGTGATGGTGATGATGGCGGTCAACTCGTTGGATACAGATGGACCTACAAGCCTACTGGTGCTCGTTCGCCCATGATATTCCTTTCCCTCGATCAATGCGAAAAGGACTCCAGCATACACTATTTTGACATCAACGCTTTCGAAGGACAACCTATGGAATACGACTATCAGTGTCATTACGACTATTACAAAGTTCCTATTGACAGACCGAGCAAGCTACAGGTCATTGAACATTGTGCCTATGCTAATCTCCTTCAAATACTCAAGACCATGAACATTGAGCTTGAGGACATTCCTCCCGGAGAAAAGGCTGTTGATAGCGCTATTGAACAATTTCATTACCCGACTTTTAAAGTTCTTGTCAAGAAGGTGTTGTTGAAACTGTCTTATAAAAATGTCTACTTGACCAGTGAACTGGTTGACATGTTTGAATACTTTGGTAGTATGGAGAAAGTTAAAGCTTGCCTTGTTAAGCACCATGTGTCCGCTGCTGGCAAGACTTACACTCGTCTAATTGATCACTGTTTTGGTATTGTGTACGAAGAAATGAATAAAGAATGATGAAAATGTCAATACTTGTTTATCCTTATTTTATAATATGAAAGAAAAAAAACTTTAGTTAGGTTTAAAAGAACCTTTATTAGTATATGTTGTTGCTTACAATGCAATAATAAATGGACTTACAACATCAATATAAGCTCAATACAAATGTATAATTCACATCATACATATATTTTTTTCTAGACTTAGAGTCAACTACACACTGTCTATATATTTACAGCAATATTGTTATTATTACTCCTTTTCACACGTTTCCAGGGTTTCTAAAAAATAAGCAGTAAAAAAAATTATATATCTACATGAAAGAAAAAAAATGTTATTCTTTATTATTAAACAAATATGTTACAAGGAAGAGAGGAGGAAAGAGAGGAGGAATATCTAATATCCATATGGTAAAGTATCAAATGTACCCGGTACTAGTCTTCTCTTGCCGTAAGTGACCCTGAACCTTTTCAACTCCTCCCTACTGTACAGCTGGAACGTCTTCTTACACCTTTTAATTTTGTCATATCTGGCGTTGACAAAATTCTCTACTCCTTTGGGTAAAGGGTAGGTGTCAGGGTCAGCAAAGAATAGCACAAGCTGGCAAATTGTGTCAAAGTTTAGCTTTTGTGCATTCTCGTGATTCAGTGTCTGACCCTTCAGTTTGACAACATGTGCTCCCGTGTTTGTCAAATAAGCATAGGACTTTGGTCCACTGCTGACAAACTTTGTTATGTACTCCCCTTCCCCAAGCTCATTTGTCCATTGTCCCAGGTGACACCCGAGAAGAGGTTTGTACTGCCTTTTGTCTGTGTCGCTGTACTCGTAAACCACACTGTCAGTGTCAAAGTACAGCACCCTTTCTCCCAGCTCCGAAAGAGTTCTGTACAGTCGACGTCTAGCATTGGAGGTTGTAAATGCTGCCACAAAAACATTCACATGTGACATTTCCGGTAGAAACCCACTGCCATTGGTGTACTTGAGAAAGCACTTATTTTCTCCAAAAACATTGACATCTTGGACTTTTAAAGTTGTGTCTCCTAGGATTTTAAATAAATCCGCTGCATTTGTAACCAATTTGTGTACAGCATGAGTATTGCTCTCCCCAAATTTTCCCCAAAAGCTGTTTAATAGCAGTTTATTCAAGGCCCTTTTCCCAGAATTATACTCAATGTTGCTAGGCTCTAGTGTCACACCTTCAGCATCGTAATATTCCCTAAGGTAGACCATCTTTTCCTCCTCGGTCATTCCCTGTTTGGGCCAGCCCGAAGCCTCCTGCTTCCCCTTTAGGAACATATTAACATACTCGTCAAAAAGCCCGGAACCCTCAATGGTTCTATCAAACTTTGCTTTCTTTTTAAAATGATACACCTCATACACCTTTATAATCTTGTAACCAACAGCAAGCGCGTCCTCAAGATCAACTGTGGTGTAGGTCCCCTTTATGTCCCTCTTCTCATCACTACATTCACATTTCCCCTTGTCAAGAGTCTGAGCACATGTGCTACAAAGAGGAAACATCAACTTCCCATTACTATGGACAGGTAGACATGGGTGATATAGTCCTCTAGGAGGCCTTATACGGCACTGCACCAATCCAAAGTATTGTGAAATGTCTGTTGTGTCGGGAGCTACAATGACCTCGGGTATGCCGCATGGAAATGGGTCGTTCTTTAAAACCATGGGGTAAAGGGAGCAAATATCAATGTAGGCGATCTTGTTTCCCTCGCTTGCCTCCCTGTAGAGTTTGGTTGCATTTGTCCTACCTCCAAAGAATGCCCCGCGAGGGTCAAGACGCGCTTGTAAATCCAGTCTTTCACCGAGGTCTTGGATAGCTGGAGTGCTCTTCATCAGTTCCCTGAATTCGCATTCCCAGATGACGTGTACCTCAAACCCCAGATCCTGACGGAGATACTCTACTCGGCTTTTTGTAGCCTGGTATAAATTTTCCAGACGTTCACCGGTGTGTGGATGGATCGCTGGTCTCCCGCTGGAAGTAGTGGGGTAGCACTTGACACAACCATGCCACACACAGCCCATGAATTCCCATGCTGTTTCTTCCCCTGTTATGTCATTGTGGTGGTAACCGTCGAGTTTCAACCATCTACCTGAAGCGCGGTTGTTCACTACCCTATGCTCACCACCATTGCGCGCATGACGTATCTTGATACTTCGTCTTCTTGACTCCCATTCGAGCCATAATATGGACGAACTGCTATGGTTCTCCTGTCCTCCAAACCCTGTTGCAGGCATGTGGGCGAATGGTGTACTTTTAAAAGCACGCTCCTTCACACGGACTGAAGATGGGTTCACAAGCTCACCATTACTGTCATAAAATCTGCTAATACCATTAGCATTATGCTCGCTTAATGTGCTACCATCTTCAGTCGTCACTTCAAATTCCTCACGAAGGAATAGGAATCTGTATGTGGCCATGCAAACTGCAGCCAGGGTATTGTATTGCAGAGGATCAACACCAATGACACGTCTCACCTTTCCCTCTGTCTCCGTCTCCGTCTCTGTCTCTGTTTCTGTCACTGTCTCTCCCTCTGTCTCTGTCTCTCCCTCTGTCTCTTCCACTCGTGAGGTGACCCCTAGAAGCCATCCACGGAACTTGTTACAGCTTTCCTGGAGGATGCTCACATCATCCTCACAGTAGCGATATATTTCCTTACGGAAATCAAACACCTTCCCTCTCTGTTGCCTGTACCATTCCATGAAATCACTACGTGCTTTAGGTTTCATGGAATTGACTCTGTAACAGTAAGGGTGAGGCATTGGTCCAACATAGTCCCAGTTCTCCTTCTGATTGAAGAAAACTGGGAAAGTACCCTTGCGGATGTCTTTCAACCCAAACACCTTAGGCATTTGCGAGAGTGGCATGGGAAGGAAATTTAGGGAGTCTATTATTCGAAATTTGCCTGTATCCACGCTCACCACCTTACTCCCTCTGCAAATCACTTTGGGTTTTGTTGTCAGAGTACCCAAGATGTACTTCATAAGGAAATACACATCATACGCCTGACCATTATGGAAGATGAGCGTGTACCTTTCGAACGGTTGGTCAAAGAAGAACCGACAGAATTCTAAGGCAACATTATCTCCAAAGAAGTCAACCCCACGTCTCCCACACTGCTCTGAAGACATGCAGACACACGCAATTTATCGCCACGTTTGTGTCTACCAATGCTCGCTCTACAGAAGCTACAAGCATTTCCGCAGTTAGTGCAACTAGGGTTCTCCCTGTAGCTTGACCCCTCACAGTGCTCACACTGCCAATACGCCACGACTAAATTTGGCTCATGAACATCTCCTGTTGGGTCTGTCTCAAAGTCAGCATACATATATCTAGATGAGATCCGTTTGGGTTTCCTCTGACGTATATAGCAGTAGTGAACACCGGTCACCTGTTGCTGGCATATTTTACAAAGTCTATACCCGCAAAGGTGATCCGCGTTTCGTCGGTAGAAGATATTGCAATCTAGACAGCGTGTTGATGCCGAACACACTCCATTAGCAATGTGACCATCACGACATGCAATAGAATTTAGAAACCTGTTGCATGAGTTACAAGTGTTTTTCTCTTCTTCAATGACAGAACAACCTTCATTCCCACAGGAACGACATTTGAGGGTGCAAATATGTTTGTCCTTCTCACCAAAGCATTCCTTACACTTTGAACAAAAGGTCACTCCACCAAACAGCTTGGACATGTTCACAATGGCATGAAAATGTCCTGGCTCCTTATGAGCACCTTCTGTTTTGATGTAAAAGAGATACACCGTTCTCTGCCTCTCACTACTACCCACATAAACGGGTTTAAGGTCAACACCTGACTGGAACACCACAATCCGAGTATTCGCAGCCCTTTCGAAAGCCACAATGTCAGTGAACGCCGGAATATAATTGAGAGGAAATCCACATCTTAAATGTAACGCCCTAGCCTCCCTAGTAAGAACGTTACGAGCATGATTGTAAAGCTGGTCTAGGTGGCTTTTAGCCCTCTTTATCCCCGCCTTATCGCCCTTTGCCTCTGCCTCGTTCTTCCGAGCCTTAGCTAGTGCTACAGTCACCGCTCTTGCCAGACATAGGTTATCAGTAATTGCTGTTTTGGATATGGCTTTCGAATAACGAAGGGGGTCAGTTTCCCCAAAGATGTATTCTAACTTACACCGTCTACCCGCACCTCTGGGATTACGGATCACAGCAACCTGGATCTCCAATGGTTCATCCAACATGAGATCTTCGTCTGATTGGAGCACCGTCTGAAGGTGGTCTTCCACCACCCCTACATTCAGATCGCGTAAGGGTATCAGACCGATTGTTCTGGGTGCATTAAATGAGGAGTTTGAAATATATATCCTGACCAGATCTGCTAGACTATAGCACTCGTTTAGCCTCTCAATTATACTCTGCATTATATGAAGCAACTCCCCTATTACTTCCCCTAAAGCAACATTACGCCAGGTTTGATCGAAGTGAACCCTATAGACTGTTTCAGTCACAAGACCATTGCCAAAATTTAGTTGTCTCGCATTTACTTCGATATTTCTATGAAAGTCAACTCCGTAATCTTCTCCTCTGAATATCATGTCATCTTCAAAGTCAACTTCATCATCATTATCTTGCTCCTCCTCCTCCTCCTCCTCCTCCTCCTGAACCCTTTCCTCCTCCTCCTCCTCCTCTACCTCCTGCACTCCCTCTTCCTCTTCCCCTACCTCCTCTGGCTGTACATCTATACCCTCCCCTACACATTCATTGTCATCATTTTCATACAGAATCGCTAACAACTCGTTCAATACTCCATCAATAGAATATTCTTCATCACCGACTTCGCTCACCTTGCCAGAATGCATGGCTTCAAAAATCTCATCCGTCTGACTGTAACGAAAAAAAAAATTAGGAAAATCTTAATTTTTTAAAGAGAGAAAAAAACCTGGCTATAACAGATAATAAAAGTAGGGGGAAAAAAAACCTAATATTCACCTTACGGTCATCTTCTCCGAGCTCGCATCCAAAAGCCTCTTTAGGGAAAACCTATGAGATTGATCATCAGTATCCTCCTTCGCATTATCTCCCCCAGCTTGCACCTTCCTGTACAAAAAAAAAGAAATGTTTTTATTGCCAACAGAACAGAGTTATGTCATATTTAAATGAATATTATTCTTTTTTTTTTTCCACCTCACCTTTTAGTCTGTACATGTTCTACATTTTCCTCGGTTGGAGTATGCAAAACCTCATCCCCTTTAGTGACCGTTTCGATTCTGGGTTGTTTTGAAAAAAAGAACTTTTGTTAGTAAAACGAAGAAAACTGTAACAGTCAACAAAAAATCGATATTTGAATTGGAATAATACTCACCGGTCCAGCTGAGCTATCATAGCCCTATCCTCTTCGGAATCCGTGTCACAATAAAAGTCTACCATTGCATTCTGCCATGATGACACTGAATCATCGGGAAACATAATGGGACTACGAGTTCCATCACCATCACCATCACCAACTAGACTGTCACTGATTGTTGTGATCAAGGCGCTCTTGTCCTCTGGTAGTAAGTCATCGTTCTTCCTATCAACTTCCTCGGCTTGCGCTGTTTCTTCAACGACTCCAACATCTCCATCCCCTCCTGACTCTTCCGCGTCTTCCGTCTCTTCCGTGTCTTCCGCTTCCGCATCAAAGAGGGACTCTAGTCCTTCAACATCACCTCCCTGTACAAACATGCATTTACCCCTCTGGGGTGTTGAATGAGCAATAGGCATCGGAGGCGGTGATGACTGTGCCTCTTCTACCGGGTGTTCGTCTTCTTCTTCTATTTCTTCACAGCTTTCTTCCAGAAATTGTATCCCCGACATGTTTATCGACAATATTCCACCATTTCCAGAAACTACAGGTGTACCCAGACTATAGTTATGACGAGAACGATCCTGAAAATCGTCTTCGGTTTCCTTCCTCTCCCCTCCAGCGATTAGGCCGTTTGCGTCTCCATTTGGAACTGCATTCGATGCAATGTCTCGAGTTGTCACCGTGTCTTTTGGAAAAGTCTCACCACAGCATGACCTGGAAGAAAACGTAATTTTTTTCTCGTTTGAATAAAAAAAAATTGTTTCATGCTAGCTATGCGGTGAAGAGTAGACACAGCTCAATACTAACCTTAGGAAACTTTTCACAGCCTCTTCAAGCTTCTCCCTTTGATCATCTCTCTCACATCGGGGCCTTTTTTGGTTGACGGCCTTGTAGATAACGGTGATCTCCAGAATTTGTTCGCAAGCTTTCGTCAGTTGCTTCTGTAGATTCTATTTTTTTTTTTTTTTTAAAACAAAAGAGTCTGTATATATTAGCGAAAGGGAGGAAAATTAAGAAAAAACTGTTTATTTATAATCGTAAGAGAGAAATAAACTATTGATTACCTCGCCGAAATCGTCTTTGCATCCTTCCCAAGTCATCTGTTCGACCACAGGCTCTGGTACTTCTGTATTGACAGTGGCAGTGGTTCTCGGAATGACACTGGGTCTTGGTAGACGAAGGTCCAGTGGTGAAGAATTCTGTCTCTTCATACCACGCTTTGCTTGAGGGAGTTCCTCCGCAGCTGACGCATTTTGCTCGTGTCTATACATGTTGTCATGGCGGTGGTCCAATCTCATTTGACTAGAGCCGCCATTGTACACCTTGATACCGGGCTGGCCCTGGCCATTCCGCTTAATTTCGCTTTTAACGCATGACTCGACGCCCTCTACATTCGTCGCCTTCGTGCTTCTGACCGAAGAGGTTGCTTTAGCAGGGGTCTCGACCCGTTTCCTCTCTTGACGCTCTTGGCTCCCGAGGCTCTCTTCACCAACCGGGTACGCGTTGATTATAGCCTGTAAACCGTCCAAGGAGTTGACAATTTCCGTAGCCCCATCGTTTATCCTAGGAATAAGAAAAAAAAAGAGACATATCATTTCGATGGAAAGAGAAACGGTGGACAAGGAGACTACAGAGGGAAGGCTGGGGAATGCGTTTCGCTTCGAATGTCCTGCCGCTACGATGTTGGTCGGCCCCAGCATGTCGGGGAAGACCGTCTTAACGATGGAGATTCTCAGAAACTCTTCAAAGATGTACGCAATTCCTCCCCAGAAAATTGTGTACGCCTACGGAGTTTATCAAAAGGTTTTCGCCGACCTAGAAGCCGATGTGCCTAACCTCACACTACACGAAGGTCTGCCCGGTAGAGAATTAATAGAAAGCATGGGTTCCGAAGAACCCGACAAACATTCTCTTCTCATTTTAGACGACCTCTTGGATGAGATCGGTAAGTCTTCCGAAATGTGCTCTCTCTTCACCAGGGAAGTCCACCACAGACGTATTTCGGTCATCATGATTTCTCAAAATATTTTCCACCAATCTCGTTATTACAGAACCATCAATCTGAACAGTAGCTATCTCATTCTCATGAAGACCTGTCGAGACCTACAGCAGATCCATCACCTGTCGCGCCAAATGTTTCCTTCCACCCCTAAAAGACTCCTGGAAGCGTGGGAGGACGCCACTCGTTCTCCGCACGGCTACCTCGTCGTTAACAACCTCACTACTTCTGGCGACGAGGACATAAGACTGAGCACTCGAATACTACCATCGGATGATCTTATCCTGTACGTAAAGAAGTGATTCGCCATTTCTCTTTCACCATTGATCATGTCGTCACTCATCAGACAATGTTTTCCATTCATAAGGCTGGTTGTCAATACTGGGAAGGTTTCTCCCTCACTCACTCGACGTTTGTTGAGCGAAGCCGACCGCGAGCAAGCCCTCGCCATAGTAGAGGTGATACTGAACGTGTTAAAAGGAGGACTGAGGATATCCTCCACTACTCGAAAGAAGCTTGTCAAGAGTAAGGTTCTCTTAAGGAAGTTGGCTAGCGTGCGGAAAGCCTCCCTGGCTCGCCAGTGTCTGCACAAGCACTACAAAACCGTCGTCGCTTTCTTAAAGTTATGCTACCCCTACTTGCAACAGTTGTGCGGGAAGAGAGGAGGTGTTCAGAGCGAGAGCTCTGGTGAGAGCGCGAATGAGAGTGACACAGCCGATGGGGAGTGCACCTCTATAGAAACGGAGGACGACAACGTCTCGTCATGCGAAGAGGACATCAAGGTTGATGAAGAATCCGACTCGTCTTCGGTTGAGTCGTCCGACCAGTCATCCGAGCAATCATCAGACGACTCGACTAGCCAGTCGTCGAGCCAGTCGTCTAGTGAGTCGTCCAGCGAGTCGTGCAGCGACTCTTCACCCGAAAAATCGCCTAGGAAAGTAAAGGGCGGGGTTTCTGAGAGAGTACCAGTACCCTCTGACTGCCAAAGCCGTAATACATCGGAGGAGCTGACGGAGGGAGAAGGTGAGGATAGCGCCTCTAAAGAGTCTGAACGTCCGAAGGACTCGAAGGACTCGAAGGACTCGAAGGACTCTAAGGAGAGGAGGTACCTAGAAGAAGAAGAACTGGAGGAAGATTTGGAACTAGAACGTCACTCCGACGTCGTTGATGTCAGCCGCAACGTTGAGCAGTCACCGAGTGCGCAACGGTCGACAGTAACACCGTCACAGACCCCCTCCCTGAGAATAGGCAATTAGATTAGGAAACCCCCCTCCCCACCATCCCCCCTCCAAAATAAAAAAAACGATAGCATGTCATCCGTCATGAAGTTCAACAAAAAGGTATACGTCATACCGGAGGAAAAGTATCTCAGCATGGAGAAAGATCGAAAGTCACGGCCTGAAGCGGAAGGCGCGAGCCCTCAGGGCTCGAGCCTTCCTCTTCAAGCCGCACAGCCTTCTGAGGAGTCAGGTGGGCGAGGTACGACTCGCCGCGAAGGCGTTCATGAGACGTCGGGGGCGCCGGGCACCGACTCGCCTGAAGCGGCCAAACTGGAAAAATCTACGAAGTCCAAGGACAAGGGTGTCTTGAGGGAAGTTCTGGCTTCCTTGGGGGAAGACTGGAGAAGGCGTAATGTAAGGGAGATCTACAGGGCTCTCAAACCCTACAGAGGAGGTAAAGATGGTACCGAAAACTTTACAGCCTCTCTTTTACACACTCAGTCCACCGGCTTTCCCTTACCGAAGGACTACAAAACTTTCTACGCGATATTACTGGAGAAGAATGTGCCCTTGAATCTCATAGGGAACGCCAAACTGAGGCGGGTTCTACACTTCCTGAAGAACAAGAGTAGGCGTAGGACAGGAGACCGTCAGAGCGCGGTAGGAGGTCGTGGCGTACGGAATGGTTGGAAGAGCTGGAAGAGGCTGGGACTGAGGAAGCCGGGTGGCGATAAAGGAAGGAAGAAAGAGCTAACGGTTAAGAACTATCGGTCGGCTGGGAGAGTGAGAAGAAAACGAATAAGAAGTGGTAAAGGTTCCTCGTCTACCCTCCAAACCGGTGGTGATAGTAGGAGTAGGAGCAGGAGTAGGAGCAAAGCTCCGGTGGACTGGGTCAAACTGTAGTTATTTTCTATCACCAGAATGAGAAGAGGAATGACGGATAAAGGGGGTAGACTAGGCTCTACTCTTCAGGCTTTGTCTTCGTCCTTGCGAAAGGTTTTGACAGTTGTCGGAAATAAATGGAGAGCTTTGCGCTTTAACTTTACTTTGTGTCTAACTCTCCTTCAAACTCTCACTCGTCCCCTCTATAGGGCAATCCAAACTCTAGCTCAGTTGTTCCACAGGCGTTATCATCACCGAGCTTAAAAAAAGAAAAGGATAATAATGAGGAAAAGAGAGAAAAGAGGGAAAAGATGGAAAAGAGGTAAAAGACTCGTTCCCAAGAATATAGACTCCTACCTCACTAAAAGATTTTAGGACCCTCATTCGCCGGGGAGCTTCACCAGTGTCTCTAAACTTTACAAGGTTATCAAAGAAGAAGGTCGTTACATCATTCCTCTGAAACGCATTAAAAAGTGGAGTGAAGGACAGGACATAGTGACTCTTCACAAGACCGTAAGACAGAGACAACCGGCTTATCGTCGCATCATCTCTCCCGGTTTAAATCACATATGGGATGCCGATTTATTGGTGTTGACCGGTGAACGTTTTGCGAGGAGCAATTCGTCGCACAATCATATTCTGATAACGGTGGACATCTTCTCCAGATTCTGTCGAGCCGAACCGGTGAAAAACAAGGGAGGGAAAGAAATGGTGAGAGCTTTCGACGTCATATTCGATAGATCCGGAGTTAAGCCTCGTTTTTTAAGGACGGATCATGGCACAGAATTCTCAAACTCGTCGGTGCAGGAGTTGTTTCGTCAGAGAGACGTCCATCATTACTACGCTAACACCGAAAGCAAGGCGAATTACTCTGAGATCCTTATAAAGACTATTAAGAAAAAACTCTTTCAATATTTTCAGCGTACAAACTCTTACGCTTACGAGGGGGATCTCCAGTCGATAGTGGAGTCTTACAACAACACCTACCACAGTTCAATTGGCACTGCACCGTCCGCCGTGAACGACGCAAACTCCCAACGAGTGTGGGACTATCAATACGTCACAAACTCTTCAGCCTACAAAGATTCTCTAAAACGAGCTCTGAAGGCTCTATCCCACCCGCCCGGACGTCGAGTTGACGGTGTTAAGGCACCCTACAAGTATTCGCTCGGACAAACGGTGCGCATAGCCCACTTCAGACAAAAACCTTTTGACAGAGCCTATGACGAACAGTTTACGGGTGAGATCTTTACCGTGAGGGACAGAAGAGTGCACGAGGGAATCCCCGTATATCATCTATCGGACTTCGCTAAAGAGCCGGTTCGGGGACATTTTTATGCCGGTGAGCTAACGCCGGTAAAGTATGACCCTAATGCTCTGTTCAAGATCGATAAAGTGCTCAAAACTAGGAGGCGTAATGGTGTCTTGGAGAAGCTTGTGAAATATCAAAGTTGGCCGAACAAGTACAATGAATGGCTAAGAGCCTCATCTATAGTGGACCTTAAACGAGGGAGGGGGAACGAGAAGAAGAAGAAGAAGAAGAAGAAGTAAAAAAAAAGAAAGACATAATCTAAGGATAGAATAGATGAAAAGTCAAGAACAGGGTGGAAAACGATAAATAAAAGAAATAATGTATATTTGCTTGGAGAGCAATCTGAATCCCGAGACTCATGGGGGAAACTCTCCGGCGAGTTTCACTTGCACATTGCCCGAGCATTATATTCTGAATCAAAGTTCTAAGACCGGTAAATGGCACATAGCTCTGTTGGAAATAGGTTTACCACCCTTCAAAACGAACCAGAAGTCTGAGGGCATATACGTATGCTGCTCGGCTTGTCAACCATCGTGTATAGGAGATATCTACAGACCGGTGTTGGCCTCGCTCTCCGTGGGGGAAATAAAACGGAATAACTGTATGCGTTTCGATCCAGTCCAGTACTTGTCTCTCAGAGCGAGCAGTCTGAGCGAGTTGACTATAGAGATCTGCGGTAAGGACGGTGAACCACTCGAACATCTTCACTCCATCCAAAACGACGCATTGACATCTCGTTGCACACTAGTCCTAAAATGGATTCCGACTACAAGTCCGTGGCTTCCATGAACAGCAACCCTTGGATAGAACACTTTAAACGATCTGTGGGTAAGACCTATATGTGGGGTGACAATCCCGGATTGGTGGTATTGAAAAATAAATCCGGTAATGGTACAGTCAGCGCGTCAAAAGAGTTACCCGTCAATGTCATAACGCCGGTGGAGCAAGTTGCCGATATGGCCAAGGCAGAAGCTAGTGGTAAAACCGGAGCGAAGTACCGCGCACCATCAGTTGCCGGTAAATCTTCCAACGGCGAGGGTAAGAAAAAGAGGAAAAAGAAAAAGAAGTCGAGTAAAGGTAAAAAATCTGGTAAAAGAAAGACTAGTGGAAAGAAGACCAAGAAGAGGAAGAGAGGAGAAGATATTTTTGACTGAAGAGAAGGGGAGAGAAGGGGAGAGAGAGAGGGAGAGAGAGAGAGAACAACTTCCACGTTCTAAAAAAACTTTATAGGCAAGAAAAAAAAGTGTATCATGGCCAGCGGTGAAAAAGTCTTGAAGGAGGCAGATTTGGCTTTTGAGAGTCAGTTGGACTTGTTCCAAATTCCCGTAAGCAATTTAGGGGTGAGTGACGTGAAGTATGTTACTTATCGTCCATTGAACCAGTTCTCCACAGAAGGGAATGTGAAATTCCGTGTTCCTGCGGCAGGATCATCTTACATTGATCTAAGAGAGATCTTCATCCGGACAACAGTGAGAATAATGCAGGCAGATGGAAAACCGGTTCCTGGAAAACCACCACCACCACGGCCATCGTCCAGTAGTCGAACATCGGCATCAGCATCAGCATCAGCCTCAGAAAAAGGTGAATCGACCTCTCAAGGAGATGAAGGGGATTGGAGTATTAGCGTTTGTAATCTCCTGGCGGACTCCCTCTGGCACCAGTGCGAAATCCGCATGAATGACACTGTGGTGTTAGGAGGTATGACGGGTTACAGTTATGCCTCTCTTCTGAACATTTTGCTCGACGAGACCGACGTCACCGATGAAGAATTGCAAAGCGCAATGTTTTACAAGGATACAGCCGGATATATGGATAATCTTTCTCTTTCTTCTGGAGGTAATCGGGGTTTAAAGAAGAGGGCCGACATGATGAAAAAGAGTCGATCTGTGGAATTACGGTCACGTCTACAAGCTGACATTTGCAAGGTTAATAAATATCTAATAAATGGCGTGGACCTGGATTTGACGCTATTTCCCACATCATCGGCATTCAGACTGATGACGGCAAACTCGACGAAGAAAGACTACGTACTGGAGATACAGGACGTGTCACTTTTGGTTAAACAGGTGACGCCTAGTCCCCAGGTGTTGATCGCTCATCAATCTGTGATGAAATCGCAACTTTCGCGAGCTAGGTACTTTTACCTCAAAGAGGACATAAGAAAAATTACCTTAAGCCGAGGGGTCAGTTCGTATTTTGTGGAGGACGGATACAACGGGAGGATCCCTAGCTCGCTTGCAATTGCCTTTGTCTCGGGTAGTTCCTTCCTGGGAAACATCGGCGAAAATCCGTACAATTTTCAAAATTTTGAAATAAATAATATTTCGGTCAGTCTTTCCGGTAGTCCAACACCAGGAGGACCACTCACATTTGACTTTGATCGTGGCAAGTACCTGCAGGGGTACTGTGACCTATATGCCGGGAAGAACAAGGGTACTACTCACAGTCAGAGAATAACTCTGGAAGAGTTTGGAGCTGGATACAGTTTGTTCGTAGTTCACCTCAACCCTCAAAATCGCGATACATACTACCCCACATCGCGTGACGGCTCAGTCAGGATTGAACTCTGTTTTTCTAAGCCACTGCCTCATTCGGTCATTCTATTGACCAGAGTGACTTACCCCAGTCATTACGAAATCGATTATCAGAGGAACGTGTATTTAGCATGAACACTGCGGATATGTTTAACATTTTGTGGAAGGACAGGAGGAGTCGAGACTTTGTCATGGCTATAGCACCCAGTAAAGTGTTACCATATGTTAGTAGGGATGATAGAGAGAGTTGCTACATCATCTACGTCAATACTATGGGAATAAAAGCTTACTCACCCTCGAGAGGAGGAAGGGACCGGTCGGAAGGCGGAAGATGTCGAGGGTATAGACGGGACTGGAACGGAGTTTGTGCTGAGGATGATTCCATGACCGCCGAACACATGAGGGGTGAGAAACTGCACAGGAAAGGGAGAAGACGGGCAGCGACAGGAGGGGTGAGCAAAAGACGTCCCTGTAACGTCAGAGTTGACAGAAGGACCTCTTGTTCTCACTCTTCCACGGGGGATGTTGACGGGAGGTACACGAGCCATGGGTGCAACGAATCTGGTGGAGTACCCACTCGGAATCAAGGGACCTATGGACGGTCGCTCGATCATGCCGGAGTTGGACATTGGCTGGTACTGACCGTGACTCATGATGGTGTTGAAATTTTTGACTCTCTTGGAGAAATGGAACTTTCCTCCTATGGAAAAGAAATGTTCGACTTTAGCCAAAACCATTATTGTCGGTTAATAAATGATCAAATGTTGGACACCAAAAACTGCGGTTACTTTTCACTCCTATATGTATTTTATCGGAGTAGAGGGGAACAACCATTGGCCATTGTGAATAGAATAAAAAGGTTGGAAAAGGATCTGGTGAAAGAGGAGTGTCTGAATGTTTTCAATGTTTGTCAGGGTTAATTTAAACATGGTTGGTAGAAAGAAATATCTTATGTCTGTGCGGAGTATGTATGTGAAAAAAAAATTGATAAGATTTTATAACAAACAAAAAATCAATTGATGTTAGAATGAATGTTAGAATTTTCTTTTGGTGTTCAATGATTGGAGGGGTTATGATGATTGAATTTAATGCTTGAGGAAATCTAATATTTCTGCGAAGCTGTGTAAAGAAATAAAGATGTTGTGTGATGGTGAAAAAAAAAATTTATATCAGATATTTCATGCATGATAGTGTAGCGCACTCGATGTAGTCACATTTGTGAGAAAATTTATATTGTGAGTAGGATGGAATAAATGACTTGCATGTCGTTATATGTTGTCTGAGAAGACCCCGTAGAAATTATTTT
This sequence comes from Platynereis dumerilii, assembly GCA_026936325.1. NCBI lineage: Eukaryota > Metazoa > Annelida > Polychaeta > Phyllodocida > Nereididae > Platynereis > Platynereis dumerilii. The sequence continues at coordinate 70,563,667 of JAPTHN010000001.1, read as the reverse complement.
GTGTAACACAAAATTAATAAAATGAGGAAAATTTATCCTCACCAAAAAAAAAAATGTGTTGAATATTTTGTCCTGACCTAATGTCACTGAACCGAAATTGTACAGTGAATGATAAGTAGAGTCAAGAGCCAAGCCAACACTTGACCTGACGGATGATTAATATTCTTTTTGATTAAGTTCAAATTTGTGAACATAAAGTCTTTTTTTTTTTTGGAACTTGTGACGGAGTAAAATTAATTGTGAGCAGCTCTACCGAAAGGAGTTCAAAGTCGGCCACCTATCGTATTTAGTTGTGAAAATGACTTTATTTTACTGAAATTGAGCTTTAAAAAAATGATGGTTCATATGCTTCGGTATCTCGATCCGATGCAAAGACATGGCACCACAAACATTGATGATATGAAACGTCAAACTTTGAGAAAATAGCATTTGACTTTCCTGCCATAGCAACGAAAGACTTATGAAAATCAGGATGAGCAACCTATTTAGATCATTTAAAAAAATCTGTTTCCGATTAAAAAAAGTGTTAATTTATTCATTTGATAACAGCTAAAATAAATCTGAATACGACCTTTTTTTTTTAAACATATTTTACACTATTCTGGGAAATACAAACTGCATAATGTGAATTCTTTTTTTTTTTTTTTTTTTGGTGGAGCAGGTCACAATTTTAGACGATGATTTTCAGGTATAAAAGAGGCAGCAAAGACCCAGAGAAAACTACATTTTAATTTTGGGCAATGGCACATCCATGACACAGCTGGCTTCAGCTGGCTTCAGCTGGCTTCAGCTGGCTTCAGTTGGCTTCAGCTGGCTTCAGTTGGCCTCAGCTGGCTTCAGCTGGCTCCAGTTGGCTTCATCTGGCTTCAGCCAGCTTCAGCCGGCTTCAGCTGGCTTCAGCTGGCTTCAGCCGGCTTCAGCTGGCTTCAGCTGGACAACAATTTAGGGTGGCTCTGGTTGCATAAACTGATGGCTCCTAGCTCTAATGATAAGGTTGAGTTTTTTTTTTCATATTGATTAGAAGTGTCAAGAATGTGTAAATGACTTAAGACACTTCTTTCCAATAAATTGTAGGCACCTTTATATTTAGCTGTGAAAAAAATCATGCTCTCTTACAGTACTAAATCGCTCACCAGGTGGTGCATTGGTGTAGGACGGACGCGCCCTCTCTAGTTAAAATAACGTACTAGCGATGTATGAATACCGCAGCTTTCAAAGCTATCAACATGGAACAAATTTGATTTCCTATCTTCAGACTGTAATATTATAGATGTCTATATACCGTTGACCCTACATACTGCAAAGAAACAGAATGACGATGATTCTAAACTGCCGAAAGAACAGATAAAAAACGATGACAGCCATAACGTAAAGATCGGCGTCACTAACAGCTATCAGCAATGGAAATTTTCAGAAAATAATCGATTTCGTCTTATATTTGGTCTTCAGACTGTAAATTATACACTGCTATATACCGTAGACCCTATATACTGCAAACAAACAGAATGACAATGATTCTAAAGGACGGAAAGAACGAATCAAAAACGATGACAGCCATAACGTGAAGATCGGCGTCACTATCAGCTATCAGCAATGGAAATTTTCAGAAATAATCGATTTTCGTCTTATATTTGGCCTGTGAAAGGTGCGGACGGGTGTTTCACACATGCAAATCACTCTATTTAGCACAGAATTCGATTTAGTGTGAAATTAATATTTTATGTGCTGACATTTGCCTCGAGACAGATGAAAACTTTGCAAGCGCGATCTTCCGAAATTTTTCGTTAGGCGTCGCCAGTGTGCTGAGACGATGCGCCCTCTGGGTAATGGGATGGAAGTATTGATCAATGGCGAAGGAATAGGAAAATATGCCTTTAGTCTTTGCAAGCATTAAACTATGACGGAGATGAATCATGAATTCAGATGATGTTGGCTACTGTAACACTAAACCTATATACTAACGAAATATGAAGAAAGGAATCGAAATCCATGAGAAGTTGCTGATTATTCGTCAGTTTATAGACCGACGTTTTTGACAGAAAAATGACCAAAGAAAAACTTTTTTTTTTTGTTGCATACTGACATGACAAAAATATTTTGTTGAGACCAAATAAAGCACTGAGACGTCATCTAACGAAAAACCTTTGAAACACAGGCATTTTAAAAAATAAAAATGAGAATTTTGTGAATTTTCTTAATTGATGACAACAGTTCCAGTCAGTGGCTTTTCATTTCACAATGATATGGGAATGACAAGAGTATGGGTACTTACCAGCTACTGGTGCAAAATGCTTTGGGCTGTCTTCTTATTCTCTTGATGATTTGGCTAGGATTTGCTCAGTTGATCAGTGTCCTCAAGTCTTGTGATGAGTATGGTCTGAGCTCACAGCATTCCCCCTCTCTTATATACTGCACAACCTGTGGCTATTGGTTGATCTCTTGACCCAATGGTTGTAATACAGTGACATGTAGCAATAGATATTTGATAATAAATTGCTATTTAATATGTCTTTCTTTTTTGTTTTTTAGACATGAATCTTACAGCAGAATTGATGACTTGCAGAATTGATGACTTTTCAATTTTGTCAATAAATTGGCCTTTTTTAAATCATGGCATTTTTTTTTGTTTGCTCCTGTCATCAATCTTATTACAAAGGTTCATTAGAGATTTTATTGTCAGAGGGTTTCAAAGACAATCAGAAGTTGAGAACTCATGCATAATGGCTAATGCATAATGAATGACAAGTCTTTGACATGATGTAATTGTTCTTTACTTTGGTGGTGATAAATGTGTTGTACGCTTTGTGGATTTTCCAGGGGCAACAGTGATTTTTTTAAATACCAACAGTCCAACACAACAGCAAAAATAAGAACTTTTGTTGTCTATGGAATATTAATTATGAAATCTTTGTCCAATGGCCATATGACATTAATTTTTTTCCAATTTATAATACTATGGATTAAATGAAGTGTAAATTATTCTATGATTTTCTCTTTGTGTTGGATAAAAAAGTGTAGCACACTTTGTGGGGGAATTTCCTGGGCAACAGTGATTTTTTAAAAATGCCATCAGTCAAGCATAGCTGCAAAAGATTACTTTTATTGTCTATGGAACATTAATTATGAGATCTTTGTCTAATGCCCACATGGCATTAATTTTTTTCCCATTTATTATGTTACGGATGAAATGAGGTGTCAATTATTCTATGACTTTCTCTAAGTGTTGATATAAGTGTGTTATGCTATGTAGAATTTCCAGGGCAACTGTGATTTTTAAAAAATGTCAAGAGTTAAGCAGATGCAGCTGTAACAATAACTTTTCTTGTCTATGGAACATTCATTATGAAATCTTTTGTAAAATTACCACACAGGATAAATTTTTTTCCAATTTATTATGTTATGGATGAAATGAGGTGTCAATTATTCTATGACTTTCTCTTAGGAGGTCAAGCATGATTGTTGTAAGAGTAACAACAATAAAATGGTAGGCCTAAATTGATTTAATAAAAGCCAAGCTTATGAGAATGCTAAGAGAAGAGGCATTTTTAACCTATTTGACACCTTTTTTATTTGTGATAAAAACCTATTAGAGAAAAAGCGTCAATTTTTGAGAAGTGTGGCCTTTAATTATATAAAGATTGCAAAGTGTGGACGCCCACTTGCCCAACCCACAGGCCAACCTAACCATTTTTGTGCATTTTACACATTTTGTCCTGATGTTGCAGAGCAATGTTTTATCATGTGTAAACTGAATTGAAATTTTGAATGCTGAGGTCATGTAAAATGTCATGTTACACAAGGGCATGCATCAGCTTTTGTAAAGGGTTGTCATCCATCAACCCACTCAACAACACACAAGCACACACCTGGTCCTTTCATGCTGACTAGAAAATTGTCTCACTTCTTTTACTTAAATACTGAAATAAAAAATCCTAATCATGATGAAATTGCGTGAGATTGAGAGATTGTCTTTTATTTTAGACTATTTTATCAAAGAATAGCTGTACTGCATGAAAGTAGAGAAAATCAGCATTTTGTTTTTTGTTGTGCTTTTGTTAAATAATGCTTTTACCAACAAAGTTATGCTTGACAATGTAAGCATTCGGTTGAGATTGCTAATTGTCAATGCACAGGATTATGCTGATTTCCCAAATGTGGCCCCTGGATATATATTAAACATGAATAATTAGTGATATAGGGGCCCCCTGAAGGGTTTTTTATGCATAACTCTGAGCACTTCTCATTTCATTATATCGGATTCAAAATGGTCAAATTTTACTTTTGACTTCTGTCCCCAGCCTCTCTAGATAAGGCTACATGTTTTATCGGCTAATTGGCATGTTTCTGGCCCTTTACTTTCGATTATACTGTGACCTTTGACCCCCGCATGGTGCCTCAATATTTGGCGGGAAATTTTTCCTTCATCACCAGATCGAGGCACTGTCATATGACAGTTGATTTGCGTTGCGGGAGATTAGTCGTGCGTGTTTTTGTCAGCTTTCACAATGGATAGACTGTTTCTGTTACTGTTTTTAGCCTCAAGCGGTATAACCACCGTATGGATCAATGTAGTGGCCTTTAATTGCGGTGACGATGGACAGTGTTCGTGCACTTATCAATCAGTCATGTGTTTGGATGTTGGATCAGTGCCCAGATTTCCCATGAAGGCAAGGATTGGAAAAAACTTGTTTCTGACAACCACGACGATCTTTGATTTGGATTCTTTGGACGATAGTTACGGCTTCGAGAACGTGCAAATCACAACAGAAATTGACGGACTCTGCAAAGAGGTGAAAGACAGATCGTATTGGTGGGTCAATTGCTTAAGGAAATTTCCGGATGTCAGCCAGGACTCCTCATTTGACCACGTGGCACCAAAATCGGCAACAGTAACTGTTACAGGTACAGTGTTTTCGACTATCTATGTTGACAAAACTGAGTCTCAGGACCTTGGGACAGTGATTGACATTGCAGAGGAGACAACTTTTTCACCCAAAACAAAGCCTGAGCAGGAAGCCCCAGTTGTGCCTAACCCAGTTGACCAAGTGCGGGATCTGAATTTGGAAAACACTACCCCCACACATGAAACCAAGACACAGCTGTCTACCAAGAGGTCTAACCCTGACGAAGAAACAACACCCCCAACAGCGGAAAGCAAGAAGACCAGTACAGCTAAGACCAAGACCAAGACCACCCAGTTGACACCGGAAAATGATGTCCTGACTATTGCGAAGATCATGGTCTTTTCAGGAGTGGGAGGGGCGATCTTTCTCATTATTTTTATAGCGGTTTGTAGTAGTATTATCATTATAAGAAAACGGAAGGGACTCAGAAGAGATCCTGTTTGTATGGTTAAATGTGCAGAGTGCTTCTGCTTTGTGTTCACATTACCCTGCAGATTCATTAGTTGGCTAAGAGGTAAAGATTTCGAATTATATGAAATGAAGAAACTGGTAAACGATGATGACGACAATGGTGTAGATGCACGATATTCGATTTAATTTTTTTCTTAACTGTAATTTGGTATTGATTTTTTTTTAATGATGATTAACTAAAAAATTTTTTTACAGATAGAAGAAAACGGGGCGACTTTCATGATTAATCACTTCCCACGACCATGGGATGTCCCTGTGGCAGCAGGAATTCTGGTTATACCTCAGCCTGTTGAACAGGTTCCCCACAATGCCCCTCGACCCAAGCCACCCAGGATGCTTAACGGTTTAAACCCAGACGCAATCATTCCACAGCGACTCAGACCGAGAAATTGATTTTGGTGAAAATTTTTTAAAAAGTTAACTTTTCTGATCTGCAAAAAGTTTAGTGAAATTTCAACCATGAACTTGATTTATTAAAAGATCTATTGTGGACTGTAAAAAATAATAAGTCAAAATTGTCTAAATTTCTGGTTTGCTTGGGTTTAAATTAAAAAAAAGAAACAAGTTGCATTATTGCATTATTGCAGGGTATTTAACTCTTGGTTTTTTTGACATGCTTTAATGGGTGATAAAAGTAGAATGTAACTATAATGTGCTGATATTTTGTGACCAAATGATGCTCAGAAGTAGTTTTTTTCTTTGAATTTATGCACTTCTATTTTATGTGAGAAATCTATTAACTGACTGAAATATAGAAATTGGAATTGACACTGTTAGAAATATACACTACTTCTGAGGATCATTTCAACACATGTGGATTTTTTATGTATTGTATGATTTCAAGTATTCAGCTAAAACCCAATCAGTATTAAGTGACTTATGATATCAGATATTGTATTTATTTTATTTATGTCAGAATTAGTATTGGTTGTACTCTTGCGAAGGCTGTGTTGGCCGTGTTATTTTTGAGTATTGATGATTTTTTTGGTATGTTTCTTGATATTCTAATGATTGGAGGGGAAAAAAGAGATAAGATAAAAACAAATGTCACTTTGTGTATTGACATTTCTTTTCACAACTGTCAGTCCAAATTTTTTTGAACTAGTTTAACAATTTAGTTAAACCCAATCAGTATTAAGTGACTTATGATATCAGATATTGTATTTATTTTATTTATGTCAGAATTAGTATTGGTTGTACTCTTGCGAAGGCTGTGTTGGCCGTGTTATTTTTGAGTATTGATGATTTTTTGGTATGTTTCTTGATATTCTAATGATTGGAGGGGAAAAAAAGAGATAAGATAAAAACAAATGTCACTTTGTGTATTGGCATTTCTTTTCACAACTGTCAGTTCAAATTTTTTGAACTAGTTTAACAATTTAGTTAAACCCAATCAGTATTAAGTGACTTATGATATCAGATATTGTATTTATTTTATTTATGTCAGAATTAGTATTGGTTGTACTCTTGCGAAGGCTGTGTTGGCCGTGTTATTTTTGAGTATTGATGATTTTTTTGGTATGTTTCTTGATATTCTAATGATTGGAGGGGAAAAAGAGATAAGATAAAAACAAATGTCACTTTGTGTATTGGTATTTCTTTTCACAACTGTCAGTTCAAATTTTTTTTTAACTAGTTTAACAATTTAGTTAAACCCAATCAGTATTAAGTGACTTATGATATCAGATATTGTATTTATTTTATTTTTGTTAGAATTAGTGTTGGTTATACTCTTGCGAAGGCTGTGTTGGTCATGTTATTTTGAGTATTGATGATTTTTTTGGTATGTTTCTTGATATTCTAATGATTAGAGGGGGGAAAAAAAAGAGATATGATAAAAACAAATGTCACTTTGTGTATTGACATTTCTTTTCAGATCTGACAGTTCAAATGTTTTAACTAGCTTGGCAGCAGGGATTGTTATATTTTTTGTAGCAAGGTTTATTGTTTGGTGACAAGGTTTTATGATATATTGTACTCCTGTTTTCAAAAAGTTATGTTAGTACCACATTAGCAATGTTATGATGACAAGGCTTTTTTGTCATTATTGTAGGAATAGTTTTTTGTTCCTGTTTCTTGTAGCTCTGTGTGTATGTATGTGATGACTTGGGTATGAAAGAGGTATAATTATGATAAATTGTAACTTCTGTTGATAAACTAGATCTTTTTTTATGTATTTTTTATAACAATAAGAGAGAATTAATGAGTGGTGAAAGTGTATGGAGATCTATATTTTAGTATGTTATTTATATATTTATATGAGTTAGTTTTTTACATGCATAAACCCTTTTATATATTAGTAGTATTTGTTACTGTTCTGTTATTTGTGGATGCAAGCATGATGTCAGATATTTTACTTAATATTGAAGCAGGAGAAAATCAAAACTAAACTCAAAAAGTCACTTTTTGTGTGACACAATTGTATTACTTTTTTTTAGGGATTAACTTATCAGTTGTGATCTTATTGTTGATAAATTATTGACTCTATATCGCATATCAGAGGTGGTAAATTGAATTTGCTTATATGAGAGAAGGCTAGAAATGTCACTGAGTATTAGTAATTAAATTTATTTTTTTGAAAGTTCAGGGTGTTCCTATTTAAAGACAGTTTTTATAAAAGGAGAAACTTATTTATGAATAACTTAACCTTTGCTTTTCCATAGGCTGTGATTTTTGACTGTTGTTATATATTAGCACTCTAAGGTCTTTGTGAAATGACACTTTGTGAAAGCAAAATAATATAATAGCTAAATTGTGTTCATGATTAACTTCGTTAGTTTGTCAGTGACTGCTTAATACTTGTTATAGAAACTTATGAAGTTATTGTTAACTTTGAAAGAACTATAGATATTTTGGATTATTATGAGAAAAGCTTAAAACCTGTTTATTGAAATGTATTGTCTTCCATTCACAAAAAACTTTTTATATTGTTGAATATAAATTTTTTATATTTTTTGGAGAAATGTTGTTGGTTTCATTATTTGTTAGCATTCATAATATTAGCTTCACTCTTAAGAAAAAAAGGTGGTTTAACTTTCTTATTCTTCTCGGGCTCCTTTTTTGGTGAAAAGGGAGAAGATGTGTATTGACTTACAGCAGTTTTAAAAAGCATGGATTTTACTTTTCTCTTGTTTAACCTAGGGCTGAGCATGATGGAATTTATGAATGTGGAGGATTTTCTTAGTCTTCTTCTTAGTCTTCTTCTTAGTCTTCTTCTTGGTCTTCTTCTTGGTCTTCTTCTTGGTCTTCTTTTTAGTCTTTTTTCTTATTCTTCTTGGTGAAAAGGACAAGGATGTTTATTGGACTAAAGTGCTTTCATGCACCATGTCAATTTTTTCAAAGTCTAGAATGTAAAGTCATCAGACATGATAAATTTAAGTAAATAAAGAAACACAAAGAGAAAGACTGTGATGACAGTTTACAAGAAATTTAATTTTAGAAGTAATCGGAAAAGAGCATACATCTGGGATAAGTTAACAAGAAATACAGCATATTTACAAGAAATGTGAAAGTTATCTATCCAAAAAATAATAAAAGTATATACATCTGATTGTCTCATTTCACAAGAAATTAAATTTTTTTTTTAAGAAGTAATCTGAAAAGTTTATATACATTGGAATAAGACAACATGAAATAAAGTTTACACAATAGGTAAGTTATCTATCTAACAAACTAAAAGCTATGCACCGGAGCTAAACATGTAATACATTTAAGCTTTAAACTAAAAGTTTATGACAAATTTGTCATGTATCGCATAGAAAAAATCATCATTGTTAGTCAGTGGCTGTCTGACCTGTTCACAGGCATTATGATGGGGAGAATAAGTTACTCCGACACCCATGATCATAAAGCACAGTGCAGCAGTAGGGGTATTATTTCTGTAACCCAATTGCTGCAGGATGTTGCACATGAGCCTTTGGAATTTCTTACATCTTACTTTCATGTACTCTTGAGTGAGTTGGGATGCCTGGTCAAGAGAGACATCATCACCATCATTGAAATACTCTTGCAGTTTCTTATGGTGAATAATCTCACCTATGATCAAGCATAATGCTGTAGCTGGAACTCTTGGTACTTGGTACGCTATTATGGAGTGGGTTGGGGGAGGTCCGGCAGGTCTGGGTCCGAGGCTGACACTACCGTGTTCTGTTGAAAATGTTATTTGGCGAGGGACATCATCATCCTCAACCTGAATGGGCATTTCTTCACTGCCTAACAAAGGTTGAGTTAGATAGCTCAGGAAATGATAGGCCCTGTCTATCCTTTGGCATCTTGCCAATTCTTCCTGGGAAATCAGTGTGACCTTGTCAGGGCAGGGTCTTGAGGCCTCTTCGGTGGTCAGGAACAGAGCAGGTGCTTCATTCAGGTTGACAAGGTCAAACCTCTTGTACATGAGGAGGTAGGGCACCTCTTCCTCCAGCTGGAGGACATTTCCCATTAATATGGGCAAAGTGTCTTTTAAAACGTCAATGAATGACTGGTACAGACCTTCAGTGAATGTAATGGAGTTTTCAGCTTCTTGAACGTCGTTTATAGTGACATTACCACTCACAATACAGACGAGTAGGGTATGCCACACCCCGTCGGTTGTGCATACCCTCCTCAGTTCTACAGTGTTGGCTTCCACAACGTGTACTAGTTCAACATTTGTCCAGAGATCGGTCTGGAGTCTGGTCATCTCTTGGAGGAGAGTTTGGGCCTGGAATAAAAGGGAAACAACAAGTTTTAGAATACTTTTTAAAATCTTTTTTTTTTTGAATGCCCTAATTTTTAAAAATACTATCATGTCTTAAATGTCAGACAATTACTTTGTCACCAACTTCAAATATAGTGATTTTATTCATTTTTTTTTGGTTTTCTAATAATATTTTTGGAAAATTTCTACAAAATTTTGGAAATGAGATATTTCTAAAATCAGGCTTTTATTTTAAAAAAGACCTTTGACACATAACATGAGATTCACAGTATACATATTATATGCCTGTCATATAAGTTGCTCTAGAGAAGGGATTAGTGTAGGTGGTATAAAGCAATGTGAATTTAAGCTGAAGCTTACAGTGTTTTTCTTGCATCAACATATACTGTGTCAAAGTGAAATGATGATATAAATATTGGTTGATGATGAAATAAAAAGTTTGTATTTACCTGTTCACAATTGATAATCGCCCTGTCCAGATGTTTGCCTTCAGAAAATCTGTCCAATTGTATCGTACTCCCATAAATAGTTGAAGATACATTGACTTCAAAGATAACCTTCTCCTGGTTATCATTGGCTGTAGCATTGCAATAACGTTTTGAATGTCTATTGTAACAATACAAATGCTCCATTTTTTTTTTTGGTGTTGTAAATCAAAGTGTTATCCCAGAAAAAAAAGTTGGCTGAGAGTGAGGGTTGAGAAAGGGGGTGACTTGATTTAAGGCATGTCAAGAGTCATTGTTCTACAAGGAGGGGAGGGGGAAATAGAAAATGGGGAGGGGATAGAGGAGGGAGAAGGCTAACTATTGGCTAACACAGGGTTATGCTCCAGTGAGCAGCAGAGGGGATGGTTTCTCTGGCACAGGGCTGATGAATCTGACACAAGCAGCAATTCATGCATGACACACTGAGAACTAACAACACCATGTCATGCATTTTGCAGGGTTGTCAACAGTTTCTTAATTTTTTACAGGAAATGTATTTAGGTCTAAATCTGATCAATTTCTTTTTTTTTTTTTTTTTTTTTAAAGCTAATATTACATCAGAAAGGTACAAAATTCTTAGGGAAAGACTAAAAAAGAAAAGGTGACATTTATTTGACACTTAACTTTTTTTTGGAAGTCACAAAGATGCCAGCAATTATGTAAATTGTAAGTTAGAGCTACTTAATCTACATATCAGAAATTCCTATGTGTTGGACTAGGTGTATATAATTCTAATGGTATAGACAGCAGTTTCTTATTCTTTCATTTGGATTAGGAGTACAAAAATAGTCAATTTCACAAAAAAAGAAACCGAAAGCAGTCAACTTGTTCGGGCTAAGAATCTCGCGACCTTGAGTTAAGAGCGAGAGGGAGCGAGATGTCACAGCTGTAAACAAACATGGCGGGCGGCGAGTGAAGAAAGCGATTGAAGAAAGCGATGTGTCGATGTGAAATAAGTGGAAATGGAGGATTTGCAGGACGTTTTGGCCATGTGAAGGTAGGGTATAGTGAAGAAATACCGTCGAAGTACACGCGGTGTGAATGTAGCATGACGTTGTAATGGTTTAAAGCTTAGTTTTTCGATGTTGAATGCGCATTGATGATTTTTGTGTTACTCTGTCAGTCTGTGTACAGCGCCAGAGTTTACATTTAATGTCTGTCAAAGGGAGTTTCAGTTTTGTGGTGTATTTAAGCGAATGAATACACAAAGTGAGGTTTTAATTTACAGGCAGATGATGCTGCCAGTGAATTTTTTGGAATGAAGCGAGAATGGTATTGAAAGCAAATGTGTGTCTTCTGATTGAAGAAAACATGTTTTGACAGTTCAAATAAGCATGTGAAGTATAATGGGTCATGAGGTTATGAAGAGACAGTAAATACTGAGTATCCCTTACACATGAAAAAATTGTGATTCCTGTCTTGAAAAATATGCATTCTTCATCATATGACAGTGTCATTGGGAAAAAGTTCTCCACACCAGTAGTGTTATATCAAATTGGTGACATTTTATATGAATGGTATGGTGACTTATTTATGTTAATTTACAGCAGTACTATATGAGTGTGGATTTCATATCAGTGTGAATGGATAAGGATTTCAAGTAGGGTTTGTAATATAAAAGATGTAAAAATATTTGACAATTATCACAACAAAAATTCATAAATTGTTTATTACTTGATAAATGGATTTTCAAAAAATGTGAAGAACAATAGAACAATAGAAAAGGGGTAACAATGATTAATGACCCTTTGTATTGTCAGAACAATAGAACGGATTAACCGCTTGAGTGCGCAGGGGGTCAAAGGTCAAGTGCTAGAACAATAGGCGGATTACTTCCGCACCAGTGCGCAACAGGGGCCAGTGAATGTGTAGGGACAGGACCTACACATTCACTATATTGTGATGGTGTAGGGATAGTACATGTAGTCTTGTTGTTATAACTGAAAGTTTGTGTAAACTGAACACACTATGACATTTTATAACTGTGATGGTAACAGCCATCCATCTTTGAAACTGAACTTTCTTTTTATAATACCATAATATGGGGTGAATCCGGACGGAATTGGCAGTTTTCCTGTGATAACATGTACAAAAATCACACCAGAAATCGAAATATGGTGTCAAATTGTGTCCGAGCAGAAGGAATAACTTTCTATTGCAGCTTGAAGTGACATCTTAAATTTCCAAGCCTCAGGCCCCAAAAAACTACTGTCTCAATTCACCCATAGTTTGGGGTGAATCGGGACACTCAATTATTTCCACAATCAATGAATCCTAGCATCTTTAAGTGGTTGCTTCTTTTGACTAAACGTTAGAAAACATCTTCAATTTGAAAATCATTAATTTTGAGGAAGATCTCAAATCGATTCCATTGATATTGTACAAATTATAAAAAATGTGATAAATGATAGAAAACTATGAAACTGTAATTATCTGCTAATTTTTCAGGTGATTAATAATTCTGGACTAAATCCATAATAAATGGTGCCAAGTTCAATAATATTTATCAAAACGCGATGCCAGTACATTCAAATAAAAATTGGTAGAGTATCTTTTGATTATTCCCGAAACTTTGCCATTGACCTGGATCTGAACCCATGACCAAACATACATAATCCCATATCTAGTCTACTATTATGGGCCCCTGATACCATTTTATATTGAAAAAAGTTTCCTGCAAGTTCGATTGCTCTGGTGTTCATATTTTTTTAGGAATTGGCAAAGTTTTGACCAGTATATGTCAAAATTCAAATAATGCAGGGCCAAGTTTAAGGTGCTGCAGCTCCTCATTGACAACAGATAGAAGTATGAAATCACATCACAATATGCGGATGTATGTGTACTATAAATATGCCAAAAATGAATTCCCTAGGTTTAGTAGAAGTAGTTCATCTTTGAAGAAATAACACAAATCCCTGCTCTGTCCCGACTCACCTCTGTGTCCCTATTAACCGCATATTACGGTACTTGTTTGTGTACAAAAAAGGGTAAAAAAATCGTTATGAATTGAATTGAATTGAATTGAAAACTATATCATCAGAACTTGGTGGTTCGTCCAATCTCATATAAATATACATCAGTATGAAAGATTCATAACCAATGTTGTTAATTAGTTATAACACATAATAGTCAGGTCTCTTATGGTAAAAAAAGGGCAAACTCGTGACAAACTGGACAAAGCTCTGAAACTTTCAATGATGAAACTTGAAGATCTGAAGTTCACTTTTTGCCTAAGCTCCAAAAAAAAAATTGCGAGGAAGTTGTTTATAAAAGTGTTTCCATGGCAACAAGTCACAAATCTAAGGAGAAAGGAATAGAATCATTAATTCAATCGCAACATAGAGATGGTTTCAGATAGAGGCCTAATTTTTTGCATGTTGATACCTGAATAAAAGTGCTATCAATTCATATATTGAATTCCATGTTATCATAATTATAGTTGCCATGGCAACGATATGATCCATAAAAATACACGAATAATTGGACTTCCCAATGCTATTAGTGCTGTGGGAGAAACAGTATCCTTGTGTTTGATTGTTTTATAATGCCTATGAATGCCCAAAACAATTACCTTTAATCTTTTTCTAAGCTCCAAAGAACATTTCAAAGGTAAATCATTAAAATTGTGTTTCCTTGACAACAAGTTATATTCGACTGGCCAAATGTAAAAATGATTGTTCAACACTTTTTAGGAAGGCACTGGGAAGCAGAGCACTAATTTTTGAAATTAACCTTTTTAGTGAACTCTCACACATATCACGGAGTTCCCGTATATTTGGTTGCCATGGCAACACAACAATAATTGAAAAATGTTGGATAGTAGATATGCTAAATCAGGGTTAATTGGCGGCAGCAAAACCATGCTGAGAAACTAGGCATTTTCTGGTTATCATGAGTGCGTCTAGATGTACATGTGTATGCATGAGAAATTTTGAGAATGGATCCTCAAATGTTGTTACCTGGACAACCACTTGTTTCCATAAAGGTGGGCCAACATAACCAACAGGTCTTCAAAGGTAAGTTTTCCCACACAAAAACTTGAATATCTCAAAGACTTTCTTGTCGATTAAGATGAAAATTGGCACATATATAGGACTGCATATGGTCCCTGTGCATGTGTAGTATTGTGAAATTGCGGTACAATTGTTAAATTTATGCACAATATAACATATCCCAAAGGTGACCACCATGTTTTTTTTTACTATTTCAAAATTTCAAAATAAAATCAGGAGAAATTGTACTTGTACTGCTTTTCTTTGATCGGGAATTACAATTAGTCAGGGAGTCACAGACGGGAGGTGTGACATAGGGTATGATTACAGTTTTATTGTAGATAGCCTAATGATGGATGGGGCACCCCAGAACAAGAATCAGGTGGGTGCCACTCCAGCACCCTTGGGCATTCCATTCTAGCGGCCATTTTCCAAAATGGCAGCCGGAATCCTATTTCTGGCCATATATCCTCATACAATTGTCATTAGACCATGATTTTTGGGTCTAAACCTACGTTTTCAGGTATAAGGAATTCAATGAAAGTGGTTTTGATGATGCCAGTTCAATATTCTGGCCGCCATTTTGCAAAATGGCCACCAAAACCATATTTTTGGCCATGTCTCCTGAAATAATTGTCATAGGACCATAATATTTGGGTCTAGGCCTAGGTTTTCTGGAATGGGGAATTCAATGAAAGTTGTTTTGATGAGATCAAGGCAATAGTTGTCCTTTAACCCTCTCCTTAATGCAAGATGGCTGCCATCGAAACTCAAATGTGGCATTTCGTCTTGGAACATTCTCCGCTATGTAGTAAAATACGACATATAATTATCATAGGACAACTATTGCCTTGATGTAATCAAAACAACTTTCATTGAATTCCCCATTTCAGAAAACCTAGGTTTACACCCAAATATCATGATCCTATGACAATTATATCTGGATACATGGCCAAAAATATGGTTTTGGCTGCCATTTTGCAAATGGCGGCCAGAATATTGAACTGGCATGATCAAAACCACTTTCATTGAATTCCTTATACCTGAAAACCTAGGTTTAGACCCAAAAATCATGGTCCTATGATAATTATATGAGGATATATGGTCAAAAATAGGATTCCGGCGGCCATTTTGGAAAATGGCCGTCGGAATGGAATGCCCAAGGGTGCCGGAGTGGCACCCGCCTGATTCTTGTTCTGGGGTACCCCATCCATCATAATGTGCAATAAAACTGTAATCATATCCAATGTCACACCTCTTGTACAGGATCAATAGGACTGTCTCCTTGACTAAATATATTTGTTGTATTTTGGCTAGTTGCTTGGTTGCCATCGCAACAAAAATGGAGTAAAAATTGAATTAAATACAGCTTCTGATCAATGACTTGCTCAGGTATAACAATGCAAATATTAAGCCCTGTAACTGAAACCATATTCTTGATATGATGAGATACATGTTTTTCATTATGGTCAGTAACAGTGCAGCTTGTTGTCAAGGTAACAGAATTTTGGCAATATTATCCTGAAAGAATCAGTTGAAGTTAAGACAAGAATTGAAAGCCTGTGTTGTGGCAATGAACAGGTGTATAAATTAACTTGTATTAGTGATAAAATTTAATCTGACAGCTTTTGTTATGTAAGGAAGTACAATATTTTGTGTGCTTTTTGGTTTTTTGTTTGGTTGTCATAGCAACAGTAATTGTGGAAAACTTCAGATAGACATACATTTTGACAGATGTTTAAATCAGGTATCACTATGCTTAAAAACAGCCCCTTATCTGAAGTGGCCTGTCTACTACGATAAAATGATTTTTTTTTCTTGACTTGCAATTGAACAGTTACTTGTTGCCATGGAAACGCTTTTAAAATGACTTCCCAGGAAAAAAATTTTTGGAGCTTAGGCAAAATTGATAGAGCATCAAAAACCGAGCTTGTATGCCAAATTTCAGAGCTTTGTCCAGTTTGTCACATTTTTTTCGCTAAGAGACCTGACTATAATAACATGTCCAATGTCTATGATGAATCAGAAAAAACTATGCCAATATTTTTAATACATGCATCCTCAATCAAATTACGCATTAGACTTATCTGGATAAATTGATCTCTGCATGTTTCAAATGATATGAATATTTTAGTGGCTGAACTATTACAACAACAAATATACAGAAGAAACAAACGTCATTCCTGAAATATAAAATAATTTTGTCTTGACTCAAGCTATTTATCATTTCTGTGATTTCTGAAATTATTATTCAAGTGCATTTAGTGCATTTGCATAGGCGCAAGTACGTGAAACAAACCAACATGAGGAAATTAACCATCTCAAGCAATACGGAGCAACTTCAGAAATGCATTTTTTCTTCTCAATCATCTCCTGCCAGCGTTATACCAATTAATTTTGAAATACATTATGACATTATCGCTGATAGCTCTAGTACTACTTTAACTTGAACATCTGAATAATTGGCTTCGCCCATATATTCTTGTGTAAGATCAACAAAAAACACCTGGAGAAAACGAAGGAATGGTCATTGTCTCTGTTGCTTTGCGCTTCCTTTTATTTGGCTTCCTTCATTATCTTGCAGATCAAGCACCTCTCCTTGCTGACCACTCCCCCAACAGCTGTCTCTATTACTTAGCCAACTCATCCAAACACAAGAAAACTTTGCCATCATCAATTAGCAAGTAGTCCAGCATCTCTTTGCACTTGTCATACTAGTCCATCTGCTTTGAGTGGTGTTGCGTTGTTCCTTGGTTCTGGGTCTTGCTGTGACTGTCTTATACTACACTTGGCAAGCTGTTTGTATCTCAATTACCACATATTGTGTACTATTGATTTATAAAACAAATATCATTTGATACACAGTTTTTTTATCGACTTTCTTTCTTATTTTTTCCATAATGTTAGTAAGTAAGTAAGTAAGTAAGTAAGTAAGTAAGTAAAATTTTATTTAACGTTGGTGATGACAATAAAAACAGATAACATAAGCTATTCAGCTTTAAACCGACTAGTAAAATAACAGAACAAGGTGAAAGAATGAAATATATATACAAATGTTAGATGACGACTATGTACAAAGGTGATACTGGTTGCATAAGTTCATTTTAAATTACATGACCTTCGGCAATATTTCATACTACAATGAATTTCTGAGACAGAGCATGCATGTGCCACATTGGCATTGATTTAGGATTGCAAGTTTTCTTAAATTTAACTTAAAAGTTGATATGTCCTGACAGTAGGCTATTTCATGTCACAGGGCAGAGAATTCCATAATGCAGGACCTTGGTATCGAATTGACCTTTTGCCATACTGAATAGTGTTAAACCGTGGTTGAACAAGCTTGTTATTATCTCTCATGTTATATTGAGATATTTGTTTGTCAAAAAATGAACTTTCTAGGGACAGGGTAACATTACAGCCTCACTGTTACCTAATGAACTCATTTGAATGACATTGACTACCATGTTTAATTGTTTATCATATAACATTACAATGTATTTTTGCTGCACATGAGCTATCAAAAGATTGTATACTATATATGTAATAGCACTGATCACTGGAAACTGATATGATTGGTAGATATGATGACAGGTGTTGCCCATGTCACCACTGATTCCCTTGTGTGGGTGAGGTGGCCGATATGATGCACATAATATGCACAATGCCTCAACACTCTAAAAAATTTCGGATATTATTGGTTTTGTGCAAAACCAGTGTGTACAATAAAAAACCAGTTTGGTATTTTTCAACTATTTTTGGTTTTCTTCAGAGCAAGTGGTATTTCTCATGAAAATTGGTTTTGGTCATGGGGAATTATGGTATTTATAAAAACCAAACTTCTGGAAAAGCACCTTTATTATGATCTAGTTTTAATATACTTGTGGAACAATGATTTGAGATGTTTAAAATGTTAATGTTGTGGTTCATGTTTTTAAAATTCATGCATGTTACTTTATTTAGAAGTTTTAAGAGAGAGGACTAGCTACGCTGCATATCAGTCATGGCTACTTGAATACCCAATTAAGTATTTTACTAATCCCTTAGGACTCACTCACCGGTTGACCTTATCTACAAACACTAAACTGTGAACATGTCGCCTGCCAAGAAAAGCTGTTTGTTCATCAATCAAGACTTAAGAAGGTTTAAGGCAGAGTTTATTAGTCTTAATACAGCAGTGGAAGAGTGTGCATGTCAGTGTGCAGAAGATTGAGAAGACCTTGGTAGGTTTTTTTTTTAATTCCTTCATTAAACTCCTAAGAAATATTCAGTCTGAATGCAATTGTGTTTATTTGGGTAAGGTGTACACAATATCTGGTTCATCTATATATATATATGACATTATACATAAATCAAACCAAACACGTGGATAATGTTGAGCCACTCATTGTTCTGATATAACAATGACCCAAGGCATTCAATACTGTGAATATTGCATTCTGCCTGTAAAAGGATTCATTATAATTTAAGGCAGCATGAAATTGTGGTTTGGTATATGGAATACCCAGTTCCAAAATTTTCACCAGTCATCTGCCGTAGGGGAGACCAGGGTATTGTGCCACCAATTGCAGGGTTGAATTGAAGAACCATCAAAATTATGAACAAAAAAAAACTGCCAAATATTATAATGTGAAAAGTCTCTCAGAAATTTAGTATTTTTGGTTGAATGTACTCTGAAGACCGGCATTATTGTTCTACAGTTGTGTAACTTTGGTATTTAATGGAGTGACAGATTTCCACAAAAAGAGGTATTTTGGGCAAGTTGTGCATTGGTAAGCTGTGCCCATGGTATGATAGTTATGGTATTTTAATTAGCTTTTGATACATTTTTGCTTCTTTCACACAAAACACTGTAAATGTGGTGAAAAAAAAACTACGGCTAAAAAGAATTTGTTATTACAAACATGTTCCAAAAAGCATATATACTTTTAAAGTTTTTGGTTTATGCGGGCCATTAATGTTCTGTAATAACTTTCATTTTATGTATCGGAGCATCAGAGCATCAGCCATAATTATGTCATACACATGACACATATTTTATTTTTGAAGAAATTGGTGAGATTTGATGTCGCACTGGAAACACTGAGCTAAACAACTTGCCCTATTATGTGGCACAACTTACCTGCTAATGGTCCAATTGTGCTGACATCTATACTAAATTAATTATGATAACAATGTTATTATTATTTTCATATCTGATATTCACAAGGTACAGTCACCCTCAATTTTTTTCCCCACATTGTGTTGAGTTGTATAGTGTTTCTGATGTGCTTTACTATTCTTGTGAAGAAATGTGTTACATCTGCCTGTGAATTATACAAAATTACATACCGTAAAACGGGGTAAAGTTGGCATTCTGGGGTAAAGTTGGCAAGCTATTTTTAGCCATTTAATGGTACAAATGGCAACTGTTGTCACTGACACAGGCATATGTGGCAAACTTTCCATTCGTATCAGTGAGGATGCCATTAAGTTGGTCAAATTAGCTTGCCAACTTTACCCCGGATTACCAACTTTACCCTGTTTTACGGTACTTTTGCTGATATTTTTAAACTCTTTAACATTTTAAAAGATAGTTTTTACTTTCTTTTTCAGATGAAGAATGGCATGTTCCTACTGAGGCCTTTAATACAAAAAACTACCTTTGGAAGAAGTTTGCGCCATAAAGCAGACTGGGAAAAATATAGACAATGCTTCTCAAGGTACGTAAGTTGAATAACAGCTCTCTCTTCCTTATCTTTTCCAATTGACAAATACTTATTGTATAGTATTCTGATATTCTCTTGTGTTAAAATGAGTTTGTTTTGACCAATCTTCAGTCAAATAATGAGTGAACAGGGTATGTTGCACAACCAAGGCATTAATTGAATTGAATGAAGTTATTTGATATATTTTTGGCAATATCCTCCTTGCAAAAACTCATGGATGATTCTACCTACTATTTCAGATCTCACCAGGAAATGGTTACCTTGCCCTCGCTAGAGTACCAAAAGAAAATGTCTACTTCCTTTTTGCAATATTGAGGTAAGTGCAAACAGTGTGGGATCTTTTATTTGTAAAGCACACAGTGAGAAGACATGAATTCAGAATACATATTCCGCCAGTGTGTAGGGAAACTACAAAATAATGAAATTTTTGTAAATGTTAGTTATGAAATGTGGAGTTGTAACATCAAAAGTTCCATTGAAGGTTTTGCAGATGAAGTGCAAGATTTGTATATAATGACTACCTTGACTGAGTATTTTTTTTTTTTGCATAAAAGTGATATTTGGATACCAATGCTCATCCACTTTCCACTTTCAGAATCCCAATGATGCACACTGCAAGGTTCGATTCACGAACAGTCGTTATCCTTTCATTCATCCGAATTGACCTAAAAGCGCATTAATAGTGATACGAGAAGGAAAACTTCAACCAACAATCATACCGTGTCAATCGCTGAGTCCGGGATTCGAATCAAGCTCTAGCCGGACTCATTGCTTTCTCCCCCTACTGTTCTAGTTGGCCTACCAAGTGCACTAATACAGGACGTAAAGCCCAAATCATCCATCCATCCATCCATCTTTCCTCAAGATTGGCTACTGAAGACTTTTGATACAAACTAATGATACTGACATTTCAATTGGCATTGCCACCCTGACTTGCCGCTTTTGGAAATATAACCTTTGTCCTTAACAATATAACATTTCCTACATGTAAGTAATGTGTCTTTATTTCAACAAATTCATAATTTTGTAAATCTCTGCTTTCCTCTGTTTTGATTACCAATTACTGCTGTGATGTTTTCATTTCATGTGTTTGATTACCAATGACTGCTGTGATGTTTTTATTTCCAAGGCCAAACTGTGATAAATGAATGTCAATATTGGTTATTCAATATCTTTTTTAAATCTAGTAATATCAATATTTACAATTATTATGAATGTGTGCGAATGTATATTTGTAAAAATAAACATTGAAATCGGATCCATGGAATCCTTATTATTTCTATTTACTTTTAACTACATAATATTTCAAGAGAAAAGTGAAAAAAAAAGATTATTTATTGATACTAATGCTGAAATTCTGGTAAACCTGCATAAAAAAAATTGGATTATAATAGATCAAATTTGGTATTTTCCATAATGATCTGCCTCCCTGTGGGATGGTTCTGATAGCCTGATTTATCATATTTGATTCATTCCAGTACCTCGAATAGCACCAATTATATCAATCCAGAAACTTTGAAATACTATTTTCATTGCGGTTTACAATACAGATTGGTATTAAGAAATTTCTATGAAATGACATCAAAAACCTGTAATTGGGTAGCAATATGAATGTTATCCATACCACAAAATTCTTAAAAAGGTCTTATAAAATACCCACCAATGCATAATGGGAGAATAAATTTTGATATTTTTATTGATATGCTGGTTGTTGTAAGTGCAGGAAATGGTTTAATTTCCAATTAATGACAAATCCAAAAGATTTCAAATGTCAAGGAATAAAAAACCCATGCATTTTCTATATTGCATGCATGTAAGTATTAATGGATTTCTATGATGGAATTACAGTATCTGCAATTTGAAACATTAATATCCACTACTGACTTCCGGCAAATTAAACAAAAAACCAATACTGATTTTTTTTTGTACAAATGCAACTGGTCTTTGAAAATATCAATTGTTACTGGTTTCTTAATTAATCAAAAGGTGTTCAAAATACGGGACAAGCTTAAATACCAATATTGGTATCTTATTAGAACTTTAGTTTTTAGAGTGAATACTGGCTTAATCTATGCTGTTAAAGGTCTTTTTGCAAAATGGTGAAACTAATGTCACCCGGCTTTTTTTTTTTTTCAATGCAAAGTGATGGACTCAACTGCCATGTTTAATTTTCACTGATACCAGTGTGACAGAATTCACATCTTTCACATTTGATGATCTCACATACCATTTATCTGACCAAAATTTAGATGGTTTATTGTTGGAAGAAATAGAACAAAGTGCAAGCACAGTGAATAATGCCTTTGATATCTCCATGCTCTATGGATATTTAGACCAATATCAATGCTTCGGGCAAAACAGGAAGGAAGAAAAAAACAACAAACAAATGAGACCAGAGAGGCTGAAGAAGAATGGGAGAGGAAATGCTAATAGACCGAACTAACTCACTGAATCTGTTTTATTTACCCGGGGAATAAGACCTGCTTCGGGCAGAAGCTATTTTTTAGACCAGATGAGTTTCTGTGCCTAGGGAAGCATTTGCAATTGACTATAGAATTAGGATCCATCCTGTTCTTTGCAAATTGTAAATTGACAAATCCTGGCTGAGCTTGAACCCACACGACACAACCATAATGCATCACCTTACTCTCAAATTGGAACACATTTTTCAAGCGCTCCACATTCTCCAAAATATAAATGATTAAAATATGAACAAGGCTAATAGTCTCAAATGTTATATAGACATGGAAATATTCACAAGCCATTGACACACCTTTTGCAAGTGCAGGAAGGAAAATTTTATTTACAAATAGTCTTGTTGTCTACATAAATTTAAATTAATAACTTACATCGTGGCATACAAAAAAGCTCATGATTATGCCATCACGTCATTACAGTCAATGTAACATTCATTTGGTATTGAATCGAAAGATAAATCCAAATAATACCAGAAGGCTTTGGGGCTTTAGATATTTGTGAAACAAGAATTGAACAAAAAGTAAGTGTTGTTCAAAACAATTTAACACAAAGGACAAACTTTATGTGCAAATCTTGTCATCATGCATTCAAAAATACATGCATGTGCACATGTTTCTATGCGGTATACCTACTCTTAGTACCGACAATTTCCTGGCATTAAAAGTTTGAATTCTTCATTTTTACTGTGGAAGCAGTGTAAAAGGAGAAAACATTTGCAGAGATTAGGTTAATTCTGGGAACGATGTAAAAAAGCCCTTAATTTTTTGAAGACCCATTTGCAACTAAAATCACTGATTGATATTTGGCCTGCTGTGCTCACAGAGCAGACATTTTGTTGAAGGCAAAACATTTTACATGGACTTTTCAGCTTAAACAACATGTCGTTTGGTAACTTTAGGACGATACATAGATTGGCAGAACATCCTGAAATTGCTGAAGTTTTCAAGGACAAATATTGTGAGTTGTATAATAATTCAGTTCCAAGCGATCCTGGAATAATGAGCAAAATTAAGGATTATATCAACCAAAGTGTTGATAAGTGTGCTGTGAATGATCGTGTGGTGGAAAAGAAGGATGTGTTAAAAGCCATAAGTCATCTCAAGGCACAGAAAGGAGATGGTGATAAAGGTGTTATGTCAGACCATTTGATATTTAGTAGTGATCTGTGTAAGGATAATTTGACATCACTCAATATCATATGGCAAGCCAAAATACTCGCTGCTCATTGGCCGACAGCCGTGCAATATTCTACGATATTGCACGCATGATATTGCACGTTCATTTTAACATGTGAAAGATTGGACGGACCTGAGAGGAAGCACCATATTTTGATGCTGCTGCAGCCACAAGCTGACAACAAGATTGTGTTTTTCAAAAATACTAAAAATTGCACTGCACGGCAACGGAAGCAGATAGGAAGATGCTGTTTGCGGCAAAAGATGCATCGATTTAAGGGCTAGTCGAATATCAATTTTTTGTTGTTGACTAAGTTATTTGTTTTATCATAATAAAGCATTAAGTGGCCGAAAAACGGCATTTTTGCCGATTTTTTTGGTGATTTTTTAGTGTTTAGAGATCTAAAGTCTGCTATAAAGTTTTTAGAAAAAATCGAAAATTAAATTCATCACCAAGTATATCATTTTTGGAAACCAAAAGTGTGATCATTTTTTTTGAGAGTGAAATAGTTATCCATTTCTGATGAGATACATTTTAAATATATGGTTCAAAAGAAACACAAATTGAGACTTGCAGCAGCAACAAGATTGTTTGTTGGCTTCAAATAGTTTAAAAAAAGTGACTGCACAGCACTGGAAATAGACAGAAAAATGATTGTGATGGCAAAAAGACACGCATATCCAAGGGCTAAGTGGATATTAACTTTTTGTGATGTTTATGTTATTTGTTGAATCAGAATAAAGCATTAAGAGGCCGAAAAACAGTTTTTTTCTCCCCATTTGCTCTAGCTCTTAAGTGAAGTTTAGTCTGCTACAAAGTATGAGAAAAAAAAACTAAAGAAGACCCATCATCAAATATGTCATCCATGGATTCCAAAAGTGTGAAAAAAAAATTTGTGGGTGAAATATTTATAGCTTCAACGAGATACATTTTAAATATGCTGGTCAAAAGAAGCACAAAAAGAGTTTGGACATCAAAATTCCAGCCCTTTTCTTAGCATTTGCCTAAAAAACCATATGATATAACAGTTATTGCACATCACCTCGTGCAATATCAGTTTTTATGGCACCTCGGTGACTAATATTGCACTCGGGCTGCGCCCTCGTGCAATATTAGTCACCTCGGTGCCATAAAAACTGATATTGCACTCGGTGCTGTGCGATAACTGTATATTACTGCAATCGTGACTCATGGTTATCAGCCTCATGATTTACTTTTGGGGACAATTTCTTCTATTCCAAAGGATAGTACAGGAGAAACATGTGTGAAAGCTCAAACTATCGAGGGATGACATTATGTAGCTCTATTTCAAAAGTCATTGACATTATAGTTCTTCATAAATACTCAGACAAGTTGGTGACAAGTGATATGCAGAATAGAATAGAATAATATTTTATTAGAGTCTCACCTCAATATTTACATCAACGTAATAAAACACATGTATATAAAAATATTGAGGCAGTCATATTGACTTACGAGAGACTAGTTTATAGCATATCACAGAATAATTAAGTAATAAAATCGTATCATTCAAAATCAACCGTTAAAAACAGATAAAATAATAAGTTAAGTTAAAAGCACATAAAAACCAGTAGAACAATTATAATATTAATACATGAGGCATCTTCGTCTTCTAAGCATATCACATATGGCTTTGGCACATTCATACATAATCTCTGGTTGGCTCAAAACAAAAATCAGTTTCTCAATATCAGGTTTTAACATAAAATTAACATCATGGATACTTGCAGACTGAAAAAGTACTTGTCTTATGTCTGCATATTGTTCACATCGAATAAAAAATGTTCTTCTGTCTCTATTTCGTTGGCTTCTTAAAATACACAGGTCCTCGCTTCTTCGGGTATCGGGGGTCTCTCAAAACGGCCAGTCTCCAACCTGATCGGGGCTGTTCCAGAATGAATTTTTGCCAAGGCAGAACGAAATTTTTTAGGCATTATAGCTGAAACGTACTTTTCACAGTGGGGTTGCCTTTTAAATAGACGATAAGTTCTCAACTTATTTCTGCCTGGACCTTGGGCAGCTTCTTCCCGGTCTACCTCACGCTTCCACTGATCTTCATAGAAAATGGTTAGCACATTATCCAAAGTGCTCACTGCAGAGCCGGGACTAACTCCGCTCACTGTGTCAAGCAGCTCTCCAACATCAAGGCCATTCAGATGAGATGAGATATTCGATAAATAAGACCTCTGGGACCTTGCCCACACAAAAACTTTTCTGTTTAGCCTCCTGGTGTCCATGTTAGATAATCTTCTCCACAGCCGAATAACACATAGCCATATTCGATGTTGGGGCTGTCTCCAACCGGTCTCACCATAAAGCACTGCCAGGGGAGTTTTGGGACCAACGCCTAGGTAGTATAGCGATGCTCGGAATTGCACAGAATTTATGCAAGAGAATGACTTGTAGCCCCATACACCTGCCCCATAGTCTATTATTGGTTGCACTAACTGATCGTACAGTTTACTGAAACAGGTAAATGGCATACCTCCTTGTGCCTTGTCCTTTGCAATTAGTAATCCCAAAGCACGATGAGCAGCTTGGGCCACAGCTTTTACCATTATATCAAAATCCAAAAATTCTGAAAATATAAGTCCCAAGTAGCGATATTTATCCACCACAGATATAGTTTCCTGTCCACATGAGAACCTGAAGCTTGTACGTTGCACACTAGGGCCCCGACGGAAATGAACTACTTGAGTTTTCTGGGCATTTATTTGCAGATTCCATTTGGTACACCACACAAACAATCCATCTAACATCTTCTGAAGCTCATGCTCCGTCTCAGCCATCAAGCATACATCATCAGCGTACATCAACATGTTTATGTGATCACCATTAAAAGAGATGCCAGTATGCATTCAAAAGACAGCATAGCACCGTAATGTGCTCACTCGTCTTGAAGGAGGTCATAAATTATTACTTGAATAATGACTCTGAAGTCTACACCTGCTTTATTGATGCCAGTAAGGCGTTTGATAGGGTAAGGCACGACAAGTTGTTCAAAATTTTGATAGATTGTGAATTGCCAGCTATCATTATTCGGATGATGCTAGATTTATATCAGCGCCAAGTTATGAGGACTGTTTGGAAAAATCAGCATTCAGCCCAATTTGGAACCATCAACGGAATTCGTCAAGGTGGAGTAACTTCGCCTATATTTTACTTTGTATCTGTTGAAATCTTATTGAAATCACTTGAAGAAGATGGTGTTGGATGTAGGCTGGGAAAGAATTTTTACGGCGCTATTGGTTACGCCTACCTTTTGACTCTGTGTGCTCCTAGTGTAGCCGGATTGAGGAAAATGATAAAAACCTGTGAGGAGTATGGAAAAGACTTCAGTGTGATTTATAATCCATCCAAGACCGTATGTGTGTGCTTTGCACGTTCCAAAAATGTTGTCAAGCCAGCTGTGTCTCTTCAATGGGAAAGAACTGGCTTGGGTGAATTACGTAAAGCACAGGTCTGAGAAATTATCTGGAGAGTGGTCTACGAGAATTAAAAGAGATCAGAGTGAAAAAGAGTGATTTAATTCAGTGGACTAATACGGTGCTTGCGTCTCTCCCTGGTGGAAGTATCGGTATCATTCGGACGTTGTTTAATTCACAGTGTGCCCATTTTTATGGGGCAGAAGCCTGGCAATTTGCAGATAGATGCTGTCAAGAATTTCAAACAACATGGAATCGATGTGTGCGTAGGTTCTTCCAATTACCTAATATGACTCACAGAAAATTTTTCCCACAAATAATTGTCAGCGGCATATCAAATATTTGCCAGGTTTATCAAAATGGTGAGAAAAATGGAAGTAAGCCAAAATGAGAAAGTATCATTTCTTGTCAGAATGGGTCAGACTGACCAGAGGAGCATAATAATGAATATAATAATGAATAATATACACATTATTGCAATGGAACTTGGTGTAGATGACAGAACTGGGATGTCAGACGGTCTCCATGGACTGAAGATGGTTGACCAAGAGGACTGTGGTATTATTTCAGTGATTTTAGATTTGATTGATTTTAGAAATTCTGATTGTATAATCAATGGTTTTACTGGTGCTGATGATGATTTTATATTGAACTTTTTGTACGTATCTTAATAATCCTTTTAACTGATTTTTTATTTATTTTTTAATTATACTATTTATATTATTGTACAATTCCATGTATCATGTGAATGAATAAATTGATTTATATATATATAAGAAGTGCAACCCCAAAAACACAGTTCTGGGAGCTTATTTTGGTTCAAATTATAAGATGCAAGAAAAAGTGGGAAGTTGGGAACCCTCAACACATTTGCCCAATGTGAGGTATATTTTACTTGCACAGAACTTTAGCACATAATTTTATAATTATATAGTAATTTAATCGTTGTTATAACGCAATTTCACTGTGCCTCATATAGGCTACATTTGTATTATATATGAGGCTACCCAACTTACTGGGCAATTAATCCTATGTAATATACGCACAAAACAATGTCGACCTTTTTTAGCTTCTCAGGATACAACCGATTTTCTCACAACAAAGAAAAGGCTTTACCTTCAACCTTATTTTAATGATTGGCACAATAAAAAATTGAGACAACAGCACTTATATTTCATCCAACTGGCCTTAGAAATAGTGCCTCGAGAAGACCTAAGAAACTAAAGAAAATTATCTCTGGCCTAACACAGTTCTCAGTACAAGAGCCACAGGGACACATGGTTGAGTTGCCAATCACTGATTGTCCAGTGTAGCACTTAGTCTAGTCTTCCACGGAACTAATTTAGAGTAAACTGAGGCCAGCCCCCGCTTTGTAGTAACAATAAGGTTCTAGATGAGGGCAGTGATGTGTGAAATGAATCAGGGTTGCTACTGTGCTGAAGCTACTACTAATTTTCTGGTGTTGATAAGGTGGTCAGATAATGATGCAGTGCTTTGAGGTTAGGTAAATTCAGTAGCACCTCTCTTCATTGTCATCTCTATAAGATTCTTAACAACAACGTCAGATGGGCATATTGTTTTGTGATTCGTGAATCAACCATACCGATAACATAATAATTACCAGCTTAGTTGAAATTAGTTCCATATTCTTTCCAGAACTATACGATATCAGTGGCCTTAGTCCGGCTAAGTGTAGAAGAGACGGGGGTAAGTTGTGCCATTTTTTGCGTCAAGCTGATTTTCGGAAAAACTGAAGCTTAATCATGTAATCTGAAAGTCGGACATCAAAATATAATACGTTGGCCAGAATCGACCAAAGTTTCAGGGCAGTCTGACCATTCAGAATTGAATTTATGAGTGTAGCTTTTCATACCATTAAATTTGAATTTTCATAGTTTTTTTTTCTGGTGCCTAATGATGTTTACCATGTGGGTATATATGGGTGGCATTGTCTTCTTTGTGCAGTTCTTCATTTCACGCCAACAGTGGTCAGCACAACTGACCCCGCGGCACAACTTACCCCGGTCTCCCCTACATTATGTAATTTGTTACAGCAAGATTTAGAAAATGGCATAATATCTAGTAGACTACATACAGCTTTTTTAAAGCTATATTATTGCATATATATGTATTTGATAACTCTAAATATAGCTTGGATCTTACAGCAAGTCAACCCACAACAGTAAATTTCATGATGCTGTTGCTCAGATTGACTGACATTTACAAAGTCTTGAGGATTATGGGGATATGGGTATTACTAAAGGAAATGTGTCATGTTAAAATCAAGCTTTGTCACTTTATGGCTTTAAAAGTCCATCCGGCTTACCAAATTCAAGCTTTCAGATAAACAAGTTCCTAAATTGAATTTAAATCTGATAAAGTGTCGAAAAAGCCGCAAGACCAGTGCGATAGCGCAAATGCACCTGTTGGTATTTTTTGAAGGTACATGCGCTATACAGGATTTTTCACCATGGGTGTGTTAAAGAGATTTGGTTTGTCAGTCTCACATCATGCAGCTTTGATTGGATTAAGGGGACTCAACCTCAATTTAAACCTGAAAACTATAGAGCTCTAGGCATATAGGTTAGTTAACACTTCATGGCAGTTTTTGGCAGGTAATTTATCTTCCCAAAGAACTAATTTAGAGTGAACTATAAGGTGGGTCCCTGCCAACATGTAGTAACAATAAGGTTCCAATGAGTCCAGCAATGCATGAAATTAATCAGTGTTGCTTTGGTTCTGATGAAGTCACCACCAATTCTCTGCTGTTGATGAGTTTGTTGTATAAATTACTATGATGACGCAAATCTGCACAATGCTTTGATGCTTGCTGATTACATTGCAAAGGTTTGTGTAAGGCAAAACACACTTTGATATTATAGAACTATGATGTACGTGTACAACACCAGTGATGGTTTCATCCTACCATCTTTGATATTAAATTTTGTTATGTCATTATGACATTTGTTGTGATCAAGCACGTCTCCTTGCTGGCCACTCCCCCCGCAGCTGTCTCTATTACTTAGCCAACACATCCAAACACAAGAAAACTTCTCCATCTCTCTGCTAGTGGTTCACTCATCACCTGTCTTTCTATGTACTTGATTCTATAACTCAGTGGTTCTAGATATAGGTGTCTTATTGCATTTTACAAGCTGTAAGCAACGCATAATAAGACTCAGACTCAGACAGACTCAGAAAACTTGTTGTACAAAACTTAAAAGTTAAATTAATTTTCAATATTACAAAGATGTATCATTATTTTTAATGCAATCAATTGAACTACTCGAAGACAAAATAATTGCCTCTGATGGAGACTCCCAGAGTGAAACTATATGTCGGGCACAGTGGACGACAACCACGCAGAGCCCATATAGAACAAATCAGAAGAATGGTCATTGCCTTAGTTGCTTTGCGGTTCCTTTTATTTGGCTTCCTTCATTATCTTGCAGAACAAGTACCTTTCTTGTGTGGCAACTCTTCCAGCAGCTGTCTCTATTACTTAGCCAACTCATCCGAACACAAGAAAACTTCTTCAGCATCTTTCTGCTCAAGCCGCCTGTTCTCTAGTCTCTTATCTCCACTTTGAGTGGTGTTGCATGGCTCCTTGGTTCTAGGTCTTGGTGTTTAACTAAATTTTACAAACTATTTTTTAATGCCTGTCACAATTATGATATTTTGCTTATTTATTTCTAGAAGGTACTGAACAGGGGATTGTGTCTACAACCATTTGAATTACTGTTCTTGTAGTGCAAGTTCTACTGTATCAATATGTATCCGAGTGACGTATCAGGCACCAGTGAGGTGTTGACCCTACCAATTACATGCAAATCATTTTTACATATACTTTCAATGTCAGACTGTTCAGAATATGACTGGGGGTGGGAGGTTTGTCGGAAGTTGCCGTTAAAAATAGATTTCATTTGGATCCTTTGTATTCCCACCCTTCAAGACCGATGCGGGTTTTTAGGATCCCCTCGGACATACAAAGCACACTGAAAAAAAGGATTGTCTGATAACAGACAATCAATTTCTAATATGTGTCTGATCAAGCGATTGTCTAATTCTGACAATTGAATTGTTCAAAATGTCAAAGAACTTGTTGTTTGGGCAGTTTTACAGTATTTGCAATCAGCCGATTTTTCATATTTATGCAATTATTACGAGAAAAGTATGATAGGTATATCGAAATTTCGGACAGTGGCAATCTTGTCCTACACTGACATCATACAGTTCTGCCAAAAAGTTTACATACCCCAATGAAAAATGACCAATTTCTCTATTTCCAGAGCAATTTTAACAACAATAGGCAAATCATACATGAAATACAATGTACTGCATGTGGCTTAACACCTCTCAACCATTAAAAATTCAATAGCAATGAGATTCAATGATATAATCACTTAATTGAATTTTATTACAGTTTCAAAAGTTTACATACCCTCCTGTACTACCACATATTTTCCCACTTAGGATCAAGAAAAGCTTACAGGATTTTAACACAATATGTCAAAAGTACTCAGACTACATCAGCAGTGATTTTAATCCATTCTGCATCACAGAATTTCTGCAACTCCACCTTTGTTGTTGGTCTCGGCTGGGGCATGGTCTGTCTCAGATCGACCCATAATTTATCAATAATATTCCAGTCTGGATGGTGTTAAACCACTGGAGAAGCTTCTCCCAACGGTCCTGAAAAAATGTTTGGACAGGATTGTTGGAAGGTTTTGAATTGTTGTCATGCTGCTACGACTTGTGTATCCCACTCCTAACTTTTGCACTGAATCATGTCAGTTCTCTTCCAAAATTTTCTGGAAATCAGTGATATTAAACAATTCTTCAGTCTTGACAATGTCTCTGGTGCTATTCGAACTGAAACAGCTGCAAAGCATTGAAAGCGCACCACCCTGGTTCAATTTGGCAATGGTCTTTTTGTTGTCGTAATTCTGAATGAACTCCTGCAAACACATTGAAAGGGATTTTAATTATATAACACCTCAGCTAAGTCTCATCCATCCAAAAAACATTTCGGCAGATGGCTTGGGACTCACTAAACTGCTTCTGGTGTATTGCATCGAAGTTTGTCTCATAATCACCAGGGCAATGTTTTGACGCAAGTCAA
Source organism: Platynereis dumerilii (assembly GCA_026936325.1). Lineage (NCBI taxonomy): Eukaryota > Metazoa > Annelida > Polychaeta > Phyllodocida > Nereididae > Platynereis > Platynereis dumerilii. The sequence continues at coordinate 70,531,189 of JAPTHN010000001.1, read as the reverse complement.
TGAGGTACGCAAGCTAAATTGTACCATTCACAGAGTAAACCAAGGCGGTGCATTTTTGATACATTGTGGCTATTTGAGTGCAAATAGCACTGGAAAGTTGGTCAAGACTAATAAAAGTTGCAAAACCACTGATTTCCAGAAAATTTTGGAGGAGAAACGACGTGATTCAGTGTGAAAGTTAGGAACGGGATGAAACAAGGCGCTGCAACAGGACAAAAATCCAAAAGCTTCCACCCATCCTGTTCAAATATTTTTCTAGACAGTTGGGAAAAGCTTCTCCAGTGGTTTAACACCGTCCAGACTGGAATTTTATTGATAAATTATGGGTTGATCCGAGACAGACCTTGCGCCAGCCGAGACCTACTTTGAAGGTGGAGTTACAGAAATTTGGTGATGCAGAATGGATCAAAATCACTGTTGATGTAGTCTGAGTACTTTTGGCATATTGTGATAAAATCCTGTAAGCTGTTTTTGATCCTAAGTGGGAAAATATGTGATAGTACAGGAGGATATGTAAACTTTTGAAACTGTAATAACATTCAATTAAGTGATAATATCATTGAATCTCATTGCTATTGGATTTTTAATGGTTCAGAAATGTTTAGCCACATGTAGTGCACTGTATTTCATGTATGATTTGCCTATTGTTGTTAAAATTGCCCTGGAAATAGAGAAATCGGTCATTTTGCAGAGGGGTATGTAAACTTTTGGGCAGAACTGTAGTGCAACAGCGTGGCAGCACTGTACATGTTGTACATGACTTCCTGTTTGATCAAAACATTGGCTTGGAGAAAGCACATGTGTCAGAAAAAGTCAATTCATATAAAATCAAATTGCTGTCAGCTGTAGAAAACACATAGAACTGGTGTATTTAGTCACTGTGGAAAAAGCCTATGCAAAGTGTAACCTTGAAACATCTTTGATATTTGATTAACAGCCTTCAAAGTTTCAATGTGAGTTGGCAAAAAATTCTGTGTTGACATAGCCACGAGAGAATTTATATCTTACCTTTTCTATGAATCTGTATCCTACAATTTGTCCTCTTAGCAATTCCAAATATAGATATCCCATGCAATATAAATATAGTCCATGAACAATTCCATGTGGATAAATGGATGCACAAATGCTCAAATCAGAATATCTTGAGCAAAAATTCCCTGGCTGTGTGATCCTCTAATACATTTTCTTATGCTCTGGCAATGTTTAAAGGGGCCCTGTTACAAAATAGCAAGCTGAATTATTTTGTTTCGCATTGTTTGGCATTGACTGTTTGTTGTAATCACCTGTTTCGAACCTCACTCTTGCTCATAAATATGGAATATAGGAGAACACGAAAACTACCATTGAATTGTAGCTACCCCATTTGAATCCAATTAAATGGTTAAAATGGCACTTTTAAGAACTTAAGTGGATTCCTGAAGAGTTGTTTGAAGTCCTCACTTGAATATTTATTTAAATCTTTGAAAATTTGGGAGGCTGGAGGAATTGAAAAAACTATGCAAAAAAGGCCAAAATATGAATTTTATGTATGGTTAGAAATCCATCCAAATTGTTGATTTGTGAAAGTTACTGGCATCAAAGGAAAGATCAACCTTTAAATGAGTCAATTCAATTGTCATTAGCATGTGGAACCTTCGAGACAAATAATCATAGCACATACAAAATGGGTCATATTTATGCTTGGTCCAATGGAACAGTTTTTTACATTTAAAAATTCCAAGACAGCATGAAGACCAGGAACGATTTATTGATATTGAATTCTTCACCCCATGTGTACTCTAACAAAATGTACTATAATTTCAACTAGAAATTGTTTTGGCTGCTCGCAATTGAGAGTTTATCACAATTAATAAGGTTGGTTTATCACCATTTTTCGTGAAAACCTCAAAATAAGCAAAATCCACTCCAGCCATTCGTATCGGGTTAGTTGAGCCTCTTCACAAGATGTTGAAGTTAATTTCATAAATCCAGACTCACCCAAAACAAGGGTAAAAAATAAAATGAGGACAGTGGTTATTTCGGTATATTCCATATTTATGAGCAAGAGTGTATTACACCATATTTTACCCTTCTGCAATGCTTTGTTTTGAAGCTATAAGGAATTTGGGAAAATGTTGACAAATTTTCATGTCTCACAGACTTTTTTGTCAATTTTATGGATGACCAGAAAAAATTGTCAATCAGTAGTGATTCATGTTAATGATACCTTTCTGGACCAACGGCTTGGGTATGAAATACAACAGGTTTCATGTGAATAAGTTATATACAACATGACTTGGGTCCTAAAATGTAAAAAATGGCAGATGTCAACAATTTTGTTTTTGATGGACCATCAGTTGCTTTATATGCTGTTATGAGTAAGTATCAAAGAATGTGTATACTGTTTGTGTAAATTGTGTTAATTTTGAAGCTTGAGACATATCTCAAGGTAAAACAGAAACATTTGTTTTACTTACCATAATTGGTTTTTCAGAATGTGAGGCTTGAATGTGATGTCAAAAAAAGCATGTCCTCTCCAACCCATAGAAAAAACACCAAGTTTTTTGTAGGAAAAACAAGCTATTTGTGTATCTTTTGCTCAATCATGTGCCTTTACAAGTATGTGACAAATTCAAGTTAAAAATATATCCAGGCCATGTTCATACATTTTCTTAGAAATTAAAATTCATGATGTCAAAAAATGTCCTCTCCAACCCATCAGAAATTTTGCTCTGATTCGTGCGTTTTAACACTGGATTCATTGAAGAAACGGCCATGGTTATACAAACTAAGTGAACCTGGATGCTAAAAAAGTGTTTTTACACGTATCGAAAACGTCAAATATATTATCTTTCGTTATCTATCACACTATTTTGAGAAAGTCAAAATTGAGAAAAAATTTGATTTATTTGTGTCGTATATCAATATAATTGTAATTTTTCGCTATTAAGTGAATGACTTCAAAGGATAATAACCAAATATCTTGTTAATGGAGCCATCAAAGATGGCCTGATTTTTGGTCATTTTCGGCGGTTTTTTGTTCCAAAACACTATGTTTGACACAGCCGAACACCATGAGTTTCAATCATACAGTAACAAAACTTGGCATGGGGTTAATAGGATACCTAGGGATTATTAACCATGGAAATCATGTGTCTTTTGAGACCAGTACCCTACTCAAAAGAAACTTTCAGGGTAATGGCAAGCCAGATTTCTGTAATTTCGTAATTAAAATGGTTAAAAAAAATGTTGGCATGTTTAATCAAAATTTAAGTTTTGTATGGGTTTTGATGTTCCTATGCAACAATGTGGCTTGATTTCCAAGAATAAGAATGGGTGAAAATTGTTTCTGGATGAATATTTTTCCTGATAAACAGTTTTTTCAAGAATCAACCCTTGCCTACTTTAAGTAGCGGTATTTTGGTAGTAAACCACCAAATCACTTCAGTTCTCTTTGATTATAGAAACAGTAATAGGTTAATTTTATGATAGAATGATGGAAATTCTCAAATTTCAAACTTTATTTTGACCCCCCATGAGACACTTTGAGTGCAAATACTGGGCATAAGCGACCATGATATCCTGATCGTAGAGTGTAGCACAAGAGCCAAGATAAACAAGAAACAACCAAGGAAAGTGCTTTGCTACAAACGGGCAGATTGGACCAGCATTAAAGAAGAAATGCTCAAACTCCAGGATGAATACATGAGTTCATCCCCAGGCGACAGACCAGTGGAAGAAAATTGGCAGCTGTTTAAGACAGCCACGTTGGAGATCATAGGGAAACATATCCCTACAAAACAAATCGGTAGTCGTTATCACCTACCGTACATCACGAAAGACATCAAAAGCTTGATCAGACACAGGGATAGGTACTACAAACAAGCCAAAGAAACGCAGAAGGAAGCAGACTGGGAAAAATTCAAAGCCACTCGAAGACAAGCACACCAGGAGTTGAAAAAGGCTTACTGGGAACATCTGGATGGAATCCTCGCCGAAGATGACAGCAAAAAGAAATTTTGGTCATTCATCAAATCAAGGAAACAGGACAATTTTGGTGTTGGAGTTTTGAAGGCCGATGGGAAAACAGCAACGAGCGGAAAAGAAAAGGCACAGATGCTAAATGACCAATTTAGGAGTGTCTTCACAGCAGAAGACCTTTCCAACATACCCTCGAAGGGCAACTCGCCCTACACGCACATGCAGGACATAACAGTCACCAGAGGCGGAGTACTTAAATTACTCCAGAAGATCAACCCCAAAAAAGCTGGAGGACCGGACAAGATGACAGCAAGAATTCTTGTCAACATCGCAACAGAAATCACCCCCGTTGTTACGCAGTTGTTCCAACAATCCCTAGAGACAGGATCAGTCCCAAGTGATTGGCGTACAGCTAATATAGCCCCTATATTCAAGAAAGGTGATCGCACAAAACCAGCAAACTTCCGTCCAGTGTCACTAACCTCAATCTTGAGTAAAACTATGGAGCACATCATCGTAAGTCAACTAATGGATCATCTAGAAAAGAACAACATCCTGTTGGACACACAGTTTGGTTTTAGGAGCAGACGCTCCTGCGAAAGCCAGTTACTCCTCACAACGGATGACATACTACGAAGCTTGGATACACGTCAGCAGGTAGATGCAGCCATATTGGACTTTGAAAAGGCGTTCGACAAAGTCGCACACCAACGCCTGGCTGTCAAGTTGAAATACTTCGGCATCGGAGGGAAAACATTGAACTGGATTCAAGCCTTCCTAAGGAATAGGACACAGAGAGTAGTTGTGGACGGATCACAATCAGAAGTAACATCGGTATTGTCAGGAGTACCGCAAGGCACAGTCCTAGGCCCAACACTATTCCTTATCTACATTAACGACATCAGTGACAATGTATCCTGTAGGGTCAAGCTGTTTGCTGACGACTGCCTAATATATCGAGAAATCAAAGAAGACGGAGACCGCAGCAAGCTGCAAGACGACCTAAACTCCCTTGTGCAGTGGTCAGATAAATGGCAGATGTCCTTCAACATCAAGAAGTGTCACACCATGAATATTACCCTGGGACGGAAGAAAGGACACCAATACACGATGCGGGGGCAGCCACTCACTGTCGTAGATCACCACCCCTACCTCGGAGTCGAGCTGGACAGCAAAATGTCATTCAACACCCACATCGACCTGCAGACCACCAAGGCCAGGCAACTACTGGGCTTTCTGAGAAGGAACCTTCGAAGCTGTACCCCCAAATTAAAGGAAGCTGCCTACATGTCACTTGTACTCCCGGGATTAGAATACTGCGCCTCAGTATGGGATCCGTACCACTCCACCAAAATCAAGAAAATTGAAGGCATCCAACATCAGGCGGCTAGATTTGTGCTGAACAAACCGTGGAAAATATCTGGAGAGGATAGTGTGACTGATATGCTGAAACTGCTCAAATGGAAATCACTACAGCAGAGAAGATTGAACATCAAGATCCTTATGATGTACAAAATCCTGCATGGCATCATCTACATCCCGCAGAGCTATGTTCCACCACCATCTACAGCTGCAACCAGATGTCATCACAGTTTGAAGCTGAGGCAGATCAGATGCAACACGGAATGTTACAGGAATTCATTCTTCCCTAGTGCCATTCCAGTGTGGAACAAACTACCAGCAGGCTTGGCAGAGGCACCTTCCGTGGAAGCCCTCAAGACCGCCCTCGCCAAGTAGATCCACTCTGTTTTTAGACGCAACGATTTTATCTACACGTTTTTAGTCCTATTCATGCGCTTTTATCCCCTTGGCGAGATGTCCACGGATGGTGCCAAGTACCAGAAGAAGAAGAAGAAGACTGTAAAACTGCCCGTTTGTCCATTCAATTGATTGTCTGGTTCAAACATTCAATTGAATGAAACAAACAAGTTCTTTGACATTTTGAACAATGCAGTGAACACTTTCTATGTATGTATATGCACACTTTGGACAACTGTGCATACAGATTCACTCACTTCTGCATGTATGCGCATAGGTTTTTAGATTTTTCCCCCCATCAGTAGATTCTGAACCATCCCTAAATTATGGTAGGGAGAGGAAATGCACAAGTTTATTATTATTTCAGATTTTGCAATTGACTGATATTCATGTCATATTCTACGATATTATTAATTTTTTTATTGACATCTATAAATATCACAATTGATACATACGTCATTTGTAATGGGAATATAAAATATATATATAAAATCATATATATTGCATCATTGATATAGCATGCAAACATATGGGTCCAAAGAAACACAGAAGAAGTTTAGACATCGGAATTCCTTAGTCTTTACCACAAAAACCATATGAAACAACAGTTTTTACACAGCACCTCATGCAATATCAGTTGCCCTGGTGCAATATCGGTCACCATAAAAACTGATATTACACTTGGGTAGGTTGTTTTTTGCACCAAGCTGATTTCCTAAAAGAAAACAAAGCTTAATCATATAATCTGAAAATCAAACACGAAATTGAAATACATGGGCCAGAATCGACCAAAGTTTCAGGGCAGTCCGACCATTGAGAAGGTCATGGTAGGCATTTGAAAAATTAGGTCAAGCGGTACAACTTTCCTCGGTGCCGGGGTGAGTTGTGCCGCATGACGGGGTTAAGTTAATTTATTGCCAAAAAGCCTTGTTTTTCACCCGTTTCTTCAGATAGATCACTTGCATCATGTTTTTAACTTATGACTGACATGTTACATGAAACTAATCCAACATTTATAAGTCATTTTATGCAAAAAATACAAATGCTGCAAAAACTATAATTATTTATTATTTAGAGGGTGGTAAAGCATTTTTAACACATGTTCTTTTCAGTGTAAGTTATTTCACAACATGTTTAGGCCTTGCATAAAATGAAGACAAAAAAAAAGAATAAAAAATGTAATCCTAAGTCATACCATTGGCACAGCTCACCGCAATCCAAATGGCACAACTTACACCAAATTGGTTTTCTGGATAAAACTGGTTGTCAAAAATAAACAAACATTGCGAGATGAAATCTAACAACACAAAAAACTAGAAATACCTCCTAACTCGATCCTACCAGAGGGACATCATCTTCTTACTGACACCAAACGACCGAGAAACAAGAATTCAGTCCTTGGCACTTCAAGTTTTCTATGACAAAATTTATTATATGAGTGTAGCTTTTCATACCACTATATTACACTGTAGGTAGTTTTTTCTTGGTGCCTAATGATGATGACCAAGTGGGTATATATGGGTGGCATTGCCTTCTTTACCCTGTTCTTCTATTCACCCCAACAGTGGGCGGAACAACTTACCCCGTGTCACAACTAACCCCAGTCTCCCCTACTGTGCGATAACTGTTAGCAACACATAGTACTGCGTGATGTAACATGCAGTGTATGACAATGCCAATTTTGACAAGCAAGCAATGAATACCAGGTCGTTAACCTAAAGGCCATTTCATGCCACACCTAGCCCGAAATTAATTAGGCCTATTTGTACTGAGAAAGTTGTCGCTATTCATTAGCCTTTGGAAACACCACTAATATCCTGCTGACAAAGAACTATTATTATATACAGCACACATGGCTAATTATGAACCGGTCATTGACTTGTTGCAAGACAAATGGGCAACTATAGTCATTGACATTTCTCACATTTTAAATCATCTGGTCAGCTTTTATCTAGAAATGCATGTGCCCATTAATTGAATGTAAAATTGTAACTGAAGTGTGATTAACCTATATGCATAGGAATATTAAAACACACTTTTAAAGAAATAGGTAAAAGCAGTTCAACAGCCCTAGCAGGCCTTCGTGGCACACTAGTTGGATTTACAATTATCCCGCATAAAAATTTTATAAATCCACATGATTATTGTAGGTTTGCAGTTCTTACTTTTTCTATCAGCATCACAAATTCTTGATTGTCATATTTGAAAATTTACTATTTAAGAAACAATATGTAGCCATACTTCCGTCGGATGACTGAAATTATAGAGCGGTAAGCGTGAGCAATTTGCCACCGAAGGCGGCAAATTGCGATTGCTTAGCGATCCTTCCCACGTTAGTCATGTACGTACTGAAAAATCATGCAATACTGTCCCTTCAATTTCAGCGTGTCATTCGCCATCTTTGTTTTGACTTCATGCTCGCCGCCATTATTCTACCACGCATGCGCAGTTGCGTAAGTTGCGTGAATCCGTTCATGATGCCGCAAAAAACGACAGAGGGCGCACCGAAACAGTGGCGCCTCTAGTGGCCGTTCACGAAATCGGCAAAACGACGCAAATTAACTCGAAAATTTCTGGTCTGATTGACAATTCAGTCACCGTAATACAACAGCGTTGGCGTAGTAAATCTAGACCTGCTTACCGCTCTCTCCTGGCTTGGCAGATTACATATTATTATGTCTGTATATATACATACTATCTGTTTATGTCAACAGTTACTCTCTCTGCACTTGCTAGCTTCTTAAGTGTACTCTTTGATGTGGAGTACCCATCAAGTGTTTTGTCTGGTGTCAGCAATCTACTTGATTTAGAGCACATTATCTCCATGTATGGCTAATTTGTTCACCATTTAAGTGCATCTAGGTAGTAGTAGCTTAGTTTAAGGCAGCTGGATGGCAGAGTGGTAGGTTCCGGCCAGTTCCATGCACTGAAGGTCTTGCCCTGCATGGGTTCGAACTCCGGTTGGAGAACCCAATATTTTCAGTGGACCTTCACTAGCGAAATTCCAGCTGGATGTTGTTTGGATCACTCAGAGAATTTGCTGAAGTGGTTTGGATGAGACATTTTAGAATTTCCGGCCCCTTGTATCAGCATCAGTGTTGGGCAAGTTAAAGATCCCTCACATTGGTAAATCATGAATTCCATGGTAACGGAATCACAGAAAAATAAAAAAATATATATGCACTTTAATGATGCATTATAAAATTTGTGATAGCAGAAATTATACCTTACTGATCTATTTTGACTTACAGTCCTTGTCATACTTACGTGGAATCTCAAGTTGTTTTTCTATGCTGTTGAACTGTGATGTCAGAGATGACTCTATTCTAGCATTGCAATATATGTAAATTAACTACAAGCTGTGATTTCATTTCAAACTGGGTCAGAATCCCCAGCTTCTAACCAATGCGAATCCACCAAACTGAGCATCACAGTTTCAACTCAGTGTCAGAGTAAAAATTGGGTCTGGGAAAAACCCATGCAAGTTTGACATCACAGCCTCTCAGCCAATGGGCTGCCAGAACAAATATACATAACGTCAGCCTAAAGCAAAACTGGCTTAAGTCATTTTTGGCAATTTTCGGCAAACAGCCAAAAACTGACTTAGGCCAAATTTTTTTTGGAAACAAAAATGACTTAGGCCAAAATTCTTTTGTGGTGTAGCTGTGTTATTAAGCAATTCTCCATAAAAATTATGAATGAAATCCGAGGAAACAACTTCAATAAAATTAATAGTCACAATTATGACCGAAAAATATTGGTGATATGCACTAAAATTAGTGATAACGAAATTGGCCTAAGTCCAAATGGCCTAAGTCAACAGGACTCAGGCCGTTTGTGCGAAAATTGAGTTGGGGTTTTGAGGGGTTTATTATTAATTCAGGAGTCCAAATTTTTTTTAGCACATGTATTATCATTAGGGCCTTCCTAGGGTACCAAAAAGGAAAAACGGCCTAAGTCTGACTTAGGCCAATTTTGCTTTAGGCTGACGATAACATAAGCCATGTGTTTACAAACAAATTGTCAAAGCCTTCTGTTTATACCAACTTGCATCAAAGTTTAAAGTTGTAGGTTAGCAAGTTTGTAGATTTATCAAACAACTCTGTGGGGATTATAACAGTTGTCTACTGTGAATGCCCACAAAGCTGCCATTTGGCAGGATTAGACTGGTGATTGCTGTGATAAATCATTGGGATCAAAAAAGTAATGCTTCCTTCAATATATCAATGTTTGAACTGTGATGACGTAGTTTACGGCCAGCCCATTGGCTATCAAGCTGTGATGGCGTAGTTGTAGGGGCTATCCCTGATAAAACTCTTACTCTATAACTGGATTGAAACTGTGACGCTCAGTTCAGGAGGATCAACATTGGCTAGAAGCTGGGGAATCTGACCCAGTTTGAAATGACATCACAGCTTGTAGTTGATTTACATATATTGCAATGCTAGAATAGAGTCATCTCTGAAATCACAGTTCAACAGCATAGAAAAAAAAAATTGAGATTCCACGTAGTTATGACAAGGACTGTAAATGAATATAAACTAAAAATTTTCATTCATCGTATGTTTGTGATCAGCCCGAGCAGTTTTTACAGCAAGTTGAACTCAGCGTAGCGGAATTATGGACAAAAACAGCAAATTTTGCTACTTTTTGATTTCTTTATCTGATTTAAAAAACCTGCTCCATTTATGGAAAAGATAGACTGATTGTGATCATCCCAGAGATATATTCTAAAAACATATTAATATCAATTATGTTTGAGATTGCACAGGTGGAAATTGTGCTGCCCTCTTTTGGATAAGGTTGTGAAGAAAATTGTGTGACTCCGTTTCGCTGTCTGATGTGATTCCGTTACGCTTAATTGAAATTGGCCTATACATACTTAAGGGTCATTTTCACAAAAACGCGCAGTAATGGTAAAGACATAACCAATTCTTTATGTCAGGAAGCTGAGCCAATAATACTCAAATAATATTTTTTTCTATTCATATAATGCAATACGTGGTACTACAATGCTGCATGTAAAAGGATAACTAATTTGGGTGAATATGTGACATTTTCAATTATTTTGAAAAATTGTCTTTACCGTGCACAATAAAATCAAAGCAAATTTACTCGGATGTCTTTACCGTGGCCAGCCTTGTCTTTCCCGTGTCACAGTATATTTGCATTGATTTGACCTCGGTAAAGACAGATTTTGGCCACGGTAAAGACATGTTAAGCAGCATTTCATCCAGAAAAAGTGGACTACATCATTCAGAGTACCACAACTACTTCTGGAACAGCCTCCTAAACCAATGGTGCCATTTACATCATCATACCTTTTCAACTCCCTCTGCTGTTGAGGGTTCGGTAAAGACAAAGTTAAGTTGCGACAACATCAAGATAAAACCTATTTCATCATCTGACTAACAGATGGCAGCTCTGGCTTTCCCAATGATATGGTAAAAAAGTAGTTATATCCTGGTTCTTTACACTCTAGTGGCATCTGGAGACATCATGCTGTATTAACTTACTCTGGTGGCAACTTTACCTCTGTCTTTACCGTGGCCAAAGAGTTTATCTCAAAATTGGAACACAGCTTCAACAAGCCCGGAGATGTGGATAAATTAGTTATATTTCAGAAAAAACACTTCTAGGTAGCTAATGTAACATATATCTAGAAATCTACACTTTGTATGTCACATTTTATGCAGTAATTTTCAATTTGCACAAGTTTGAAATTAAAATGTTGAGTTGCGGACATGCCACGGTAAGGACATTTGGACTACTTAATGGGTGATATAGCATGTTCAGCATGGCCGCATCAACTTAAAATTTTGTTTTCTTCTAGGAAAAATGTTATTCGAAATATTTGGCCAAAAATCAATTTCAGTCCTACAAAGGCAGACACACACGAATGCAGGACATCAAATTGCGCGTTTTCGCGAAAATGACCCTTAACTAGCAAGCATTCACAGGTAATCCATGGCTAACGTAATGGCAAAAATTCTTAAATATTTTTGAATTTCAAGTATGTTTGCACTTTGTGATGTCAATATCAAGCATCAAGATCCAATATATCCATTTGAATTGAAGCCTAAGAAAACAGCATTTTTCTTGATTTTTTCGCCCTAAATAATTGAATTGTTTAAAAAAATCATGATTTCCTGGAATTAGATAGTGGAAAATAATCGAACCGGCAAAAATTTCTCGAGATTAATGAAAATAGCAGATGAGCAAACATATCTGGATAAGAAATAATTTGGTTTCGTGTAAATATATATTGAAAATTGTCTTTTCAAGGTCACCTCATGTAAAAAAAAGGACATATTCCTGATCCACTCCCTATTTATCATGAAACTCATGAAATGTGTAACATGTGGAGGACTACCGCTCTCTCTCCCCCCTCTCATTAATCACCCCTCGTGAACAGCCAGAACTGCATGGGCTTATATTTGTAGAGGGCTGCACTTACCATATTCATCTATCTATCTATTAGTGAACAATTATTATAAATTAGTATAGATTATTCACCACGGAAAAGGGAATATGTGATTTATGACCCGAGGGATTTAGCCCGAGGTGTGATAAACACATATTCCTGATCCCATGGTGAATAACCAGCTTATACCATGAGAAAAATACTTAAACAGTCAAACATAAGAGAATAACTGGACAACAAAGAATATGGGAATTATTTCCCTGCAATACTGGCATGTGATTGGCTGACAGAGGTGGCGAATGGTATAAATATAAAAATATAACAACTGTTGCTGTAGTTATTGGGAGAGAGCCAGCTCTCTCCCTCTGGGATCGGTATGATTGTCAGAAATTTTTGGATCGCTTGTCAGAGACAAGGGAACACTTTCCAAAGTGTTTTTTTGATTCAAGGGACTAATATGATGCATAAAAGAGGCGTGGTAATGACTTTTTGCTTCTTGTGATTCTGGTTTATTTAATATTAAGGTTTTAGTTTTCAACCAAATGGGTGTTTATTCACGCGGGAGCAGCAAGTAATTCATATTGACATGGAAAATTAAAGTTTTAAAATTTGTTTCTTACATGTTAAATTTATTTTGTTATGTCTTTAAGGTTTTACCTGACAAAGTTAAGTGGTAATTTGGTAAATATTTCGAGGAAAAGGACAAATTCCAGTGTTTTATCAACATTCATAAATTCAGTTACATTCACTGACTGCTCCCTCAGTGTTACACACAGACTCAGCCATGGTGTAAATGTAAAAGGGATTCTGATTGGTCAAGATCCTAGGTTCATGCAACCTGGTTCATGATTGGCTCATGTCTTTCTGATAGCTTTTTGGACACTTCTGTTAGAGCTAAAATTAAAATTTTAGGCTCGTTAGAATTCCCATATCTTAGACTGTATTATTTCGTTTTTTCATGGAGATAGGGGAACGAGGGGCAAAACGGGCCGTCTAACTTCGAAGGGTCGCTGCACGAAGGTGGTATATCATGCGAATGCCAAATAAGGTCTGATGGATGAAGAAGTACCAATACCACTTGCTCAAACACAGAAAAGTGCTTTTTTAATAGTTCCAATTCAAAATTTTCCCTATTTTCAAAAATGCAACTTTATCCCGTTTTGCCCCATGCTTGGGGCAAAATGGAATTTCATGTGGGGCAAAATGGGAAGAAATAAATTTGCAAAAGTTCTGCAATAAATCAGCTGTTTTGGTAACAGCCAAACTAAAAAGCATGTTGACAAACAAAAATGTGTTAATTCATGTCATTGCAATGCAAGAATATTGCAGAATACTAAGAGTAAACATAGCAAAAAATTATGAAATCAACATCTCAATACAGGATGCAATTATAGCTGCATTGGGAGTGATGCTAGTAATTTTTCATTCTATGTAATTATTTGGCAAATTATTTAACCATATACATTAGGTTACAAAAGGAACAAAATTAGTAAAATTTTTGGTGGAAATGTGACATTTTTATGAATATTCACATAACTCTGATTTCTAAGTTTTCTTAATAATTTAACAATTTAAACTGGTATTAGATTTGACTATGCCTTTTGAAAGGTAGTTACATTCGTTTCAGTTTCAACAATACGGGGTTTTACCACTAAGCCTAAATCCTCAGGGTATTATTGATGACACGGATTAGATCCACAAATCTCTTGTGATTTTTTCAAATTTTGCCTGTTATATGTCCTGAAAATGTACCAAATGTCTCAAATGTCATGGTTGAATTGACCCAATAACAAGCTTCAACCTTTTCTAGGCTGGGATTGCTTTTTTTTGCTTCCCATTTTGCCCCCGCAGGAGGACTCCATCTTGCCCCAACCATGCAGGGTAGATTAACAATGACCTACTTACACATGACTAAGCACCAGACTAATTTTTTTTGCTTAATATGCAAGCTTAGTAGTCCTCTTATAACACTGACTATGAATTATTTGGCTGGAAAAGTCATTGGAGGTACTACACCATTTCCAAAAATTATGATTTTTTTAAGAAAATCGATCAAAACCTTCAAATTAACTTAGCTGCATGCCTGTAATGTTCTCATCCACGAAACTTTCAGGAAAAGCTGGTCATGTATCCTATTTCATTTTCCAACTGAAAAATTAGAAGGCAGGTCAAAATGTTCCGAGAAAACTTAAAAAACCATTTTGCCCCGCCGGTCCATTTTGCCCCTCGTTCCCCTATATTTATTCATTGCTGAGAATTCGTTGAAAATGCATAGGCCTATACTTTTTTTGTGCATTGTTGATGCTAAATGATGTTAAATAGCACATTTTTACAATAAGAGGACTTGTTATTCTTCACGAGTTCCCCCGTGGCCTAACTGGTAAGTGCGCTTGTCAACTGGCTTTGAGGGAGTGGGTTCAAATCTCACCCCGGGAACTCACTTTAGTCCGAGCCCATGGGACATTAAATGGAGGCGGGTTGTATCCAGTGTTCTATGCTGGGGCAACTGAAAGACCCTGGGCATCCCTGAACTAATAGGGTATGTGCCAGACTCACAGTCTTCTCATCTCATCATCATACGTTGATCGCCTGCCTCGATATAGCCCATTAAGGTGCTGCAGAGGCGTAAAACACAAACAAACAAACAAACAAATGTTATTCTTCTTTATTAAGTACAATCACACTAATTCAGTTTCATTCTATCTTTGTGATAAAATAAATATTTTTTTATTGTCAAGACAATTGATCTCTTCAAAAGCCATGAATTGGAAGTGTAGGCTGTAATCTGGAGGTGCCATCCAATTGAATGTGTATTTTCAATTGCATTTGATCCAAGCCAAAGAATGGCACTCTCTGTAATCCAATTGATTGCAAGACCCACTTCTGATTGCCAGATTTGAATATAATTGCACTTTAAGTTATGTCTTTTGAATAACTGCCCTTTCATTTCTTGATCAAAGTATATTTGCTGCAAGGTGTGACAGTTCTTTTAGACTTTTAGTCTGAATATTAATATTTAAAGATGATCCTCTTCTATTGGTTGAAACTCAATCTGTTCCTATTGGCTGTTGGAAGTACCTGAACTAATAGGCTAATTTCAGGGACGGTTCTCTCAGTAAACACTAGGGGAAAAGTGGTGCTTGGTGTCAGTACTCTTAAAATGTCATTGGCTGATAGATTTCCCGCCCTTGCCTATGATTGGTCCACCCAAGGTGTCTCCAAGCTAGAGTATTTTTAATGCCTTTTAATATATATATATATACCATTTATTCGTGCTTATCACACCATTTTACGTATTTTGAAAATAATACAATCAATAATTGTAATTAAATAAATAATTATATTCGGGAACCAAATGTCAATTTAAGGATAAATAGAGGAAGCAGTCCTTCATCTCCTGTGAGGTCCAATTGTTCAGTTTTGAAACCCTCTGCACCGCAAGTGAAAGTTCCCTTATGGCAGTTGCTGAGCCTTCCAAGCCTGAGTCCAAAACTAATCATAGCATTGTTTGTCCCCATGCCAATTCAGATTACGTGCTTTAATGCTGCCTTTGGATGAGCTCAAAACCTTAATAATTGCTGCAACTCTCCTGTTGTTCCCTGAGATCATAGTATTATACAACCTCAAGAAACGTGAACGTAGGGCACTTTCCATGGGTATTGTTTCATGTAACTTTGAGCATTGTTGAGGCTTTATAACTTCCCAATTCTTTCAGATTAAATTTTGGAAGTAGTGTTTTTAGGTTTAATGGGCATACATCTTCCATGTACGGAAAGCAAATTAAGAATCATGGAATTACCTAGAAGTTATTTTGGGCAAATGTTCAGCACATTCAGTGAAATAGGTCTATAAGTGGATTATTATTACTTCTAAATAAGTAATATTAAAGCCTATTTCTGAACTTTAGTAAGCAAGTTGATAAACTGGCATTCCAAGTATACTAAGTATGTGGACCAAAAAAACGGTGCGGAAATAGGCAAGCCTATTCACGGCGCTTTAGTCAGTGCTAGTTGAGTGCCATTGCTTAAAAAATATAGGCCTATTTTGTCTTCAATCTGTCTGAAGGAACGAATGAAGGAACGAAAAAAGAAAGGAAAGTAGGAAGGAAAAAAGGGAGGGGAGGGAGGGAGGATAAACATGTGGATAGATAGATAGATAGATAGATAGATAGATACTAAGTCTATCTACAAGCAGCTGTTAAAGTGCTTGCACGTTATTTCGAAGTTATCTTATTTTCAGACCTATAAATGGCATAAAAACGATCTGTATTGTGATCCATGAAATGTGAAAGAAACACAGCACTAGGATGACATAAATTTTATTGCCTGCCTCGAGTCTGTAACTCAATCTATATTGCAAAACAAGGCACTGACTTTCCCACCGACTTGTCCTGCGAATCTGAAGGACTTGTTTAAGGTCTCACAAATCTACGAGATTGCTGTACTTCAGCTGAAATCCTGCAGATCTAAAGGAATGTTGGATTTCACTGTTTTCCCAATCATGCATTGACAGCAGAATTTCTTGTTTTCCTCGAGATCTGCGTGAGTCTCGCTGCGACACTCTCTCGAGTCTTTTACATCGATATCTACCTGCGTGCGGCGAACTCCCGTACGTTCCGCTTGCGACACGAATTCTAGTTTGCATGATGATCCGAGATGTTAGTAGATTGTCTTGAACTCTTGATATAGTAGAGGACCCCACCATAGATCCCGTGACCACTTTAGTGGGAGCAATTTTTGAATGTTGATCCAAGTTTATGAGGTCTAAACAAAAATGTTTGGCTGGGGCGCCCCTCCAGAAAGTGCGGGCTAACTCCACCAGGTGGCCATTTTCAAAATGGCCGCCGATAATCAAAATGTTGTTATATCTCGGCTTCTAATTGATCTAGGATGATAAGCTTTGGGTCAAAATATATGTTTTTGGGGCCAAGAAATTCAATTGTCACCATTAGAATTGTCTATGACCACCACCAGGGGGCAGAATAAGAAAACTTTTGAGAAAGATAGCTAAAATGCGATATATTCGAGCCGAAACCTAACACACACATTCAGAATCTGTAAAAGTGAGCAAATGACAGTTAAATTATAATATTTTCATACCTCCCAAAACTACATATTGCAAAGGATTGATATTATAACTCATCAGCAGGAAAAGTACGAACCGCATGAGTTTGTGAGCTCATAAAAATGCGCAAATTACATAAAACAAACTGAAACATGTCGTAAGTATTTTTCATTATCAACTGAATACTTAGTAATCATTGTCAGAGTCCTCATTTCTGTCATCTGTGCATCTATCTTCAGACTATCTACCAGTGGCGTAGCCAGCGGCGGAGCAGGGGGGGCAACTTGCCCCCCCTGAAAAGATTTTGGGGACATTTTTGCAGATATATTGCCCAAAATAGGACGAAAAAAGGGGAAATAGTAAGAAAAATTGAGAAATGATGAGCAGAGTGGGGAAATGTTCAGCAAAATGGGGAAATGAGTAGAAATGAGGGAAACGATAAAAATAATGGGGAAGTAAATAAAGAAATTGAAAGCAAAGGGGATTTATACGAAAAGTTTTATCAGATTTCCCCGTTTTTTCTCTACAATTTCCCCATTTTTTCTTCACAATTTCTCCTTTTTTCTGGCCCCGAATGATATACATCTGCAAAAAAATTCCACAAAAATTTTCAAAATGTGACCATCGCATATGGGACGGTTTTGTGATTAAAGGAAATTGTGCTAGACCTGAGCTATTTGCAAATATTCTTTATCAAAATATGTTTAAAACAAAATTTGCGCGATTTCCAGTTTTCTGATTTGACTTTTTTGTAAAAATTACCAAACTGTTATTTTAAATTTCTCCAAAATTTCCATAATTTTTGCAGTGATATTTCTGGGAACTGAAAGAAAAATTCTCAAAAGCTTTTATTTATCATGTTTATATCTCAACAGAATGCATAGAATTCTACAACATCGGTTATTCTGAGTTCCCCCTCCCCTCCATTTATGGTCCTAGATTTTCCTAATTTTGAAAAGAAATCCTTGATATTTTTTTATGACTATATATAATATGTGTATATGTTTAGTATTTACTGAATTACCAATAACATAACATATTAATTTCCTCTGCTTCTTTTTTTTGACATTTCTCTATTTCATTTCAACATTTATTTCCCAGGATATTAAATCCTAGCTTCTCCTACTTTTGCAAATTAATGCTTAATTTTTTCAGTTATATCTTCTGTAAATTTCTCTGTATTGCCAACCGACAAAGTACGGTTTCTTAGCTTTTCTTTAGCTCTTTTAAACATTTCGCTACTTTTAGCATTTTCATGATATAATCCCGACATTTTCACCATATTATTCAGACATATTACTGAGTTATTAATAATTTAGGGACAACCACAACAGTTATGAGATTCTGAAAGAACTTTTTAACACTGTGCTACAATGTGCGACACATGAAAAGCTGTTGAATATCGACTCCGACATCTTCAGACGGACTACCAAAATCTGATTACAATTTTGGGGAAATGTCCTGGTGGTTTGTCAATGTTGAAGTTAAGGGGGGGTCAAGAAATTTCCACACAGAACATAAAATTAATGTAAATCCTAGGCCGTGGTGTTGTTGCCATGGACTTTTGTCTATGGTTCTCCTATGACAGAGCGATTGTCTGACTGATTTTGTCTCCGTATTTGCATTGGATAGTGAAGAGAGTCATGTCATCTGGCATCTCTTTCTTGGCTGAAGGCCCAGGATGTGGCTCCATGGTACAATGGTTAGCATGCCTGCCTTGTACACTTGAGGATGTGGGTTCAAACTCCTCCAGCCAAGTCCAGAGGTTATCACTATAATGATTGGTATCACTGCCGTTCAGTATGGTGAGCACCGGTCAGCAGATTTATCTGGAATGGGCGCTATATAAAATAATGCAATATTATTATTACTATATTATTGTCTTGCTAAAGGACTTCTGGTTATTCCGCTCTGTAATAGGAGAACCACAGACAAAAGTCCATGGCAACAACACCACAGCCTAGGGTTTTACATGAATTTTATGTTCTGTACGGAAATTTCTTGGCTCCCCTTTACCTCAAAATTGACAAACCAGACCTTAATCCCTTTTATTTGGGAAATTGATGATGCCTTGAAGGACAAATGCACTTTTATTCCTTATTCCAAGCCTGCACTGACTGAGAATCTCTGTGACACTATTGCACAGGTGGAAAAAATAGAGTGTAGATCTATAGTCTGAAGATAGCAGCACAGATGACAGAAATGAGGACACTGCAATGATAACTAAGTGTTCAGTTGATAATGACAGATGCTTACGACAACATGTTTCAGTTTGTTTTATGTATTTTGCGCATTTTTATGAGCTCACAAACTCATGCAGTTCGTACTTTTCCGCTGATGAGTTATAATATCAATCCTTTGCAATATGTAGTTTTGGGAGGAATGAAAACATTATAATTTAACAGTCATTTGCTCACTTTTACAGATTCTGAATGTGTGTGTTCGGTTTCCGCCCGAATATAATTATCGTATTTTAGCTATTTTACTCAAAGATTTTCTTATTCTGCACCCAGGTTGTGGTCATAGACAATTCTAATGGTGACCATTGAATTTCTTGGCCCCAAATACATATATTTTGACCCAAAGATTATCATCCTAGACCAATTAGAAGCCGAGATATAACAACATTTTGATTATCGGCAGCCATTTTGAAAATTGCCGCCTGGTGGAGTTAGCCCGCACTTTCTGGAGGGGCGCCCCAGCCAAAAATTTTTGTTTAGACCTCATAAACTTGGATCAACATTCAAAAATTGCTCCCACTCAAGTGGTCACGGGATTTAAAGTGGGGTCCTCTACTAATAGATGATTGTGTACCTAGTGCTGAGCTATTCACACAATTTCTAGAGATTTGTTTTAAGGTGTCTATTCTAATTATCTATAGTTCCTTTTAATATTCAGTTTTACAAAAAGATAATGTATATTTTGTTCTTAAGAACAGAGATATCACAAATGAATATAAACTGGAGTCCCCATGAGTAGGTAAAAAGGAGTATCCTTCAAGTGTTTTGAAAGTCTAGCGTCAGTTATCCACGAGATTTATCAGAGTACATATCATCTCCCTATGTCGACCAGACTATTCTCCATCAATGCATTATTCAAGTTGTCTCGAAGGCTCGTGTTGCAGAATGCAGGATTCCAGCAGATGATTTCACTCTCATGTCTGATTTTGCATATTAAATGCTTTTAGCCTTGGATCTGAGATGCTCCTCGTGGTCTCTTGAAATCAGTGATCGAAATGAGGGGGAGTACATGTAGAACGCGGGAAGCTACACAGCTTGATGAAAAAAAACTGGGGGAACAAAAATTGAGCAAGAAATCATCACCAAAATTGAGCAAGAAATTATCTATTTAAGAAAACTCCAAGCCCACCTCCTGGACATTAAATGGTCACACCCAACCCCTCCGTTTCCCCTTGCAGACTGCTAGAATTCAAGAGTTTCATGATCAAACTCGCACTCGCTTGGATTCGCGGAGGGAATCCGTCACTCGTGTATGCATTGGATTCTGGACATGGCCACTATAACCGTTGCAGGTAATCAGAAAGCAGTTGAGGTGGCTGGCTGGGAAAAAAAAAATTCATATCAGCTGGGAGGTGCTGAATGGCGCTTGGGCTGGCAGGGAACCCAGCTGGCAGCATAACAGATATTTTCTCGCAGTTGCACAAAAAAAATTAATCTAAGTGTCACAAAAGATGTGCAGCTAAGACCTTACACTGATATGGGCATTATAATAACAAACTGTTATGAGGTGCCCCTGCATTCTCTCCAGAAAAGATACCACAATGGATTCTAGGATTGGTGTGTTCACATGCGTTATCAGGTCATATCAATGCTGTGTTAAAATAATCCATCAAATGCGAGTGCCAGTTCGCTAGAACTTGTTTTCTGCTTGGGCGAGTATGTGAACAACTGATAAGCCAGAACAACATTTACAGAACATGGCACCAGAGGGCCTCACTAATGCACAGCTCCTCCTAACGTCATTTCATAACATCACAAAAAAAAAACCTTTCTGCATTCAAGATTTTAAATATTGCAACTTTATTCGAAGAGCAAGCACATACATATATATAGCACGTAGCGGTAACAACTCTAAAATATAATACTGACAAATAGGCTCAAAAGTCATCTAGAAACTCTAAAAAACACTTTAAAAATTTCACTACTTTCAAATCGACTTGAAGCTGCACAGCGCGGATAGCAAACTTTAATCGAGATTATATATAATTTTTTTACGATTCAATATATATATACCACCAATCCAGTTGGTGTGAAATAAATGCATTTTTAAGAATAAATACATCATTCTCCAGTCAAATCATGCTCATGCTTGAATAAAATATACAAGTAGCTGATTATCGTTAACGTATATCAATAATATAATATAATGTTATATAAAGTTCCAGACTTTAAGATATATATTATAATATTGACAGCTCTTTACAGCTAGTCAAAAGTCTTTACACTTATTGTAAATTTACACAAATGAGAAGCAATTATGGCTTACAAGCCCACATGCCCATGGTATGCATAATATCTAGCAAGCAATACACAATTAACAGGGACTTACACTGAAATAGAATGTTGGGATTGGATCATCCAAACTCCTGAAGTAACAAAAAATCATGTCAGGAACAAAAAGTAACAAAACGCATTGAAAATTCAGAATAAATGGACCCCTGCAAGTTGAGACAACCTCTAATAATAATATATGCAGCATTTATATTAGAGGGGCTCCGAACTGCTTTCAAAAGGTTCATCCTACAATAATATTGTTCTACTTCTCTGCAATTTTCTTAAATATTTGGCACTCAGGCTATGTACATTTTCATCATGACATCATCATGTCAATTATAATTCAAGCAATTGTTATTTCATATTATGCAACATGGAAAGTATCATTATGGTCCCAGAAGTGCACGCTTCAGCACTCTAAAAATGTTCGGGACAAAACTGGTTTTTTAAATGGAAAATGGTTTTTTGAAAAACCAAACTTCCATGTGAAAACCAACATGGATTTTTCAAAAAAACATTTCGGATTTTGAAAAACCAATTTTGTCCCGAAATGTTTTACAGTGACTGGCAGATCCAGACAGGGTTGTCTAGGGAAGGGCTCGGGCTATTTCGGGTCCGCATTGTTGGACACTTTCTTCAAAATGCTACTTTCAATATTCTATTATCAGTGGTAGAGGAGGGTGGGCCCTAAGGCCCTCCTGGATGTGCCATTGCATTTACAATATGGATCGTATAGCTGACTAGGTCTCGGAGACCCAATTCACAATCTTATAAGTGGCACTGAAAATTACTGGTGCATGCCATTGCTTACAGCATAGTGTTTACACTCAGGCACCATCATGTATTATATGGTGTATAAAAAAATGTAGATATCCATTAGCAATGTATGCTGCATTTTCATGGGCAGAGTGCTTGAATATCATCGCCAACACTCATAATTGACTGAACGGCATATTTTGGAAAAATAACAGAAAAAAAACATTGTCAATGTGGCTGATAGTAATGCAATTTACTATAGTGGCATTGTCATCCATGGCCATAATTATTGTCTCGTAGCTTACCCAGTATTAATTAATCTGAATACACTTTGTGCAACGACGTAACGTTCCACTTTGTGACAATGGTGATATTGCACTCACAACCACATAGTTATTGTTTTATAATTGCAATCATAACTGATTCAATACAAGGTAAAATCAACTTTGTCCTCATACCAGATTTCACTGGGGTTGAAAGTTGAGTTGGTTTTGTCTTTTGCATCTGCTTTGGCCTTTTCTAGAGTGTCCTCCTTGACTTTTCTTGCTGTTCCACTCTTGCTAAACCTTATAGATTTGTCCGAAACAGGATCTTCGTTTAGGTCAATCGTTGAATAGATGTTCATCTCTCTGCTCCGTTGCTTGTCTTGCGAAAGAGCTGCCATATCATCCTCGTGTGGTGCTCTCTCTTTCCTGAATAAAAGAAGTAAAAAATAAGGCAACATCAAATAAAAGTAAAGGGATGGACTCTTTTAGACTACACATGCATGCAGTGAGAAAGAAACTCCTTTGTAACAGTGTTTGCTGAACCATGCCACCAACTGTTCTGACTGAGAGCTGATCATATATGTGCAACACGTGCCACACATGTAACCTTATAAGCCATTTTGAGCTATCTCTTGACCGGTTTTATCAATATCCTTCATAATAGAATATACCTGCAATGTTTTTACAGAAAAAATTATTTCACCTAACATGCTGACTGTCTGAGATCAGAAAATAGGATCCTACTTGTTTTAAAATTGGACTAATTGAAACCAGGTACAAATCTACTGGTGCTGATCATGCTTTTGTGAATACAAATCAATAAATAAGTGCACAGGTAGGTAAGAAATTAAATATAGGATTGCAGGAGTCAAGTTATGTGAGTGCAATGCAGATTTACAGGTTGAGACTGTGCAGTTGGCATGCCAACAGTTTCAACTTAAGCTGACCTACTTTCTGGTGTTGCACTGGTTTTTTCACCTGGTGACCCAGAAATCAGTCTTGCTGATTGCGCATCGCCAGTTTTGTAACCCGCGGGTTCTTGATGGTCTAGAAATTCAAACTGAAGGTGGATTTGTATAACAGATATCTCATATTTCATTAATCATCGAGTGTATTTACTTTTCAAAAGTAACTTACCTTTTGCAGACAGCCACTATAAAGGCAATTATGAGAAGCAAAATGATAAACCCAAGAACTCCAACAATGATGCCCACCAGGTAAGCTGCAAAACAAAAGGTCATTTACATGTAAGATAAGGTAAAGCACAATAATGTCAAATTGCGCAGGAGTGTTCTATTTCAATATATTCCCAGAATTAAAATCACCAATCATGAAAGCAAGCATCTAAACTTATCTGCAGGACTCCTACCTGACTGCCAGCAACCAATTTTAGATGGAAACTGGTGTATTCTGCACACATTATATAGCCTATAGTCGAATTGACCAATGAAACTGGATAAAGTTCCTTTTTATTAGTCCTGCATTTCAATACCCAAAAATCAGCCCAAAGCCTAAAAGACATGTATACAAGTACAAATTAGTAAAAGAGGGACGCAAACAAGCGACGACCACCGGCGAGTAGACGACGACTTTTTTCAAACATCTAATTTTAAAATGCTGGACCTAAGAGACTGTTCAGAATTTACAACTTGGGGGAGGGAGGTTTGCCACGGGTTTCAAATTCCTTTAAATAGCATGTCCAGGGGGGGAGTATGAAACTTGAAAATGCAAAAAACATCATAATATTGATTGGTTGTCCCCTATAGCTGGAACAGCATTGTGATAGCTCAAATCTAAAAGGTAGTCTGTGTATGTATACTTCATATTACGGACGTCCATGTTTTATCATGACTACTTACGTGGTATTGCGCTTGGCTTGTCATCTTCTTCTGTTGAAGCTTTAGAAGAATTTCCAATAGGAATCTGATTAAAAATTGGAATTGTCGGAGACTCGGTTTTCGATGCCTTTGGCGCTGAAGTAATTAAACTCTCGGGTGATGTTAATTTTGGTTCAGCTGTTGAAGCGTCTGTGTTTATACTTTGGGTTGTGTCAATATTTGATTCTGATTGTGAACTATCAAAAGGACCAACAGTGGTGAGAGAGGTGACATTTATGCATGACAAACTCACCTCTCCATCAGTCAAATTTGCAGATGAGTTTGAATTATTATTGCAGATTATGGTTTCATTGTCATCTGATACAGATGGCTCAACAGTGCTTGTTGAGTTCATTTCATCTTCACCAGATGATGTATTATCAAAACTATCCGCTGTTGGTAACACAGTAGTTTGTGAAACACTACTTTCAGTGAAGGCAACAGTACTTTCATCACCAAATGGACTCTCTGTTGTTGGCCCTTCGGTAATCGGAGGTAAGAGAACTAAAGGAATATCCGTAAAAACCGGATTGACCTTCCTGGATGCTGTCAGGATCCCAAGAACGTCTTTCTGGACAACTGAAAAAAAAAACGGAACAAATTAGGCACTTGACATCCCAAATTATCCATTTGTGCATGAGAGCACACAATGTTAAGAAATACCCCCCCCCCCAAAAAAAATATTTTTTTTCACAAAAATTGGACAAGAATTTTTTTTATTCCAAGCCTTCCCCTGGATATCTCATGGCTGAGCCCCTACAGCCAAAGAACCATTTCTACTTCCTTGACTGTGGCATTGTTTCAAAATGAACTACATCATTGTCCTGTTACAAGTACAAGGAAGCTTCTTAAGTGCTTGAGTAATTAGTGATAAATGCAGAGACACATCAATTTGCAGAATTAAGAGAGGAAAATATCTAAATGAGGAGTATTAGTGACAAAACTCTTCGTAGAACAATGGGAATTTGTTCGAAAATAGAACAAAAATGGCAAGAGCAATTGTGGAAATGAGAATGGTTTACCTTGGTAGTAAATGAGCGCTTGTGGCCCAGTGTCATTTGTGTTGTAAAAATATATGTTGACATCGCCCTTTGTAGTATAATTCTGATCTTTGCTCAGAGGTCTACAGCCAGGGAAAGCCAAAAGGCCTCCGACTATGATATTCCGGCCACATGCCATGACAGGAACTCGACCATTGTCATCGTTTATCACTTCAAATGTCATAGACGATGCGCCATTGATCCTGACGTCGCAACGCCAAGGTCTCTGCTTCCTGACTGAGTAGAAAGGGGGCGCTAGCAGACCCTGATCAGGAAGCGGAAGTCCTACCGGACTGTCGAGTGATGAAGTGCCACACACGGGGAAGATGTCTCCAGCTTGAATGAATGAATATTTATTTTCAACTTACGCAGGTACAATACATGACAAAAAATTATAATCAAAGGTGTTTTAAGGTGTATGCCGGTAAGACGTTAATGATTGACAACATGCAGGATTATGTATTTTTCCTCAGCCTTTTTGAATAGGTATCGTTATGGTTTTTCCTGTCCAAAAGTAGTTGGATGCTAAGTGCAATTTTTACATAAAGTATTGTAGCATAATTATGTAAAGTGACATTATGATTCTATTTATTGTAACAGCCAGAGAATGGCTTGTACAAACAAAAACATATATATTATAAAATTGAGACCTTGATAGAACATTTTCCTTACAAAGAATATGAAAATAACGTGATTGCATGATTAATGGGCTTGCTGCATCAGAGAATGATGAATGACTGTAAATCTTTATATCTCAGTTCAAATTACCTGGGACGCATGCTACTTCGAAATTTAGGTACTTCCCCTGCCTTGCAACAGTGCATGGTTGGCCATGGAATTCGTCAGTGTTTGGGAAAGTGCAGTTTTGGAATTTGAAGCAAAATGGTAGCAAAGTAGCGGTTGTATCCATCGAACATTCAGGTCTTCCTGTCAAGTCACCGCAGACCTTCGGATAAGGAAGGGTTCGGCCGTACATTGCCTTTTTGACCAAGACATAGTCATTTGATCTTCGGCAGCTCAAGAATCCAGTCAGTGATTCGCATAAGATGCTCTTCCTGAACTGAAAAGCTGGAAAAAGAAGAATTATACATTTTTGTACTCTTGATAACATTAAAACGAATTTATGGTCGTGATAAGACAATTTCATAGCAATAGAGTAGGTCGGGCAAGAAGCCCAGGTTAGGTGAGAGGCTCCCCCAGGGTTATATCCAAACTTACATTTTTGATGCGTTTATCTATTGATAGGATTGAAGCTAGAGGCGTTTTAGGCGATGTCACAAATTTTCAGGGCAAACAGCACCAAACCATAGTAGAAATTAAAGAAACAAAAAAGTGTGCATGGTTTTTGTAACTTTGACTAATTCTTTGAAAGGGGTTGTCAGAAATAACTTTGGAAATATTTAAAAATTCCAATCATTTACTAGCCGCATTGTATCATGTTCAATCTTTTTTTTTTTTGGGGGGGGGGGGTTTACACTGTATGCTTACACTAATTTGCTCCTGCATAGCATTTGCTCAATATCACTACAAATTCTTTGACTAATATTTATGATAAAGCTATTGAAATCTAGAAAGTGTTGATTTTTCTTTGTTGGGCTGTTGTAGCAAGTTCATAAATACAGGACGCAGGTCCCAATCATCCATCAATCATTCAAAACTGCCTTTACCAATCACTATAATGATTATAGTTTGAGCAAAGCATGATATCGCCTTCCTAAAGTCAACACTCCTACACCATTTACTTGTCAACCTGACATCTGGTTGAGAAACATGCCTTTTAATGTCCTTAAATTAACAAAGAGAGAGTTGGGGGAAATTTGATCTTTCTTTTGCAAATAATGGTGTTTGTTTATCCACCCATATATGCTTCTGATATGTCTCCACATAAGTGGGTTTGTCATCTTATACCTGCATAACTGCATTAGGTTTATTTGTCTGCCCCTCTTCCCCTTAAAGGCTTTTAATTTCCATTATTCCTCATTATTTGAGTAAATTCAATAACCAAATCATTACTCACATTATCTATTTACGTATAAGTAGGTTTGTCATCTTGCACCTGCATACATTTGGTTTATTAATTTTGCCCTCTCCACTTCCTCTTAGAGGCATTTGAAATCTATGTTTCCCTGTGAGCTCCATCATTTTGAGGAAATGCAATAACCAATAATTATTCACAATATCTATTTAGGCTGAAGCTTGATTGATCAGAGTCAACATTGCAAGGGGTATGAATTAATGTGTTTGCTATAAGGAAGCAATGAAATTAAATTATTGAACCATGTTTTGGCAAGCTGACAGAGTTGTGGTTTTCCAAGCAAGACTATTACATAGACTTATATATGTGCAATTTAAAGCTTTATAAATAATTCAATAGAAGTCTATTTTCCAACATATAACTTTTTCAGGCCATCCAGTCCAATATTGAAATGTGCCTTTTGTATGCAGGCACCTTGAAAAAGTTAAGTTGTCTTTTATCGACCCTTCCATTCATTTTATATTCCATTCATTTGATATTCAATGCCAAGATCTGCATATAATGAAGATCCATTAATAATGTCATGGTACAGTTGCTGCATGTTTCTACTCTTTGTTTACAAATTGGTTAATTTTGTAATTATAGGGTTGAATAAGGTAAACACTTTCTGCATTCAAATGAGGCTCTTACAACTGAGTTTCTGTAAATATGAAGTTGGGGCATACAGTACTTAGGAGATTACAAGTTGACAAAGATTCTTCACAAAAAAGTCTGAATAGATGTTAGCAACTGATCACCTACAAAACGTGTTTTTAAAAGGGTTAAAAATGCAAAGTGACTCACATGTTGATGTAATTCATGAAGCGTGTCCAACTATGGGGTAGCTAAGATTTTAATACTTGAACAAACAAATACAAGGTATTGGTAGCTGTGCCTGGCCATTGCTAGCTAATGCCATATAACTGTTATATGACATACAAAACACTGCAGTGGGTTTTCCTCTTGATTTATTGTTGTTATAATATTATTGGATGTTCATGTTAGCATGTTAGAATGTTGCATGTGTGCACGGGGCTGAAAAAGTGAAAACACAGAAAAAGCAACATAACTGATAATTTTATACATACCCCCAAGGCTTTCGATGCAGCTGTCAAGAAGCACGAGCAACACGATCAAATGGCTGCAGAGGGTCTTCATGTTTCTTGGCATTGTTGTCATTTGTAAGGCATTAGTACTGACATTGTGCAGCGATGATGTCAAGTTATTTCTATAATGCCATAAAGTATCTGCCAATCCATGATGTCATGTGTCGTTAGAGTGATGTCTATTTGGTCATAAGGTATTCCTACATGTTGTGCGACTCCTCTTCTATCTGTTTGGGAGCAGTGTGCAGTTAGTTTTTGTCAACCGAAAGTTGTGATGTGGTCACACTTGGAAGGATCCAATAAAAAAGTCAATTCTCACCAGTTTGTCTCTTTTTTTTCTAAATTTCCTTGGCTTTTCTCTTTCCTGATAGATATGCTATGTGTGAGTTGCCACCAGTGCTACATCCATCATTTTAACTTGTTGGTGACTGCAATGTCCCATGCATTATCTGAAATAACACATCTGTGGTGGGGGGCGAATCTTTATAAAATCTTGAATATCATGTGAACTCCATGAGCCACAGCTCCTAAGTGCCTGTGGGGTATAACACTGAATAAAAGCATCAAAATGCTCATAAAACCTGCATATGTATTCTTACTCCCTTGAATCAAGCTTCACATGTGAAGTTCTTTCTGAAAGTCCTCACTTAGCAAGCCAAATTACACAGAAGCCTCCCAAAGGTGTGGTGCAGAGTGAGCTGTCTATCAATATAATGCATCACAAAATTAGTGTTCAAAAACCACAAATAGGAAAAAATGATTCATTGCATGACCTGACATATTCAGTCCCCAAATTAAGCTGATGTAATTACATTCACTCAATCGTTCTGTGGGAATATACAGTGCATGTGCAACCTTCTCCCGACCTGTCTATATAGTGACTTAAGTAAGTTAATTGATTCTTATGATGCATTATACAGTCTTTGCAACTACTGATAGTTCAATTTTTTGCTTATGTTGTTTTTTTTTCAGTTCTAAGCACTTTCCAAATATATCAATTGAACAAAGCAGTATACATTGTGTCTACTAAGTGTGATAATATCCCATCAGTGCAAGGCGTCCTTGTATAAGGGAGCATGGAGGCACAATACCCGGCACATATCCCCAATCCTTAGGCCTGCGCTCCCTAGGTGTCCCCATATGAAAATTGTCACCCTCCAGTTACAGTCAACCAATGAGGAGTACGTGTATACATTCAGCTGGTGGTGGCCATCAATGACCTTACAACAATACAACATGTCCTGTCAAATACATAGAAATGAAGTGTCAATTTGTCATTCAGTTTCTTGTGACCTCATTGGCGAGTGGTATGACACATTAAATGGCTTTCACTGACAGCATTGCAAGTATAGGATATGACCTCACAAACTGCTAACAAGTTACACAGAATAACATGGCAGGGATAGGGATATGACCTCACAGGCTCACAAGAAACATTCTAAAGTGCTTTTCTGTAAGCACTCGTTTTTCATCGACTGTAAAACATACCATGAGTATATCGAGAGCGCAACAGAAAATTGCGTGCCCCCGGGTGCCCCCTTGCTCGAGAACCTCGATCTATGATGTGCCACTAGTCCCATAATTTTTGCTATTGCATATTTAAGGGTGGAAACTCAAATTAATTATCTGATTATTCTTAGCGCAAATGAGTTATTTTCTATGCAACTACGTATATAAAGGCTCAGGTATCAGGAGCCTAACATATCGGCTGCGTGCCTGGATTTTTTTGTTATTAAAAAATAAAGCAAAAACATTGTATCTAGTTCCTACTGCTTTGACTTTCTTTGAGATCAACAGATAAACAAAAATGTTAGAATGACAGGTCGATTTATATCTTCCAGACAGAATTGAAACTTTACGAACAACAAAAAGCAATGGCTTATCAAATCTTCAGCAGAAGTGATTGTGCACAGGGCTCAGGAGTCGGAGTCGCGGATTCTGAGTCAGAGCCGTAGTCGAATTTTGGTTTGAGTCGGAGTCAAGAATGTGACTGGTGACACCTGACTCCAAAAATACTTTAAATGATTAATAAAACAATAAGGAACTGTAGTTCGAATTTTAAAATATTCTAAACTTCCTAAACCAATTTTCATGTGTAAATGCAACGGAAATTAAATTTGTGGAATCAAGTTTTCCTTCTTCTGCTAAAATATATAATTATAAACACGCATTTAGAGTTTATGAACTGTCAAGACTCAAGACATGGGCATGTGTGACGGTTTTAATGGTGAAGTATTGCAATGCTTTGTCAGGCACAGTGAGAAATATCAACTGTCAGCCAACCCCACATTCATAAAAACATCTCTTGCAAAAATCGTGATTTGAATTCAGATGATTTGAAGAAGAAACCTGTGTAGTCTTTAAATAGTGTACTGCATGTGGTTTGCCATGAATCAATTTCTCCTCATCAGGAGTATTTTTGCTCTTTGAAAACATTGAAACAAATAATGAAATTTTCTTTTCCTCATATAATCTGATAATGCATGCAAGCCGCGAAAGAAAAGGAAATTGTTAGCCGCACAGAAATTTTTTTCTAATTTTCAAGTTAATTGCCCCAATAATCATTAAAAAAATAGGATCTTTACCAATTAAGCTATTTAAAGTTAAATGCAGTTATATCATTACACAGCGTTCCCAATTATTATGCAGGACAAAAAGGAGGAAACAGAAGGAAGAAGGAGAAGAAAGCAGAAAGGAATGAGGACAAAGAAAGCAGAAAGAAAGTAAATTGAGAGAGGAAGACCAAAAGAAGAGAGAAAGAGAAAAACAGGACAGGAAATTAAGAAGAGAGACCAAGGAGGAAGAGATGAAGAAGTGAGAAAAAATGAGAAAGAAGAAAGGAGAAAGACGAAAGGAGAAAGAAGAAAGGAGAAAGAAGAAAGGAGAAAGAAGAAAGGAGAAAGAAGAAAGGAGAAAGAAGAAAGAAGAAAGAAAGAAGAAAGAAGAAAGAAAGAAGAAAGAAAGAAGAAAGAAGAAAGAAAGAAGAAAGAAAGAAGAAAGAAGAAAGAAGAAGGAGGATTCATCCTCAGCTAAATAATTCAGAGCACAATGTCCAGTTGACCAAATTTCTGACAAATAAGACAGTCTGCGTAAACTTTAAAGCTTGGGCTTAGACTAATCCTGACCAGGTTTTTGCCTATTTTTGAAACCATCCATGAAAATTTCAGGAAAATAAAAACTGATGTTTACATTTTGATCGAGTCTCAGTTTTAAGCGCATTTTACCCAAAAACCAAGTTTAAACTGTAGATGAAAATGTTGGCCTTATAGTCAAAACAAAACTACGTCTGATTTTAAAAGAAAAGCTTATTCTCTGGTTGTGCGTGGGTATGGTTTGACATTTCCGTTTTTAGGACATTCAGGTTTTCATTCATGACTGTGTAAGTATAAAAGGTTTGGCACATTTTTTTTTCTTCAGAATAAAAAAGAATTCCATTCCGCATCTGCAAAAGAAAGTTATGGGTTTGAAATTTCATATCTCTTCATGTGCATGTATTAGGGTGGCCCAAAAAACAAAATTTATGATTTTCTATTCGCACACCCCCTCATTTTAGGAGAAATAGTGAAAAAAACACCCTCTAAAAATTTCAAGGAAATCGGTCAAGTCTTAGTGGTCTCTCAAGGCCCCTCCATTCTTAACAAAAAGGACAATTTCTACCATTTTCGCCAATACGCGGTTCTTAATAACTTAGTCAATTTGTACAATACTGCATTTTTATTGCCCTGGTTGGATAGGTCTCAAAAAGAGCTTCAATTTGGTTGGATAGGTCTCAAAAAGAGCTTCAATTTGCATACCAACATTATTGGTCTAAGACAATATCTCAACTCCCATGGGCTCTTCAGTTTACAATTTTCATGAATGAAATTGTTGCTGAACGACTGATCCTGATAAAAGAAAGGCTTTTAATTTTTTTCACCAGAAATTGCTGTGATTCTTATTTTCCAAGTTCCAGAGTGACCAAATATTTAAAAAAAAAAATTTTGACCATGGGAATGCCCAGTTTATGAGTGATGAAATTTTATGTTGAAGTTTGTCGCAAACTCATAAAATAGCAGGGGGGAATTGTAATATTTCAAACTCATACCTTCATCCAAATTTATTACCTGGCAACATGATGGGTACCACTTGAAAGACAAAATTCTTATGTTTCACATAGTATAAATCATGTTGTCCTATATTTAACTCTTATGAAGTTAAACTATGAAATGTAATAGCCCCTCTCCGATGTTTTCAGCACTTTAGACAAAATGTAACATTAAAACTTTACAGCTCAAAAAGCAGGTTTCTCCAATGTAAAAAAAATTTTTTAATGTTTTATCTGGTCATCCTGCACTTTTGGTGAATAAGAACATGTTACTTGACAGTGAAATTAAATGGAAATCTTTTCTTGAACAGGTTTAGTCATTCAGCAACACTTTCGCACATAAGCACTGTCAGCTGAAGAGTCCATGGGAGCTAAGATATCGTCCTAGACCATTAATGTTGGTATGCAAATTGAAGCTAATTTTGAGACCTTTCCAACCATGGCAATTAGAATGTTGTACATGACAAATTGACAAAGTTGTGACAAACCGCGTATTGGCGAAAATGGTTGAAATGTTTTTTTTTGGTGAGAATTGAGGGGCCTTGAGAGACCACTTAGACTTGACTGATTTTCATGAAATTTTAACAAGGTGCTTTTTTCACCATTTCTCCTAAAATGAGGGGGTGTGCGATGTGAATTTCAGAAAAAAAAAAATTCCTGTACATTTTTAGGCCACCCTAGCATGTATATGTATAAACTTACTTACACACAGAATTACACTGACAGCAACAAGGAAATTACATGCATAGCCTTTGCATACAGTTCCTCAAGATTATTGAATCCCAAAAGTAAGGGGTTTCAAGTTGGATAAAACCAATAAATTAAACAATGTTTGTGAGTGACTGGTTATTGAATGCAACAGGTCTGCTGTGGTTCACACTTCACTCTTGTGACAGAAGCCAAACTAACAGACACCTATCTATTAGTGGTATGTTTGCCGCATTGTTTGCGGCAGCCATAGCTGTGACAATTGCTTTGTTTCAATTTGTCAGTTTCCCCTGGTCAGTTCAATCTCAGCTGAAGTGCAGACACGATGTCATGGGATATAGGGCAGATTTCACGAAAAGTGCTCTTAAAAGGTACCTTAAAATTTCCAACCCTTTTGTTATCTCTCTGTTGCTTCCTGAAGCAAGTAAACCTATTACTAAGTACATCTGTGAGGTAAATTAAAAGAATAAATATCAACAAAATATTCCTCAAATATTTAGTTTTTTCCTCTTAAAAAGATATCTTTTTATGCCTCATGAGGACAATTTTGGACGACCAAACTTACTGGTGATAAGACATGCTTACTTTGGCACTCTGTGGAATCTGCTAAAACCAATTCAGGAAAATATAATGGTATGTGATTGATAAAAAACATCTTGAAAATAATTTTGGAACCATTTTTAATTGTCTTGGTCATTATAAAACTTGAAAAAAATGAAAAATAAAAAAAGACTGCTAATGTAACTCGATTCCGTCCAAGGACACTGAGGTTACATTAGCAAATATTACATGGAAATTTTTCTGTGTTCTCGCTACTTATGCCAATTTCAAACATGAAATTATAATATTTTATTGAAAAACGTGTCTTATTTGCCTATATACATCACCGAAAACATAAACGACTGGGCGTGGTACCTGTTTCTTTATTGCTAATGTAACTGCAATTTTGCATCCGTCCATTTCATAGTGTTACATTAGCAAAATGTGTACATAAAAATTACGTTAAAAAACACATGATCAGATCTCAGATTTTTTCTGAACTGAAAGCCAGGTCTCCCAAGAGCAGGCCAGGGCTGGTACCTCATTTATATTGCAGTAGGATCAGCATAAAAAATTCCGTCCTTCATCATTCATCATTGTTACATTAGCGCAAGGCCATATTTTTAGCTACTCTGACTTACCAATCCAACAGAAAAGATTGTTTAGCCATGACTTTATTTAATGGATTGACACAATAAAAGATTTAGATTTCAGCTTTTTTTTGTCCTGCCAGCTATACTCAGAAGAAGCACCCTGAGAAAATCTGAGAATCTACGAATCGATTATGTCTGGCCTTATCAGCATTGTGCTAATGTAACTTGTGGACAAGTTGTGGTAAGTCATTTTGCAGCTTTTTTGTGAAATCTGCCATAGGGAAATGGATTGTAAGTCCCTTTACTTTCAACATTATTTCCTTTATGTTACAATTATTTGTAAGCGAATTCCTTAGTCTTTGCTATGTAATTTTGAATTATCTTTAATCTATTTGGAATCAATTGTTGTCCCTATTATGTTTTCTCACTTCTCAACATAGAATAATGGTTTGATATTTCATTGTGCCAAATTACAATGTAAGTTTTTTTTTTGGTTTCAGTTAACCGCACTATGATCTTCAAATAAAGCAGCAAGTTAAATGATTCCCTCGATGTTGTTAATAATGTTAAACAAATCAAATGTTCACACATGCCTGTTTTTTTTTTGTTGTTTTTTTTCAGATTTATTTTAGTTGTATTTCTTTTGGAGAGATCACGAAATTAAACAGGGTCTCTTCTTCTTGGTCTTTATTTCTCTTAATTTGACTCTTCTTTCTTTTTCCCTTCCTGTTCTTTCTTCTTCCTCACCTCAATCTTAGTGTCTTCTTTCTCTCATCTTCTTTTCGTGGTGTATTTTCTCTCTTTTCTTCATTTCTTCTTTGAAATTCTGCATTTGCTTATTTCTCCATTCGTCTTTCTTCAGCCCCTCTTCTCTCCTTACTTCTTCGCATCTTCCTTATTTTCTCTTTTTTTTTGTCCTCTGACCTTTACTCCGTGGGGTTCACAGTATATAAGTACCAGGAAGATCTTGGAGTAAACTCATTCTCGTCATCTCATCATAATATTTGCCTATGTATAGCCAGTGCCATTTTTTCACATTGCTTATAATTGACAAAAACTTAACTATACTGCTGTACCAATTAAACAAAAACTTACATTGAACTTCACGTGATTCCAATACTTTCTTAAATTTGTTTGAAAATAAC
This sequence comes from Platynereis dumerilii, assembly GCA_026936325.1. Classification (NCBI taxonomy): domain Eukaryota; kingdom Metazoa; phylum Annelida; class Polychaeta; order Phyllodocida; family Nereididae; genus Platynereis; species Platynereis dumerilii. Next base: position 70,495,340 of record JAPTHN010000001.1, on the reverse strand, counting down.
TATTTGGTATTACTAGCCCATTTCATCAGTGAACAATTCTTTAAAAATAGCACCTTATTTTGAATGGATGTACAAAATGGCAAGCACAGAATCGTGCCTTTTATACAAATAACTGCTAATCCAAATAACAAATATAACTTTTGTTAATTCACCGACTCGAATCATTTGGAAATTATTTTTCAAGATATATGTCATAGGCATGTTATCGCATAAATTTACAATGTATTTTGGAATCGCATTCATTTAATTTTTATTTTGAATACAGAAAGAAACGCTCTCTTTACAGCTTTCTTGAAATTTACATGAGCTGGATATTGACATAAGGGGTGTACCATATCTTCATTATGCAACCTGTATTATTTTCTTTCTCTGCAATTCTTGCATGAAAATTGCAAGGATTTCGTTGACAGCTCTGGGGCATGCATAGGTTGGGTCATGTAAAACTGAATATCAAGGTCTATCTGCCCATCTATTACATTTTGGTTTTGTGTATGGTAGCCTACCTGAAACTACTAAATATTGCCTCTACTGAGAGTGACAATATCATTAGTAATGATCCTGCATGGGCAGACAAACTCAGCTCATTAAGAGAGTACATTACAGCAATTTATTATACACCATAAAAGAGAAGACAATTTCACCGCTAAAACTGCACTTCATGTGTCATAATTCTGACCGTGTGTCATGCTTTATCTTCTTCTTCCAACGAAGCCCAGTCCACCATCTGGCGTATTATTGGGCCTTGTGCGCTTGTGCAGGTGCTTGTGCAGATAAAAACAGTCCATTTTAAAATCGTACGCAGTGACGCATTAAAATTGAGAGTGAGAGGCACATTATAAGGTCAGTGATTTGAGAATGGCTGTTTTAAAGACGTCTAAATTATCGCTCATACCACTTTCCAAAATGGAAAATACCATGCAAAATACTGCTTGCTATGGACTGACAAATTAACACATTAATATGTATGTTATTGTTGCGACATCACTAAAATCAGTTATGACACATCATATGAAAAGGCCTCTTCTTGTTCATGACCAATCAAAGACACTCCATCTTTGGTTCCAGTGCTAAAAGTATGACCATGACACAGCCATCATAACTCTCAAGAGGCATATTTTAAATATGTATCCAAACAGCTGTAAAAAAATCTTGACCACTGTTCTTCCATAATTTCACTGTGCATGTGATATTAACCTCAAATAAATACATGTAAGCCCTGCATATGATAGCCCATCATTATAATAAAAGCTAAAGTATCCTATTCATTTGGTTCATTCTATCAATCGTTCTCAAGCACCAATCTTTTCCATTATTTCAAATGTATAAAAACTCTTTTCAATTATCCACGACATGCAAAAACTAGACGTGTAAATCACAGAAAGTGGTGAAATGCGCGGGAGTGAGTCACGATAAGTCAACAATTGCAGAATTGTGCGGTTAAATGGGAAAGCGAAAAACATCATTATTCATTCTTCCATTATTCTCACTTCTAGTCATGTTTTTTCTTCTTTTAATTATATTCTCTACTCTGCCTTCCCTATCTATAGATCTATTTCTAAATGTTGTTGATATCATGCAGTCTACGACCCTAGTGAAAAAATAATATTCTTATGTTAATTTGTCCCTCTTTTTCAAAAATGTACGGAGTATGTTAATTTTTGTTTCCAGGAAAATAATTCTAAAACTAAAAGAACAACAACATATAAAGATATTCTCACATTTGACTAGCTTCCTTAAATTATCAAAGACTGCCACATTTTTTGAATTAACATTTTCTCATTATAAAGACTATTTTTAAAAAAGCAATCAGATAGGTCAGATAGAAAATAGATGATAAAATGTACGTAATAACAGTAACCTAGGATAAAACAGACAGCCAGACAGCTAGACAGCTAAACAGTTATAGGCTGATGGTATTCAATTACAGTCTGTCATTTTTATAATATATAAACTTTTATTATGACAAACCGAATATCAAAAAAGATACATGTGTCATCAATATCGCAATACAAAGCAAAATCAAAGTCTACACTAATCTACAGAAAGCTAAAAACAAGGTTAAGTATAATGTTATTATTACAATACTGGTCCCAGTTCTAGTGATTAAACTTGTAAATGTCCGATGTTTTTAAAGAGTGTCCAATATCAGTTTAGATTTTCAAGTAAAAGATAATTTTAAAAATGTCAATATAAATTTAATTTTTAAAAATGTCAATATAAATTTAATATAATAAAGTCCTTAAAACATTATACAAAAATATATCGGATGGACCAGCAGCAACTGCTTAAAGGCCCTCCAACATAGAAATGAGTGCTGCTGATATTCCTAAACAAAAACTACATCTAGTTAGCAACTTACATATCATTCACACATTATAATAAGGTATACAACTGTTAGTAAAAATTTAATATATATACTCTGAAGAAAATTCCCACACATATCTAGCATTCAAACATATATTTAGTACAGAGATTCATTTTGCAAACTTTCACATAACAGCACAGAAACCCTCTATATTGTAGAATGAAGAGTCAGTTGTCCAAAATTGGGTTCGGAAAATTACTACTCACTGTAGGGAGGCGCAGCTAGACAGCTAAAAATACACAGTAGGGTATTGAGTTATCATTAATTTTTTAGCAACACTTACATTACTTTGTTTAGGTAAGAGCCTATAGCCTGTATTACATCCGGTCTTTTATCTGACATCAGTGCAATGAATTTTTCACTTTCATCAAGACTACTTAAGTTGGGCATAAGGCTACTAACTCTGTCAAAAAGCTCTGATCTGGGGGCATCGTTATTAGTACAAATTAAGAGGCAATGAATCTCGTCTTCTATATCGTCAGTATTACATTTGTCACATTTTCTCTCTTCTATCGGAATTTTGGGTATGTTATGTCTACCTGTTTCAATTTTTAGATTATGAGAGCTTACTCTGAATCTGGCAATGTTGCTGTATGTTTTCTTTGAGAGGTTTAGATTTAGATACGGTTCTAGACAATAATTTGTCTTAAACATTTTATATGTGCGCAATTTGGGAAATTTATCCGAGTTATTAATCTCATTCAAAATTCTGGACTGTTCCTCTGAATATAGTTTAAGTTTGATTTCCTTTAAAATTTTGCCAGGCTCATTGGTTATAATGAAAAAATGAAGATCAGTTCACTGTGAAAAATGCACTTTGTGACTCATGATAGCCGATGAAGTGTCATCTTCTCCTTTCAACATGAGGAACATAGAGGCTGCTTGATTAGTCATGATCAAGAGAAGGCCATTTGACTTGTCATAACTGATTTTAGAGTGAAAATCAGATGTATAATTCTTTCGTTTGCTTGTCACCAACAAGCGGGATTACTCTCCTTAAGTCAAATTGATCGAAAGTATTGGGTATATGATCATGACAAATCATCAGCATAATGACACAAGAAGTGCCATTTTCGCAGTGCAACAGTCCACTTTTTTTCTATATCAAAGTGACAGACTGTTATACTAATCCACTTATTTGAAATGTGGAAATTGTGGGGCCTAACAATAGTGCGATGTGTGCCCAACTCAAGTTCAGAATGCATCATGAAATAATAGAAGTGCCTTTCAAAAATAGAAACAACCCCTTTTATTAATGTTTAGTTTTAAATGTGTTGGCCCATTACTATAAACCTCATCTATAATTTTGGAAAAGAACGCAGTGATTAAAGAAAGTTAGCCTATTGCGTTTTCTTTCCAAATATTTTCTTTTTTGCAAGTATAGTCATTGCGAGTGACAATGGATGATTATGGAAACTAGGGTTTTATCCACATAGTCCAGGAACCAACCCCCTATATAAAATTGAATTGTTGTTTTTTTTGTGAAGTTGGTGGGCCAACGCACTCTAGAGATTGCTGCCATTTTGTTTGAACCATGTGTTTTTGAGTCATCTTTAAATTATTTTAGGCGGATGTTCCTTTCAAACATATTTTAATTGCAGTAAATAATTGAAAATCTATCTGCTCAAAATCAAATTTTAACTCATGTCTAACCAATATATGTTTTGTCAAAAGTCATACCACATGATACAAGATAAAAGATTGACATGCAAGTTCGAAAATTCTAATTATACGCTGCCATGACCAAGAAAGAAAAATGTGTGCAAAACTAAATCTCAATATTCTTTATTGGTTAAAAATCTGTGTCATTTAAGTTATGATCATTATACATTTCACATTTCATAATATTTATTCGTATGTAATTTGACTGCATGATTAATACTCAACATACATGATTTAATCAGTGTAGCACCATACATGCAATGATGAAAATAATAAACTATTTATTGCAGATACTACTCAAATATTATTTGGCAAATTGACAATAAAACAGTTTCCATGCATGCGAAATGCTGCAAAAATGTCTATATACTTTGAGAACGCCTGTTCACCTAGTCAATTATAGTCCTTACATATATTTATGTTCATACATATGTGCAGATATTCCCACACATACATTGACAGGGTAATAAATCTCATCTTATACATTGTATAATACACAGATTAGAAATAGTGACAATATTATAACAAGTATTCACAAAATATACGCAAATATGCGGATCATTAAAATACATCAGCAGACTTTCCACTTGTCATTGGATGCAAACGATGAGCATACAAAAACCAAGCTTGGACCTGTTATCCCTAATATTTTCACCCGAGACCCTATCATGTTGGGATTCAAATTGAAGGTATTTTTAAGACCTTTCAAAATATGCTAATATTTTTGTTGTATGATGAAAACAAACAAATTTATGTGAAACTTCGTATTTGCAAAAGGATGAAAAACAATTTCAAGTCATCAAAATTTATTTGTAATTTTCCCAAAAATTATTAGAGCTAGGGACCTGCATTTATCCTTGTGACATGAAAATCTCTCTATCACCATTTGTCCAAAGTTAAAATTTCAAAATGTTTGGAAAATGATCAAGAGTGTACAAGGCCCCTTCTACATCATGACTCATGATCCAGCATCATGACTCATGTGTTTGGTATTATGTTGTGACTCAAATGCTTCAAAGCCACAAAAGCAAATGATTTTGAGTGCCCTCCCTATCCAGAGGTATTTGTTTTCCTATGTATTAGCCAGAAATAACAGCCGCAGAGAAAAATGAAGACAAAAAGTTTTCAGAAGTTCTAGTCACGACTACAAAACATTTGCAGTGCCAGGGCAGTCTGCAGGGGCGGACTAGAGGCATTTCGGGCCAGTGGCAAAATAAGTCTATGGGCCCCCCACATTTTTATATTTTTGGCATTACTCCATTTATGCCAAGGTAGAGGGGCCCTTTCATACATATATTGTAGGGCTATTTCTCATTGGGGCCCTAACCTAAAGGTTTGATTGTATCACGGTCACAAACTCAGTCAAAAAGAGAGAATTTGTGGCTATTTTACTTAATTTTCTTTTTTTTGGCCCCTTGCATGGGCCCCTCTGAGTGACTGGGCCCGTAGCACCTGCCACTCTGCCACATAGGCAAGTCCACCCCTGGCAGTCTGCACCAGAGACAGCGGGCTATCAGGTTGGACAGGTGTGTACTGCATTTCCTTATTGTCCTTCTATATAGCCCACACTGGTGCTGATGGGGCGTAAAACACAAACTCACTCACTCACTCCTTATTGTCCTCATGTGGTATATAGTTGCACTGTTGCAGCGCTATGAAACTTTTTAAAGACACAAACCCAGTCGATCCTATTATTTGCCAGCCATTGACACATTGTACGACCAATTTCTGTTAATTGCAGTAAATTTATTAATTTTTTAAAATCACAAGGAATCACTGCAATTCAGCCCTTAAATCGGTTCACAACGACTAAATTCCATTTTAATATACTACCATAGTATGGTAACCATACTTATTAGAAAAATTATGCTGCAATATGGCTTTGTGCTCTTCGAACTAACCAACATCTGATGGAGATTGGCGGCATATGGGTGATTCATGAGCATTGCTACTAAAACTAGAATCGCAAGCGATGATAATATGACCGCCAGCGCTGCTTGACGCCTTTTGCTGATCAAGTGCAATCAAGTGTGACTGTGTCGATCCATAAAAGATGAATAACAATTTGTGTTTTGAGTGCAGCTTGTTTGGACCTGGCTTAAAAAAGCTCAGTCGTATAATAATAATAATAAATAGATATATATTCGTTGTTGTCCATGGCGCAGTGGGGCCTCTATTTGACGGGGGGTTTATTCGAGGGGCGTATATGTGTACATCCATTGTGCATGCCTGTGTACGGCCATCGTCAAGTGTACGCCCATCTGTAGCTCGTCTGGCATGCCCATCTGTGTGTTCACGCCAATTTGTGTGTACACACCCATCTGTGTACGCACCCATTTGCGTGGGCATGTCCACCTGAATGCCTATCTGTGTGGGCACGCCCACCTGTACACCCATCTATGTGTACGCCCACCTGTAGGCCTATGCCCATCTCTTGAGTGTATGCCCATCTGTGTTGGTACCCTCATCTGTGAGTGCATGCCTTCTTAGTGTGCACGCCCCCCTTTACACCTAGCTGGGAGTACGACCGTCTGTGTGAGTATGCCAATTTGTGTGTGCACAGCCACCTTCGTGTGCACGCCCATTGATATGGCCATCTGTGTGCGCATGCCCATATGTACAGCCATCTGCATGTATACGCCCATATCAGCACGCCCGTCAGTGTGTGTAAGCCCATCTGTGCGTGCACGCCCATATGTGTGTGCATGCCCATTTGTATGTGCATGGCCATCTGTATGCCCATCCCAGTGTGGATGCCCATGTGTGTGTGGACGCCCATGTGTGTCTGCAGGGCCACCTGTGTGTACACACACATCTGTCAGTGCAGGCCCACAAAGCAGTGCTGTGATGTGGTCTGTAATGCAGTGCAGTTATGCAGTGCAAAAAAGCACTGTTGAAATACAGTGCAGTAATGAAGTGTTGTGCTGCAGTGCTGTAATGCATTGCAGTAATGAGGTTCTGTGATGCAGTGCAGTAACACAGAGCTGCAATGCAGACTGCAGTGTTGTAATGCAAGGCAGTGATGCAGTGCAGTTATGTGTCCACGGGGGCATGGCCCCGTGTCCGCGGGGGCATGTCCCCGTGTCCGCGGGGGCATGTCCCCATGTCCGCGGGGGCATGTTCCCGGGGGCATGTCCCCATGTCCCCCGGGCATGTCCCCAGGGGTATGTCCCCATGTCCCTGGGGGCATGTCCCCGCGGGCATGTCCCCATGTCCTCGGGGGTATGTCCCAATGGCCCCGGAGGTATGTCCCCGGGGGTATGCTTTCATGTCCCTGGGGGTATGTCCCCATGGCCCCGGGGGTATGCCCCCATGTCCCCATGTCCCCGGGGGTATGCCCCCATGTCCCCATGTCCCCGGGGGTATGTCCCCATGTCCCGGGGGTATGTCCCCGGGGGTATGTCCCCATGTCCCCGGGGGTATGTCCCCATGTATGTCCGCGGGGGCATGCCCCCATGTCCCCGGGGGCATGTCCCCATGTCCCCGGGGGCATGTCCCCATGTCCCCGGGGGCATGTCCCCATGTCCCCGGGGGGCATGACCCCATGTCCCCTGGGGCATGTCCCCATGTCCCCTGGGGCATGTCCCCATGTCCCGGGGGTATGTCCCCATGGCCCCGGGGGCATGTCCCCATGGCCCCGGGGGCATGTCCCCATGTCCCATGGGGGATGTCCCCATGTCCGCGGGGGCATGTCCCCATGTCCGCGGGGGCATGTCCCCATGTCCGCGGGGGCATGTCCCCATGTCCGCGGGGGCATGTCCCCATGTCCGCGGGGGCATGTCCCCATGTCCGCGGGGGCATGTCCCCATGTCCGCGGGGGCATGTCCCCATTTCCACGGGGGCATGTCCCCATGTCCCCGGGGGCCATGTCCCCATGTCCCCGGGGGCATGTCCCCATGTCCCAGGGGCATGTCCCCATGTCCCAGGGGGCATGTCCCCATGTCCCCGGTGGCATGGCCCCATGTCCCCGGGGGCATGTCCCCATGTCCCCGGGGGCATGTCCCCATGTCCCTGGGGGCATGTCCCCATGTCCCCGGGGGCATGTCCCCATGTCCCTGGGGGCATGTCTCCATGTCCCCGGGGGCATGTCCCCATGTCCCCGGGGGCATGTCCCCATGTCCCCATGTCCGGGGGGCATGTCCCCATGTCCCCATGTCCGGGGGGGCATGTCCCCATGTCCGCGGGGGTATGTCCCCATGTCCGCAGGGGGTTTAGTAGATATTAAATGGTTGCCCCCTTATTCTTAGTAATAATGGTCGCCCACTCTTTAGTATATATTAAATGGTCGCCCCCTTATCCTATCTATCTATCTATCTATCTATCTATCTATCTATGTATATCTATCAGCATTGCTTAGTAGATATTAAATGGTTGCCCCCTTGGTTCATACATTCTTAGTAATAATGGTCGCCCCCTCCTTAGTAGATATTAAATGGTCGCCCCTTATCCTATCTATCTATCTATGTATCTATCTATCTATATCTATCATCATTGCTTAGTAGATATTAAATGGTTGCCCCCTTGGTTCATTCATGCATGTACTTTTGTTATCTTAGCACCTTAGTAGATATTAAATGGTTGCCCCCTTATTCTTAGGAGATATTAAATGGTCGCCCCCTTATCCTTAGTAGATACCTTATCTATCTATCTATCTATCTTCATCATTGATTGCCATCATTGATTGCCATCATTGATTGCCATCATTGACTGCCATCATTGACTGCCATCATTGACTGCCATCATTGATTACCTTTGTCTACGACTCCGCCACATAAATCCTCCGACACCCTCCGACACATGAAATCCCGCCATGTGACCGCATAAAAACAGAGATCAGCCTAAAGGCGATCAATAAGAGTTTGGCTGCTTTTGAGACATCCCCCAGCAGTCAAGCGGTCCAAGCAGGTCTAATCTGGCACAGTGCCAAAAATCACGAAAACAACATTCAGATAGCCAAAATAACAATAAGGTGGGGTGTTTCACTGAAAAATCATGAATCTCAGAAAGGTATGAAAGACCCCTTGGATCATTCTGGTTTTCAGGGGTTGAGTAAAGAATGTAAAGTTATGTTTATATAGCAACTTTCATGATTGTACATTGAGTGTAACTTGTTCTATCCATCCCCAAAAATGTGAGTTAAATGGTACAATACGGGGGTAAAAGCAAAATGACCGCGCCAGCGCTGGCGGCGGTCATAATAAACTATCGTAGTAAATGTAGTGAAGACATATTAACAATGTTACCTAAACATGTTCTGAAAGTCGAAAAGGCTCAGTATATGGTAAAACTTCATTTAAAAGTTGTTGTTGGAATGTTGGTTCTACAACTCTCTTTTCAGATAATGGAATGTATTTTATGTTGTCTTGTGGCACCCTCTGACGGAAAAATAAACATGGGCATGTTGTACAATTATGTGCTCTTGTTAAGTAACAAACTGGTCAACATCGAATAAAGCTCATTGAAGCATGTTAAAATTAATGTTCTTAAGTGCTCAGTAAATGCTATAATTTCATACCATTAAGGTAAACGTTGCCTACAGTGCAAAACATTTCTAAGGCAATTATCAACCCAGACCAGCCAGATTGTATGTGCAGCTATTTGCAGGTAAAATGTATTAAAGCAGTCTACTTTTGTAACCCAATTTTCTTATTTCCACAATTTCACAGTACAGAATATGTACTTTCCATGTTTTTGGTTATTGGAGGTCCATATTGTCACATTACACTCCATGTAATTGTGAATAAGAAACAAGATAGGCCTATTTTATAATATATACACAATACACATACATTGCATATGTAAAGTTTACACAAACATGACAGGGTGATTACGGACAATGTCTTACAGTCATTTTCATATTTACGTGGAATCTCATGTTCTTTTCTATGCTGTTGAACTGTGATGACACATGTTAACTCAGTGTCACAGCTTACATCCCCATTCACTAGGATTGCAATATATGTAAAATAGCTCCAAACTGTGATGTAATTTTATACTTGGTCGACATCCCCAGCTTCTGGCCAATAGGAATCCTTCTCAACTGAGCATCACAGTTTCAACTCAATGTCAGAGTGAAAATTAGATCTGGAATAGCCCCTGCAGGTGCAACATCACAGTCTGTCAGCCAATTTCAAAATAACTATGCATCACATAAGCCATAGATTTACAAAAATCCTTTTGTTTATAGCAAGGTCCATCAAAGTTTAAAGTTGTAAATCAGCAAGTTTGTAGATTAAACAAACAACTCTGTTGGGATTATAACAAATGTTTACTGTGAATGCCTACAAAGCCGACATTTATATACATAATTGTAGATTAGACCGGGGATTGCCACTGATAGATCACTGGGATCACGTCAATACTTGTGTTCTTATTACAGAATAAAATGTAATGCTTCTTTCAAAATATCAATGTAAAAACTGTGATGCATAGTTATATTGTTAGCTCATTGGCTAAAAGACTGTGATGCTGTCCTCATAGGGGATACCCCTCACCAAATGTTCACTCTGACATTGAATTGAAACTATGATGCTCAGTTGAGGTAGATTCTTATTGGCTAGAAGGTGGGGAGTCTGACCAAGTATAAATAAAATCACAGTTTGTAGCTATTTTCTTTCGTTCGTAGCTATTTTCTTTCGTTCGTAGCTATTTTCTTTTGTTCGTAGCTATTTTACATATATTGCAATGCTAGAGAATACAGATGCAAGCTGTGACACTGAGTTGACGTGTGACATCACAGTAGGGTGGGCTGAAAAAAACTTTTTTTGGAATTTCAATATGCCAGTGGTATAGAAAGTTGGCTATGGCCAAAAAATGAAAATTTGTGCAAAAAAAATTTTGTGGCATGCGACGTGTGCCGGGCCACTCCGGCTTTTATGAAAATGCATATTTTCATCCATTTCGCAAGCCTTTTTAGACCATTTTTTTGCCTGAGTCAGCTTCCTTGGTTTCAGAAGGCTCAATGGCATACTTAAATCTTCTTTGAAAGCCATTTTGGATATGAAATGCCATAAACAGGTCCCTGATATTTAAGATATAGCCATTTCTGGGTAAATGTTGGGGATCAGAATTTGGGTTTTTTTGCTAAAAATTGCCCGAAAAAATTGAAAATGTCGGAATTGACTGCACAAAAAATTATTCCAAGTGCATTGTAATTACCCCGTGTCCTCCCTAATGCCCTAAAAAAACACTTCCAGCGCATTACCTGCATCAATTTGTGGTTTCAGTTTCCAGAATAGGGGCAATTCCGTAAAGTCAGATTTACAGATTTGACACTTTGGCAGCTTGTGTAGCCCTACCATTACACCTCAGTTATTTCATTGTTAAATAGGGATGAGGCCAGTTAATAGGGGTATCAGACAAGCCATCAACCAAAGCTCCAAGTGCAATAGGAGCTGAGCTACAAGGCAAAATGTCATCCTGTCGAATGTACTCAATACTACTCATGTACGTTCGACACGATGACATTTCACCATGTAGCTCAGCTCCTATTGCACTTGGAGCTTTGGTTGATGGCTTGTCTGATACCCCTATTACCTGGCCTCATCCCTATTTAACAATGAAATAACTGAGGTGTAATGGTAGGGCTCCACAAGCTGCTAAAGTGTCAAATCTGGAAATCTGACTTTACGGAATTGCCCCTATTCTGGAAACTGAAACCACAAATTGATGCAGGTAATGCGCTGGAAGTGTTTTTTAGGGCATTAGGGAGGACACGGGGTAATTACAATTCACTTGGAATCATTTTTTGTGCAGTCAATTCCGATATTTTTAATTTTTTCGGGCAATTTTTAGCAAAAAAAGCCAAATTCTGTTCCCCAACATTTACCCAGAAATGGCTATATCTTAAATATCAGGGACCTGTTTATGGCATTTCATATCCAAAATGGTCTTCATAGCAGATTTAAGTATGCCATTGAGCCTTCTGAAACCAAGGAAGCTGACTCAGGCCAAAAAATGGTCTAAAAAGGCATACGAAATGGATGAAAATATGCATTTTCATAAAAGCCGGAGTGGCCCGGCACACGTCGCATGCCACAAAATTTTTTTTGCACAAATTTTCATTTTTTGGCCATAGCCAACTTTCTATACCACTGGCATATTGAAATTCCAAAAAAAGTTTTTTTCAGCCCACCCTAACATCACAGTTCAACAGCACAGAAAAGAACTTGAGATTCAATTAAACATGACAAGGACTTTAAATGGCAAGACGTTTGGAACACTGTTATAATTACCTGACTATAACATGTGTCTTTTTACATAACACAGTGTCTGAATCATTTCTGTTCATTGTGCTCCTGACATTCGAACAATGATTATATTTATAAGGCCTCATAAATTGCAATGGACTAATGATTCAATAGAGGTCTGCTGCTAAGGAACTGCTTATTGGCACCTTCGAAGTTTGAGACATTGATATTCACACAACATTGTCCATTTGTTCAATCATAATTACCATGGAGAATCTATAACTGAAAATGAACTTCATTGGCTGAGTGACGTTTTATCCAGTCACACGATGAGCAGCTGTAATAGCCTGAATATATCTGCACAGATTTCCAAAATATCAACTCCCATAGTGATGCAATTGTCTTTTCTGTGCAGATCTGGACATAGCCAGTTCCACAAACAGTAAAATCCACTAGGTGTCTTCAAGTCTTAAGCAGGAGGCATACACCGCCCCCTGGTGTACACAATCAAGGCAAGATTCCATAAGTTGGGTTGTCCAGGCCTTCCATGTCACTGTTGCCAAAGCTGCAGTCCAAAGGGTCCGGCATGATGCCCTCATTCCTTGTTGTCATTTCAGTTGGTTCAGGCTCAGCCTTTTTTCTGCAAATGGAATGTGAAATTATTTCAGTTAAGCTTTTCATTCATTTAATGATTTGTAAAGTTCTCTCTGGAAGTTAGTGCAGGAAATTGTCCAGGCAAGCACCCTCGTAATAACAAACCTCTCAATTATATTCAGCTTCTTTGTTTTATTCTTTGAATCCTCACAAAAATACATTGCATTTTGACTAGCCCAAACTTCACATGTATATTGTTAGAAGGTGACGAATCAAACTCATATGTCTTATTCTTGTGTATTTCATCAAGGATGGTAGTAATGTTTCATCTAGGATGGTACTGAATATGTCATCTAGGATGGTACTGAATAATTTTTTCAGGTTGGTATTGAATATATCACTGTATTGTATGTATTTCATTGGCATTTTTTCCACTGAATAATTTTAAAACTGGAATCTGGAGATGATACATTATAACCTGGTTATCATTTCATAAGGGTTGATTATATCAACGTAGAATCTGAGATGGCAACTAAATTTATTCATAGGTGGTACTGAACAGTTCACTGCAACTCAATTGGGGGTAGCTAACCTCTGAAAATGCTATCACTGCTACAAACGGCATTGAACATCACTTCAATACTGTCCTTTATCTTTTGTAACCATTCAACTATAGGGCTTTTAATCTTTATACGTGTAATTATTACTAGTCTTACCTTCTGCAAAGAACGAAGATTCCCAAAACCAGGACAACGACCAAGAATGAAGCCGCCACACTTGCACACACCGCTATAATTACAGTGTCTGAAATCATAGTTAAGTGATGTGAATATAACTGACAGGTTGAAAGTTTCATAACATAGGAAATATGAATTAAAAGACGCAATAATATATTATCTTTTACATAGCAAAATTTTAAAAGTTGACCAAAATGTTTTTCGTATGATGTTACCACATTCATTATGCCAATAATTTTAGATCTTTTTATCTTCACTTATTTTTCTCCACTATTTGTCTAAGCAATCCAATTTTATCATATCTTTTACATACTATGACATACTATGACATCATCATGATAGATCATTTATTATCAATTCAATAACTATGTATCCTTCAATTTTCTTCCTTGAGGCTGGTTGTGGATCATCCTCACGTTTAGCAATTCACAGTTTTAAAAAGATCACTAGACATAACCTGCAGTAATTAAATGTACACACTGTATAGGCGTAGATGATTGTTTGTTGCTGGATGTATTGAAAGCCTATATGTGTAGCAAAACACAGATCCACAAACGGCTGAAGCTGTCTACAAATGGACCGCTGTTTGATTGCCACTGCTTTTTCCAGCCTCAGCAGAACATAGTTATGCTGTCATATGTGGCCCCCTAGTGGCAAGTGTGAAATTCCGCAAATTCCAGCTGGCGGTCCACATAAATTGAGTATGGGGAACTCACAAAATTTATCTGGAAGAAACCAGGGTTGTTTCTGTGTATGCTGATGGCCTTGTCTACTTCTATGTATAGAGAATGTGATTGCCGAGTCTTACTTTGGTTTGCCTCAATTTGAATAGAAACTTTTGAATGTGCCTTGAAATTGGAACTATTTTTATTTGGAGCTGCAATGCTGAAGCATACAAAACTAACTTTGTGCCAGGTGGCAGCAGCATGCAGTTCTCGTTTTCACCAGACCGCAGCTGAAGCATGATGACCTCAGTCAATGAAGCTAAGTTGAAGGATACATAGTTATTGGACGGATAATAACTTTCAAACACTTACTTTTGTGATAATGATAGTGGTGTACAACAGGACTTTCAGCTGTCGGTCCAAAATAGGTCTCATGCCAATCATTATTAGTTTCAGTTCTGAAAGTGGGAGTTACAGTCTTGCCACTATCCTTCTTGGCAGAAGTTAGTCTTGATGGTAAAGTAGTCTGTATGGGTCTTGGGCGGGGCCTCGATCTTCTTGTTGTAGGTTTGATTCCTGCTCTGCCTGTGATGGCAGGTCCAGTCACCGCACCAGGTCTAGCTGATGGCCCAGGTGGTACAGTGATCCGGGTAGTTGGTACCAACAGATGGTGACCTATTGCTTTTGCTGTTGTGGGTTCAATTTCTGGTAAACCTTCAACTACAGCCGTGTTTGGCCATGTGATGTTCTGGAAATCGTGGAGAGTTATTCGATTCTCTGGTTCGCCAGGAAAATCAAATGGTGTTCCGCAGACTACGGCAGACCGTTCCACAAAAGTAAGTCTCCTGTACACTGATTGAGTGCAAAAGAAAAAAATGCATAATTGTATACAACTTAAAGCTATTACTTACATTAGAAGGAAGTATACTTGACACATATACACAGCACCTGTGTGTCCAATAAATCATTTCATCTACTATGGCAAATTATGTGTGGAAAGGACATTAAGCATATTATGGGATAGTCTAGTGTTATTATGTATGTATTTACAACTATATAGTGATCTACATTATGTTATTCATGTTACTAAGACATATGTATATTTTGGCAGTGGAAAAAGAACGCTTACAAAATATTTCTGTGAGTTTTGTGAACTTTCTTGAATTCAAAAGCATATTTATGACATTCATCTCTGCAACAGCCCATTGGCTACTTCATAATAGTATGCACTCCCTGACCTTCTACAAGGAACGAATGCTAAATTCTAACCAAGGGTTTATAAAAGTTTATCTTTTAAAATGCTGTTGAATCTGGGTTAATTTGAATTCTCTGCATCAATGAACCTAACTCATCTTTTTCCTACATCAATTTTTGTACATGCTTAGCACAGAATGTGTGTTATTAGTCTAAAGCAAGACTGCAGAAGTGTGATTAGAATGCCAAATTATTACATGACCAGCAAGATCCATAATAATTGTCAAAATCAGTCTTACGACAATGTCATTAGAACACTACAACGTATATTGCATGGTTAGGGTGCAATATAAGTTTTTATCGCTTTCACATAATTTAGGCATCAGCAGAAGAACAAGTAAACAATACATTTAGTGTTTTTACATGTTAGAAGATATATGTATAATAACTTTATCACAAAAAAAATGGGTGCCTTCGTTTTCAGTCTGTCACTTTTATATAGAGAAAGGGTGGACAGTTGCACTGTGAAAATGGAACTTCATGTGTCATCATGCTGATGATTTGTCATGATCATATCCAATACTGTCAATGATAATTTTATCTGAGGAGACTTATCCCGCTTGTTGGTGACAGCCAAACAAAGGATTATGCATCTGATTTTCACTCTAAAATCAGTTATGACAAGTCAAATGGCCTTCTCTTGATCCTGACTAATCAAACAACAATAGGCCTACATTTTCATATTGCCCTGATTTCGTGCAGTATTTGTATAATACATGTATGTTACTGGTGGTGCCATGTGCAATATACTGGAGCAGCTCTCACTATCTGATAATGCTAGCAGCGTATATTTACCTTTGTATCCAAAAAGAACTCCACGAGAGGGCGTTGACCTTTCAAATAATCTGAAAGTGACGTTTCCACGGAAGTGGATTTCTTGAGATGGTATTAGCGGCTGACAGTGACACGTTCCAATATTGTCATGGTGAACTCCGATAATTATTTCATTGCCACAAGCGACTACAATCTTTCCTGGTGTCATGTCAACGTCAATGACATTCAAGGTGAGGCTTTGTTCTGGCGGAAGTTGAAGCGTCTGCACACAGATGTCGCTGTGCCTTGGAAAGGTCCTCGGGTAATCAGCACTACTCAAGAGTCCTCCCAAATCAGACTGACTCATCGACAGAGAACCACAGGCTAATTCTGCTAACAGGTTGTCTGGAATAACAAATGGATAATATTACTGCAAAATGGGCATCAAACTATTTGTCTTCAAGATGCCCTACAGTGCTGCCTTTAAGTAAGTGAAACGGTTGATGTCTTGTCTTTGAGACAAGGCTAAACATCGTCAACCAAACCACTTGTACAGACATGAATTCTGATCCGATGAGATGAAAACATATAGGGTTATGTACGATATTTGAGGTATGCAGGAATTGTGAGATATAAATGGCTGCCAATTTAGTTTGCTGTACTCAAGAGTTAGTGTTTGAATAGTATAGTTGAAAACTAAGACCATGGCAGCTTCCATTGGGCGAGAAATTCATCAACTTATCAACGATTTTGGCCCATATGTAACTGTTTGTAGAGCTAAGAATATTTGCAGCCACTTGTATCCCAAATGCCTCAAGTGTACATTGTCCTTTACGACCAAATATATGTTGTCTTGACATCAAATGAGTATCCTTGCTTCCACAAGCAGTTTGGTTGAGGATGTTTAGCATTGACCCAATGGAAAAACATCATCCATTTCACTTACTTACAGGCGGCACTGTAAATATTTGTCTATAGGAAAGCATAGGGACATCAACGTACTTTTTGTATTCATTCCTGTTTTCTCTGCTGTATATATTAAGATTTCGTCACTACAGTGAAGCCAAATGCACAGATATAGAGACAGTAATTTAGACTTCTAATCAGACACACATAAACCATGGACTCACATAAAAAGATCAGTTACAATGCACAAGGCCAAATAGTCATTTTTCCTCCGTGTAGCGATATGGGAAATGTTACATTCACATGCATCGGACAATTACCACATATTTTCAGACTCCCAAAGGACACTTGATTTGTTCGCAACAAAAAAATGTCATTTCGATGTCTGCCAAGCGGAACAGATTTTTCAAAAGCTTTTAATCTAAGTTGCTAGATTGGATAACAAGCCACTAAGATTTCTGTAACTTTTTTTATTTTTATTTTTTACTTTTTTACTCATGTATTTTTGCTCCTTTGTTCACTTGTTTTCACCCTGTCTTGTTCTATTTTTTTTTACCTTCTTTGCATTCCAAACAGGAAGACATTTTTCAGAAATAACAATATATAGGGTGACATTCTAAGTGGCTGATAGAGACACATAGGCCTATGATGTGGCATAGAATGGAGAGGTGTGCAAGATTATAGTCATTGCTATTAGTTTATTACACTGTAAAATTTTGATTTAGAATTTGTGAAACCTTCTGATGCAACTTGCAAAATTATATTCTACAATATGAATTTACAAAAACAGACATTCCAACTTCATGCATGTGCTTAGTCCCGCCTTGGAACTTATTGCATTCATTCATGTGCATTGTACAATGTCCATCTGTATGTCTGTCAGTATGTCAGCCTGTCTGGCGGTTACCCCAGAGCAAAATTAACTCCAAGTTGTTTTTTTAACTAGGTTGGACTTTATAAAGTTTGGTTAATATCTGTACATTGCATTGTGCTCATTTGTGAAACTTATCATAGTTCTTCTCTGATCAAATCAGGCTCATTTTGAAAGACGGTGTTGCTTTCATCAGTGACAGTGACCGGTCAGTGGTCACATGTAATAGATTCCATGGCATTTTGTTAACTTTATTATTACAGTAAATTGTCATACATTTTGTGTGGCAGGTGTGTTTTTCATGGCAAGTCGATGGAGTATCCAAAACCACATAGCACATTTGTAGCTTCATGGTGTTATTTCTCCGAAGTTAGTGTACAAATACACTGAAGTTTTACAATGTAAATATTGTAGTCACTCCTTTTGAAATAGATATTTACCTGGCAAACAGGTGTAGTTGAAGGTTAAAAAAGGTGTCCCACTGGCCACACAGGGGTCTGTAGTTTTCAACGTCGTAGAATGAAGTGATATATTACATGTGTTGTGACCAAAGCAGATATTTTGCAGTTTTGCTGTGACATCACGAAGACAGGCAACTGCTGTGAAGTCACCATCCTTTGGGCAGGAGGTTGTTGAGTTTTTGAGGCCATATTGAGCACTTGCCAATACCAACTTTTGTCCTTTAGCACACATGATGTCTATGTCTCCTTTGTCTGAACAGATTGTCATGGATGGCCAGCCTGGAAACAAACAAATGCAAAGATGAATTTAAAAGTAGACACGAAAATAGATGAAAAAACAATTCAATTGAAAAGACAGGATGAGAGAAATACAAAGACAGTAAAGACTTCAAATATCTAGAGAAAAACAACAACTAATATTCACTAAAATGACACATGGGTGCCCTAAGGAAAATATAAAACCATAAAAAAGTTTTATTTATGGTTTCTTCTTTGTGTTATAGTTATCTGACATACTTTACACACAATAATGTTTTGAAACAAAACTACAATTTGAAATGTTTGACAGACAGAATCCTGCATGCGCCGTAGCATTTGAAGTGCAGAAGAGTCACAGGAGACGAATCGAAATCCAACCAATGAAAACATGCAGTGCCTGGCATCTGAAGATCTTTTCAAAGGCAAAGTGCATCCGGTTTTAGCAAAATATCTTTCTACACCACAGTGATCTATATTTGCAGCAGATAAAAGTAGCACAGAGACAATATAAACGGAAAAAAGAACAAAGACTTGAAAAGTAAATCTGTAAAATCCAGTGATGCATGGAGAAAAATGTTCAAAATTTTTAAAGAAAAAAAAAAGTGATACGGATGGAAGGGGGACACTACAAAGAAGGGAGAAAGTGAATGGAATAATGGATGCTTTAAAAATCATTTGGCTCTACATCTTATAAAACTTACACAATGCCCACAATGTAATATGCCACAACCAGATGGCAAAACATTTAGGAGAGAATTCTCTTCCTTTGTTGTGCTTTAGGGTCACTTATGCATGGAATACAAATTACAAAAAGGAATGTGTACCTGTAGGGGACTTTCTTGCTGTGAAATGATTTTTTTTACTCATTAAAAAACTTGAGGGCTTTGATTGATTGTCCATGGTAACAGGTCTTTAAACTGGGAAGTAAAATAGTAGGCTAAAGTTGAGATGATGAATTGAAGAATTCAAAACAAGCATTCAAAATGAAATGTCAAGCAAGAACCTGTCAAGCAGAACATTATTGGAATGAGGCACTCATTTTATTTATCAACATTTCTTAAGTTAACCCAGATATGGAAAAAAATCACATATACGTCATTCAACATGTTTGCATAAAATTAAGCTTAAAATTGTGCGTAATCTAAATATTTCTCTCAGCTGGGTGGCCAAGCGGGTAAAGGCGTTGATCAAAAGAATCTGTGGTTGCTCCCTGGATCCCAGGTTAGCTTCCCGGTCGGGGAGCTACTATTTGCCAGACCTTCCTTAGGAAAATGCCAGTTGATGTTGTACAGATATACAAAAGATGTTGAATTTATAATCCCGTGCATGCGTGTTTTTTTTGTTAGTCAGTGGCGTAGCCAGGTAACTTCCAGAGGGGAGAGATGGGAGCATGTGGTCTTTTAGGGGGGCAGTCTCACAATCAAAAATTTTGAATATTTTAGTGTTAAAGGTATAGTGCCAGAATATTATAATAATGGAGGCAGTGAATGTGATTCTCACAGCAGAATGAGACTATGAACACAAAAATAAATTGCTTGCCCCCACCTGGTCCTTTACCTGCTCTGCCAATGATCCCAGCAAGCAAAGATCCCAAAAATTAGGTAATGTGTCAATTGTCTGACCGATCAAGCCTCACGAGCAACATGATCACTTCTGAGAACGGTATCCATAACTATCCTTTACCAATCATTTGTATATTTTCTTGCCTCAGTTTCTTCAAATACTGTTATGCCAGAACTGCATGAATATATAGCATCAACACATCTCGAGTCAAACTGCATTCTGAACTTCGGCTGCGACTGGCACATTTCGGACAATAAAAATATCTCCATGAGGGATTCCCCGCTTTACTATTTCTAGCGCCATCTTCGTTCAGTGTCACTGTGACACACCGTTATCTAAGTTAAGTTCCGGATAACAGGTGGCGTAAGAACTTAATGCATGCTACTTCTAAAACCCCTCCGAAGATGCTTTTTAAAAAGTTGTGAGGAATCTCTAATATCTAAAATCTCTTTCAAAGAAAAAGACCGAGTCTTAAAAGATAGAAAAAAAGTTGTTGAAGAAAAGCGGAAGCTTGCGTACAAAGATAATTTCAATTTTTATTGATCATTGATGCACTCAATCAAATGGCCAATGGATTACTGTCATCTTTGTAAGATTTACTAGATGAAATCCTTCCCATGTATCTTTAATGATACAATTATGCCTATGCACCTGTCAATTAATCTTTCCTTTGCATTTTCCACAAATCTATGTGACTTTTTCTTTAAACAATAAAAATCTCCTTAAAAATGTGTTCAAAGAAAAATAGATTACTTACTTGATAGTGATGTTCCTGCAACACAAGTCAGCATCTGTGAGATGAAAAACAATTTGGACGTCATCAGCATAGTAAAGATGATGAACACATCTTTCTGGTAAGCCATGGTGTCTCCTAAAGTTTTTCCAATGTCAATGCAGTTCGAGTCTGATGAGCTTCATTAAAAAACTAAGTCGTCCTTGGCATGATGTCACATGATTAAACAGAATGGATAAGCACTGGGGAACAGGGTTAGTGTGAGTCTATCCCCCATTGACAAAGCATGCATGACCATTATCCAAGAATACTGTGCAAAATTGTTCCCACGCGAGTTTTGTTTTGCCCGTTCCGCTTGGGGGCACATGCATTGACCACATGTGCTAGCTTCATGTAGATCTAGGCAACATTTCTTTAGCAGAAGTTCTTTTTCCATTTCTGTAAATGTTTCTGAGGCCTATATTTTACCTTTGAGGAAGTATTTTCATGCAACTTGGTTGGATGCTGTAGTCGAAGAATTTGTGGTGCTTTCCAATTTTAGTTCAAAATTCCAAGGTCCAGCAAAAACTTTAGTATGACCCCATCCAAATTGTGGTCTGCGCATAGTGCATGTAGTGAATGTTCTCCTGGTAGTTTAGTTTTTATCCTGACTATGAAAGCATACATGGTTTTGACAGTTGCAAGTGACGATTTTTAAAGTCTTTTGATGAACAACCCCCCCCCCCCTTCCTCCAGCCTGAATTGTAGAATGCTTCATCACTCTGCATATTCCAATTGTACCATTGAGCCTCAGAGAGTCCTGGATACGAAATTCATGCAACTTCCACTGAAAATGGTGTAATGTAATTTGTTACATGTGTTTATCTGTCTGCAAGTTGCATGTATTACCAATCAAAACGAGTGCATGATACGAGAGGACTCCATTTACGCGTCTGATTCGATCATTTAAGCTTACATACTAAAAATTTCACATTTTACAGTGTAGGGATCGTACGCTTGCCCAGAACCAAAGCTTGCTATAACAGTGAATGGTTCTTTGGCTTGAAATCAAACCATGACTTTCAGCAGAGCAGGCAAAGACACTGCGACAAGAGCCATCACCTGCAAGATTCCTGAAAAGGGGTTAATCTTTTTATTTTCATTGTCGTAGTCACAATTATTATTTGCCTGCAGTCCAAGTTCCTTTATCATAGTGGGCTTAGGAGCCGCTTTTCTCAGTGGTCGTGTATATTCGGCTCTGAATTGACCTCTGACGCATGTTCGATTCGCCATCTGTGCAAATATTTCAGACGAAAGTTGCATCTTGTGCCACACTGTAACCATGTCTGTGTCTGCACAGTTATGCATTCTTAGTGCCTAAATATGGAAGTAAAGCCCTATACCCCTTGCACCAGTTGTATGTTTCTATAGGCCTACATGTGTTCGTACTTGTTGATCACCTGCACGCCAGACCATGCCAAAAGGACCAGACCTACATTACCTGGATGTACACTATTTCAACCACAGCTATGCAATGCATGTATTCAGATCCAGGAACTCATTTTAAACTCATTGAAATCTTAACATCTCTTGCGTGCCACAGGCCACTTTGGGACCTTGCCTGTGTATCATTGCCATGCAGAAAATTGCCAAATTTGGTAAACCCCCACATTTTTCCATATTCCATATTCATTAATTTTTTATTGCAGTACATAATTACAGTTTACTGACAGCTGCAGAGGCCTGCAGACAAGATAGATATCAGACAAACAACTAACATTTGGCAATTAGAGAAATGTTGTTTTGGATCCTTAGTATTTCTTTCACTAACTGATTGAATATCCAGACCTTTGCCAACTTATAATACGAACCCGTAAAAGACACACGTTTAAAGAGTTTGTTCTTGCACCGAGATATTTGCACAAGTATTTTTGGCTATCTTCACCAAATCTGGCAAACTTTTTATTCCCATTGTCCAGCTCTTTGTGCATAAATATATGTTTCACAAATGGCTATAGAGCTCAGGTGGCCAAACATATGTCAGATATACATTGTGCTAGCCGATAGTGCTTATACAACGAATATATATATATATATATGCCCTTTTTTGTGACCTTATAATAGGATATTAAGTTCAGTTTTCTGCCCAGGCGACTTAAGTTACAGTAGACGAACATCAAGTGGTTACAGAATTGGACTGAAATGTTCCTTGTGAGCTCATAGCCTATCCATGCCATGTTATTCCCTAAGAGTCATAAGAAATGTATGAGGTCATAGCCTATACTTGCAATGGTATGAAAATGTGTCATCAGCTGAGTATCAATGAAGTCACAAGCTACTCAATGAAAAATTGCCAGTTCATTTCAATGCAATGTATAGGGCCTGTTATGAGGTCATTAGCAGCTGAATGTAAGTACTCGTCATTCGTTTACTGTAAATCTTAATTGTTGATTTGACCAAACTGCATGTGCAAAACAAAAACCAGATATCAAGCAATTCCAATAATACCAATAATACCCTATAAGACAATGCAAGCGTATGCAACTCGAATTTGGAGATTGCAGAGGCAGGGCAGTTTTGCAAAAAAACATACAGATGTGGTGCAAATTCAATAGTTGACCATGTACATCTCACTTATTTTGATAATTTTGGGGCATACTAATCATTGAGAGACATGATGTACCAGGTCAAGCAAATGGCTTTAGCGCACCTATATATATTAGCATATGACAAATCACAGAAATGCCATAGACATCTGTGTTTTGATATATTTGCCACAGATTCCATGCAATTTGACAGTTTATTATGAAAAACATTTTCTCAAAATTCACGATTATTGTTGGGTGTTGTTTTTTCTTTAAGTTGTAGATTCTTATCTACTTCCATCTTATGTCTAACTGCTAAAAGCACCACTAGAAACAAACTATGTATAACAGTTTGTGATCACTTCTGTTGATGTATGTTAATTAGAATTTGTATTTCTTCAAAATATGCAAATACTAAAATGGAAAAAATGATTTGCATGCCTCAACGTTGTCAAAATAAGTGAGATGTACAAGGTCAACTATTGCATTTGCACCATATTTGTATGTCATTTGCAAAATGACCCTGCTTCTGCAATCTCAAAATTTGAGTTGCATACGCTTGTATAGTCTTAGAGGGTATTATTGGTATGCATGCGTGTGATGCATATATATGTAGTTTGATTATGATACAACATCTGCATGATAGTTCTTTCTTTCCATTTAGGAAGTCATTCAATGAAATTGCAGCTGTAAAACAATCACTTTTTGTCACATGATGAATAAGAACAGGCTGGAACTTTCTATGTTACGTCTGAGATAGATCCATCAACTTTTTTTTTAATTTACCAGTATCAAAACTTTGGAATAGATTCAACTAATTTTTGAAACATATTATATATACATTTTTACCACTACTATCAGAACTTTTCAAATGTTTCATGGATTTTATCCTGTAATTCCTGAGTGAGAAAGGTCCACTCCCTATTTCACAAGACCCGCATAGGTTAGTTGAAGAAAATCTCAAATTTATAGAAGTCAAATAGTGCAATTTTACAACCAATTGAATTCCTACGATGCAGCAGTATCCTTGATATGCACAAAAACAATTTTCGTCTCACAACATAAGGCCAGGCCGTCTCAGATATACCATGCATTTAGACTGAAATAGAATATCATAATTACATACATACATACTTTCTTCCATCATGCATATTTATAAAAAAATTGTGTGTCATATGTATACTTAAGAAAATGTTTTTGTGGGGCTGCCCAGGACGCTAGTTGTGTGGCCAGTGTGGAAAGCATTATGGCTAATGACACTTATAAGTCCCACAGAGGTAGGTAATTGCAGAAATTTCAATATTGCAGCGAAACACTTTGATATAGAATTAAAGTGGATTGTGGCACTGTGAAAATGGCACTTTGTGTGTCATCATGCTGATGATTTGTCATGATCAAACCCAATACTCTCAATGTTAATTTGATTGAAGGAGACTTATCCCACTTGTTGGTGACAGCCAAACGAAAGGATTATGCATCTGATTTTCACTCTAAAATTTGTTATGAGAAGTCAAATGGCTTACTCTTGATCATGACTAATCAAACAGCCTCTATGTTTCCCATGTTGAAGTAGAGAAGATGACACTTCATTTTCAAAGTACCAAAGTCCACTTTAACTCTATATCAAAGTGTTTCGCTGTAATGCAAACACAATGAAAAATGCACTTTGTTAGTCAGGATGCGGATGATTTGTCATGATCATGCCCAATACTTTCAATGTTATCTTGATGCCACTTAATTTTTAAAAGAAGAGCAGAAGGCCTTGTTGGTGACTGACAAATGAAGAGGATTGTGCTTCTGATTGTTGCACCAAAGTCAATAATAACCCATCATAGGCGTCATTATAACAAAACAACACTTTAAAATTTCGATTTGAGTTCTGCTTACAGGTGATTTCATTAGCACGTGATTCTGGTCATTCACACTTGACAGTGAGAAATCAATGCTAAACATACACTTGCTACGTTTGATATATTAAATATGTGACGTTTTTTTGTTTCTGAACCAATCAGATTAAGCAAAAATGTTACGTATTTAGTGTCCAAGAACCTGCAGAATCACATGCTAATGAAATCACCTGTAAATGATTGAGTGAGATGGTTGCAAAATTCATTTGAGCTGACATAGCTTGTTGTTCCAAGTTATGACGACTGACAGATTATCATAATTTAAAACAACAAGCTATGTCAGCTTACGTAAACATATTGTGCAACCATCTCACTCAATCATTCAAGCTTACTTTTTAAAAAATTTCAAATGAAACAGCGAAATTAGCCTCTACAGTTTGCATATCTAAATTCTGATTTGGACACATCTTGCATGACTTGCTGCAAGTGAAAATCCACAGCACCACCCCCAAAGTATCATCTGGTCAGCCTCTAATATTCAGGAGATAGATCTATGAATCATGTGAAATTTGGCAAACTGGACTACTCGTAAGTGGATTGAGGTAAAGTAGATTACCATGTTTTGAAAACAAAATACAGCATTCAGATTTACTTGGATTGATGGCCGCACCTTGTACGTTTTATGTCAAATGTATTGAATAACTAAAACTTGTGTAAATTACTGGCAATACAAAGAGTGTTTTGCATATTGGATAGTCTTGGGTGCGTGTCGACGTTCCCCATTTTCTGTCCAATGTGCCCTGGTACCGGTTCCTGTTTTTCTCTCCTCTGAGAATGAAGTAATTAACTCCCACAAGGCAGTTAATGAGTATAATCAGTCGTTTCTGTCTTCTGATTGAACACACAGGTGATGTTTACAACTACTAATTTGCATGCTGAAGGGAGCGAACTTTGTCTTGAATTTCCTGTCAGATCTACGGCCTATACAATCAACACCTCACATGCAGACGCATCTTTGGTGCACTGAAGTGGCCACTATAAAGTGATTTACTCTACCATGTATCGATTATTTGCGATTAGGTTTTCAGCAGCTTACAGTCTGTCACTTTGATATAGAAAAAATGAGGACCAGTTCATTGTGAAAAAATGCACTTTATGACTCATGATAGCCGATGAAGTGTCATCTTCCCTACTTTCAACATTGGAAACATAGAGGCTGTTTGATTAGTCATGATCAAGAGAAGGCCATTTGACTTGTCATAACTGATCTAAGAGTGAAAATCACATGCTTAATCCCTTTGTTTGGCTGTCAACAATAGGTGTGATAAGTCTCCTTTTAAAAATCAAATTAACATTTAAAGTATCATTTTTAAGTATGATTATGACAAATTATCAGCATGATGACAGACGAAGTGCCATTTTCACGGTGCAACAGTCCACTCTTTTTCTATATCAAAGTGACAGACTGTAAATGATAGATTAAATTAAGATGTAGGCCTATTCTGAAGTTGATCATCACCGATTTAGTTGATGCAGGACAGC
The DNA here is from genome assembly GCA_026936325.1 of Platynereis dumerilii. Taxonomy (NCBI): domain Eukaryota; kingdom Metazoa; phylum Annelida; class Polychaeta; order Phyllodocida; family Nereididae; genus Platynereis; species Platynereis dumerilii. The sequence goes on along the minus strand of JAPTHN010000001.1, from coordinate 70,468,376 downwards.
TCAAGCCACATGAAACTGCGATCATGCAGTTTGAAAAACGATAATTTTGCATGCATGAGGAAATTGTTCAAGGTATTCTGCAGGTCTGGTCTACCTGAAACTATAACGTAACAAAGGTATGCAAAAAGGGGAAGCAAAAAACTGCCTTCCTTTGGGTATAGTATTTACCTGAAATTGCCTTCCAGGATAATTCTTAGTTTTCAGGGTCATTATTCTTCCTTGGACAAATAACATTTACTTTCTCATGACAATAACAAATGATGCCACAAGAATACTATGACTGGTAACTTAATCTTCTTTTATTTACTTGTTTTTCTCTTGTGTTTTATTTTTAGTTTTTAAGGTGTTACTTGTCAACTCGTTTTTAAATTTCCTTCACGTTTTGTATGTAAATCACAGAAATGTAAAAAGTATGTGCCTTCCCATGAGCTATGGATCGAGCAAAAATCAAGCATATCTTATGCAAGTGATAATTGTGCATGTTACTGTGAGATTTGTAATATTCAATGTCAAATGCATGACACCTGCATGTGCATGTCACAGGAACATGAAGAGAAAATAAAGAATTGCAGATTCCATTATCAAAGAAAACAGGACCATATCCGATTTTAAAGAATTAGTCTTAAAATATAGCATTTGACAGAAACTTATAGTCAAGAATCAAGTTGAAGAATCAAATTGAAAAATTAGGTCTAAGAATCAAGTCGATGAATCAAGTTGAAGAATCAAGTTGAAGAATAATTTTGAAGTCACATTCCCAATAGTATTTTAATTTCTTTGAAGAGGAAAAAAGGGTCTCTATATTGGCTGTGTCCTTGGCTATTCAAAGTATTCATCAAGCCATGCCATGTTGCAAGAATTATTAAATTCATTTTATGGGTTAAAGTCCAACGCTTTTCACCTCACTACATAGTGAGCTTTTACAGTGCAAAAATACTGGAGGCAAAGCCCACTCATCCATGCACTACTTTTAAAAATCTGTGCTGCGGGCCAGTTTTCTAATGTATTCTACGGTATATTTCTTATGTAACTAAATATGTCTTCACAGTAATGAGTGTGACCTTTGTTGATAACTAATAAGCCTGCAGCAATATATGAGGAAAGAACATGAAAAATCATTTGCAAATACACAAAGAGACATAACATGTGTGCTATGATCATGCAATCTTTGTTGAAACACAACCGTTTTGGCAATTAACAAAAAGGCAATTAGCAGTTTACATGGTATAAATACCATTTCTTCTCTTCTTTATCTTCTTTTCTTGATATTTTCTTCTTCCCTTTTTTTTCTTCTTCTTGTACGTCTTTTTTTTCCTTTATTTGTTCAAGGTTGACATAAAATTGTTTCTTTATTTGAGCAGTTGAGCTGGTCTTATCACATCTCAAAAAATATGTCATGCTAGGACTGAAAAAATGTCACACAATTTTGTCAATCTGGCTACAATGTACACAAAACAAATTCCATGCATGAACTATTTGGCAATTGTAAAACGAATTTCAAGATCTTAGAGTAGGTCGGGGCAAGAAGCCCGGGTTAGGTGAGAGGCCCCCCCAGGCTTATATCCAAACTTACATTTTTGGTGCGTTTATCTATTGATAGGATTGAAGCTAGAGGCGTTTTAGGAGACGTCACAAATTTTCAGGGCAAACAGCACCAAACTATAGTAGAAATTAAAGAAAGAAAAAAATGTGCATGGTTTTTGTAACTTTGACTAATTCTTTGAAAGGGGTTGTCAGAAATAACTTTGGAAATTTTTAAAAGTATAATGGATATCTGCATTGCTTCACTTTATGACTATCACATCGATATGATTTCGATCATGTTTTTTGCATTTTAGTTCAAAATATAGAGGTCAAATTAAAATATGTGGGTTTGGGGCAAGAGGCCCCACATGATAAGGGGCATGAGGCCCGCTTCACTGGGGGGTCGAAGCTGCTTCAGGAACCATTAATAATGTGTACTTTACATTTAAACTTGATAGAATAGCTAATTAAAAAAGAAAAAAATTGGGTCCAAAATTGAAACAGGGCAAAAAATATTAAAAAATAAAAGTATGAACAGAAAAATTCTGAAATTCAGAAAAAGTGAATACAATGGCTTAAAAAGGATAGAAGAACCTAAGAAATAACTTTTAGACTGAATGCGCTCGCAAAAAAAAATTGCCATAGGATTATAATAGGGGGGCTTCTTGCCCGATGGGTGGGGTAAGAAGGCAATTTTAATTTTTTTACAAAAATGGCCGTAACTCCTTTATTAAAATTGGTAGACATTTGTTTCTCTAGTTATTAGTAGAGTCAAGTGATCCCTTCCTGACGGCATAAGCATTCAAATAATCGCTCATAAAAAGTAGATCAAATCGCACCTCGAAGTTAAGGGGGGCCGCATGCCCCGACCTACTCTACATATTTTGTGTAGATCATATACAGTTGTTTGTCAAAATAATGGCACCCTTTCTCGATTTTCTTTAAGACGGTTTTAAAACAGCCATGCAGTTCTAGAACAAAATTTTGACAAACTTTGTATGCTTTTGCATAAAGAGATAAATATTAAAAATTAATAGGCTATTACGTCATGTTCAAATTTGATTGATGTTAACAACTTTTGTCTACCAGACACTTAGGAAGCAAATGAAATGGGTGATGTTTTGCCATTGAGTCAATGCTAACCATCATCAACCAAACTGCTTGTGGAAGAAAGGACAATTATCTGATGGGATGAAAACGTGCGTACTCTGTGGAGTCATAAAGGCCGTTATTTTGTGAGGCTCAATGACTGTCGATTTTCTTTGCCTTACAAACAATTACATATTGGTTAAAATCTTTGATAAGTCAGTGAGCCCCAGTCCCAATTTAAATTGCATTGGCCTTGGGTTTCGCTTACCAAAGACTTTGACCCTTACCTAACTCCGAAGGAAGCAACGAAAATTGAGCAGCAATTTGCATCCCACAGTTAGATGAGAATTAATGCTTCCTCAGGCAGTTTGGTTGAGGATGTTCTGCATTGACTTACTTACAGGTGGCACTGTAAATCGTTTTGTGACCTCTTTTGGGAAGCATGTTCTCAAATTCAGACCCCTGGATCCTCCCTGACCCTTAGGCCAAACGCTACTCATTTGCCTTGACAATTTATATGATCTCACCAGTGTGTAAAAAAAAATCAACTCTATGTCGACATAAGCAGTGATTCAAGATAGACATAAGTCCGTCTCTTCAAATTTGAAATAGGAATTTTTTTAAACACCTTTTTGAGCTATTCCTTTTTGTGCATGACAAAGAATAAAATTGAAAATGTTAAAATTTATTCTCAAACCTGGTGTCCGAATTTTCTATTGAATTTGGTTCAAAAATATGTCTGGCCTAAGTCAAAATTTAAGTGCACCCTTGACAAATGTTGTTATTGCAATGCTGAAATGTTGGTATGCATCTGATTAAATCATGTTACAGTTTATTTTGAATTCTTTGCGTTTTCGTTTTCTTACCCTTTTCGCACTGTAACTATGATTGTGGTTTTATGGTTGAAGTTGGTGCACTTATTTTTCAGAAGTCCCAAAAAGTATACCAAAAGAAAAAAAGCATGCAGGTTTAATCGAGAAACTTTGATTATCTTGTACTGGAGAATAATTAAGTTTGTTTGGCTTTGGCGGAAAGGGGATGGACGGATGGATGACTGTACCTTTATGTCTTGTATCCATGCACTAATTATGACATCACTGGTAATTAATCTGAATATTATATGACCCACAAAATGAGTCAACATATTTTCGTGTGTTTATACATACACTCACCAGCAAAAGAAACGCAACACTTGATTTTGGCTAATAATTTTGCAAAGAAATTTTTTTAGACAAAACAAATTATATGGCATTGATCCTTAGATCAACTTGTGTCTTTGTGCCAAAAATTATTCAACCGTGACCATTTCCTGTTGGCTTTTAGACTTGTTTATCACATTTCAGTTTTTGTAGTAAAATATGACCTTACCAACAAGTTACACAAAACATAAAGGTGCCTTTTTAAATAATGGCCAAACAGACAATAAAAGCCGAAAAATGAGTGCTGCAGCTCTATTTTCTAATTTTACAGGACAATTTGAAAATCGGAGTTTTTCACATTACAAAATGTAGCGGAAAAAATCACCATGGTTCGGGCCCTTAGAATTGAGCTATTTTAATAAAATTTTCAGACAATTTCACTATGTTGTCTAAGAATTGCCACAATTATTTTCAGAGCAAAATTCACAGTTTCACACAATTTTTTGTGATGACGAAGGCAATATTCATAAAATCACATTGACATGACTTGCGCACAATTTTAAAATTAAAAAACAATATGGATCAAAGCATGAGATGTTCCAGATTATTGAACCAAAATACGGACTTAACTGATTCACCAGTAAAAAGGTGCAGGTCCACAGTTCCAAGTAAAGTTTCTCATTTCAGAATTGAAGTGTCATTCTGAAAAGTTCCTACAGGGGGTGTTGTAGTCTTGGACTCTGATAACTCCAGCAAGTTTGCCACTATCATTTCTTTCTCTGTTTTTTCCGCTACATTTTGAAATGTGAAAAACTCCAATTTTCAAATTGTCCTGTAAAATTTAAAAATAGAGCTGCAGTGCAAATTTCGGCTTTTATTGTCTGTTTAGCCATTATTTAAAATGGCACCTTTATTTTTGGTGTAACTTTTTGGTAAGGTCATATTTTACCACAAAAACTGAAATGTGATAAACAAGTCTAAAAGCCAACAGGAAATGGTCCCAGCTGAATGATTTTTGGCACAAAGACACAAGTTGATCTAAGGATCAATACCATATAATTTGTTTTGTCTAAAAAAAATTCTTTGCAAAATTATAAGCCAAAATCAAGTGTTGCTTTTCTTTTGCTGGTGAGTGTATATTAACCTGAAATCTACCATAGCTGTAACATACACTCTTCTTAAAAATGCTGGAATATTTTGGATTTTCAAGCAGTCAGGACTGCACAATTCGGGTGATGGAAATTGAATGAGTGCAAGGGAAAATATTAGTACCTCACATTATACTTACCTATGTTTTATTGCGTAAGTCCATTTTGTGACTGAGCATTATCAAAAACCTTCCTTTTGGGGGCCCATCAAGAAAATGTATCATTTTTATTTTAAAAATCGTCAAAGATGGCATCAGGGATGAACAAGATGGACACAAATTCCAACATATAAATATGCAAAAATTGTCAAATCAATCTTGATATCTGCTTCAGATGGTGTTCTCATATACGCTATAGCACTGGAAGACATTCAAATTAAGTATGTTGTGTGAGGTCACACATTTATTACTGACTGAAGTTAGTGATGGACAACACGTCACATGATGTCAGACAGCAAAAACCAAAGACACATCGAATCATGTTTGTTGTATTTTCGAGGCTCCGGATGGGGGGTTATGCGGGACAGGGAATTCAAAAGTATATATTGGCCAAGGGACAGGGAATTCATTCCATACTACTTCGAAGTAGTTTAAACGGAAGTAATCTGGCCAAGCTACTGAATTTTGTTATGTTATTTATTTAAGGAAATTGCTTTTGCACTTATTAACCTATCCACATAATTTTATCCTCTTTGTTGAACAATTCCATCCTGCAAACTACTCAGCCCCCTGACCTTCAAAGTAAAGATAAATCTGCTAAGTTCATTTTACTAATAAGACTCTTTGGAGCTTTATGCTGGTGAAAAATTAATCATTGAAATTGCTCTGCTCTCAGTACTTTTGCATCAGACAAAGATAGCCTTGGTCTACTTTTATTTCTTTTGGCATTTTTCCAATTTATTTTCATCAGTTCAAGTTAAAAATAAAATCAAGAAAGGAGTTCTACAAATAAATTTCCATTCCCATAAGCTTGAGTAAGAAAACACCATTCAATACTTGCCAATTATAATTACACCTCCACAAAAGCTATTGATGTGTTGGAAGAATAGTCTAGGTTTCATGAGAATTATGATACATGTACACTTTTGAGAAATACTTGCAACAACTTCATTTCCAAGAATGCACACAGATAGGCTACATTTTGGGGCTCCAATAAAATCAATGGACAGGGATAGTTTGTGAATTTTCACTGGTACATCTTCACAGAGTCTTGCTTGTCGTGTGTGGTACCTTTTTGTTTGGTTTTCTTTTCTAAAGGATCAGTTGGGGTTGGCCCTAAGACAAAGCTATGAAAATGAATTTGGGGCGGTATAACAACTATTTTTGAAATTTCCTACATTTTTACAATGTCTCGCCTGCCCTCACACGGAAATCTAAAAGCTAACATAGCTGGTTGTTTCAGGCTCATCAGCCAATCACAAGCCTGTATTCCACTGCAATAAATCCCATATTCTTTGTTGTCTTGTCGTCTCATATTTGACTGTTTCAGTGATTGTCTCATGGTTTAAGCCGGTTAATCACCATGGGATCGGGAATATGTGTTTATCACACCTCGGGCTAAAGACCTCGGGAGATAAATCACATTCCCTCCCCCATGGTGAATAGGGGTGACCGGGGTAAGTTGTGCCATTTTTTGCATCAGGCTGATTTCCCGAAAAACCAAAGCTTAATCATGTAATCTAAAAATCAGACATCAAAATATAATACGTTGGCCAGAATCAACCAAAGTTTCAGGGTAGTCCGACTATTGGGAAGGTCATGGTAGGCATTTGAAAAAAGTAGGTCAAGTGGCACAACTTGCCCCGGTGCCGGGGTAAGTTGTGCCATGTGACGGGGTAAGTTGTTCCTCTCAATTTATTCCAAAAAACCCTTGTATTTCACCCTTTTCTTCAGATAGATAATTTAATTTACTGTATCATGTTTTTAACTTGTGACTGAGATGTTACATGAAACTATTATAACATTATGAGCCCTTTTATGCAAAAATTTAAAATGCTGAAGAAACTAGAATTATTTGTTGTTTAGAGGGTGGTATAACACTTTTAACACATGTTCCTTCCAGTGTCAGTTATTTCACAACATGTTTAGGCCTTACGTAAAATGAAGACAAAAAAAGATGAATAAAAAATTAATTCCTATGTCATACCATTGGCACAACTAACCCGTATCAAAACAGCACAACTTACCCCAAATTGATTTTCTGGATGAAACTGGTTGTCAAAAATAAACAAACAATGCAAGATGAAATCTAACAACAGAAATTTCTAGGTATACTCCTTAACTCCATTCTACCAGAGGGACATCATCTTATCCCAAATACTAAATGACTGAGAGACAAGAATGTCAGTCCTCGGCACTTCAAGTTTTCAGCAACAAAATTGAATTTATGAGTGTAGCTTTTCATTCCATTATATTTGGTAGGTTTTTTCTTGGTGCCTAATGATGGTGACCATTGGGCATATATGGGAGGCATTACCTTCTTTGCCCAGTTCTTCATTTCACCCCAACAGTGGGCGGCACAACTTACCCCGCGGCACAACTTACCCGGGTCTCCCCTAACCTATATGTAATGTATGCATCTTAGTTTTTGGAAAGGTGGTAATTAGGGACCGTTCAGATTTTATGACTGGGGGGGTGGGAGTTTTGCCCGAGGGGGTACTAACTTTTCACACGTGTCTCAAGGGGGGGGATTAATTTTTGACAACATGTCCAAGGGGGAGGTAAGAAATTTTAACAAAACAAAGATGTCAAACACGCATACACTCAGTTTATATGCGCTTTTTTCCGCAGAAAAGTCCGCGAATTTGTACGCGTGACTGTCCAAGGCCACATGTATAACAGTATATATATTTGTGTATTGCTTTATGTCGATGGGGAAGGGTACTAAAAATACGCATGAAACCAAGGGGTGGGGTACTAAAAATCCGCATGCAACTCAAGGGAGGGGTATCAATTTTTGATGGGAAGTTCTGGCACCCCCCCCAGTCATAAATTCTGAATGGTCCCTTACTGGACTGGCAGGCATAAAAACCACCAAGTAAAATCAGCTTGCCATAAACTGCTAATCCTGAAATCACTTTTCTTAGAGAACAAAATCTTGATCACAAATTGTTATAATTTTTTTTCTTTTTTTTTAAACACTGAATAAACAGTTAACTGAAGTTTCTATTTTGTGTGAACCGTGGTCTAGAAGTCAGACAAATGTCTAACCTTACCAATGACATCTTACAAAAATTGTATGGACATTGCAAATTGACATAAGTTATGTCTTTTATCACTTGAAGGCATTTTGCATGATTCAACCTGCATGTCCAAAAACACATAAATTTGTTTAAAGTATAATGTTGCAAGATGAAACATGTCCCATGGAACTCACCCAAATATTGATTATGCCTGGTTTTGATATACTTTGACATGTTCAAACACTTAGATAGACAATGAGATATAATGATAATGTTTATAGAATGATATAATGGATGTGTTCCAGTTGCCGATCAAACTGTTGAGGAGAAAAATCACTTGAAAGAAACGACAGTAAGGCGAAGTTACATGAGTACGCCGACTGTAAATGGTGTGCATATGATGGTGTTATGTATATTATATAATCTATCTATATATAATCCCTCTATCTATCCATCTATATATGATTATCTATCTATTTATATCAAGTTAAAGTTTATGTCCAAGTGCACAGAAATCATTGTAGAGAAACATGAAATCATTCTGGAAAAACATGAAGATAATGTTGTTTATAATTTTAAGATGAGGTGCATTTTTTACTTATTTTAAGTGCAAATATTTCAAAGATGCGTAGTTTACTTAGTGACCTGTAAAATGGCCACAATTCTAGGACAAATTTGCTTATTTTTATACTTGAATGCACATGAAATAACAACTGCATGACAACTATTCGGCCTTGCTAGGCTTAGCATGTTACCTGGATTTTCAAAACACACCATTTTATGCCACTTATGAAGCAAAATATGCTACATTGTCCTATAACATGCTACATAACTATGAATTGAAGAATTTCTCAGCAGAAGATATTTTTGAGTCATCTAGCATTTTAGCACCAGGGGACGACACATGCAACTCAAAGCACCTCCTCTCTGAGGAATAATACTGTGGGCAGTCTGGACCTCACACAGTCTATTCAGTGTCCAGCATGAGACACTGTCGTAGGTTTGAGACCTGATTAACAAATGAATTAATGATAGAGAAAATAACATCAATGTAAGTACCAGGGACAACAACGAATCTGCATATTACGTAAAGTGGACACCCTTTACTATTTTATTTTTTTTCCTCAATTATGGATAACCAGACAGAATCCATGAGGACAAGTTTGTCCGGACACAAGAATGGATCTGCGAGTGAATCTTGACCAATGACGCTCTAGATAGATGAGGGTTATAAGGAACAGGGAATTCAGTGGCGGATCCAGACAGGGTCATCTATGGGGGGGCCCAAGCGTGTTTCGGCATTCGCGGGCCCGCGTCGCAGCACATTTTCTTCAAAATACTATTATTAATCTCAGTGGTCTTGGGCCCGTGGCCCCTAGGTCCCCCCCCTGAATCCGCCACTGGAATTCAAAAGTAAAATAACCAAGGGACACAGAGACATACATAAAACGCCATCCAGAGCTGAGGGACAGAAAATAAAATGGAGTTCATAAATAAAATGGCCAAAGTTGACAGGGGGACGCAAAACCCCATCCAGAGCCTCACAAAATATCTGCAACAACCACCCTAAATTCCACGTCACGCAATTTTGCAGAATTTTTATCCCCTTAAATGAGGCAAGGGGAGTTAGTAGGAAGGGACAGGTACAGATTGCATTTTGTATGAGTTTCAAAAGTGTAACATGCTGTACTGAAGACTGCATGGAGCTTTCTGGAAATGGTGAGGAAGAATGACAATGTGACAGCTTCTGCGAAAAAAAGGTTGGCTGATTAAAGCTTGATTAATCAGAGTAGCTCACGTTGTCCCTAAACACCCTTTGAAATTATTTATTAATTTAAAAAACTCCAAGCAGCCCCCCCCCCCCACCCTTCTGGACATTAAATGGTCTCCCCCTAGATATCAATTGAATTTAATGAAATGTGGCACCGTTTTCCCTGAGATCAATAGGAAAAAGTTCAGGGGTTGAGACCGTGACGTTTAAAAATTGGCATTCGTTTGGCTCCCTGGCATTCATTCTTACATGCATATGAGGGCATTGAGAACAAATTGTGAGTGCATTTATCCAAAGGAAATTAACTGTTTTTAAAACTATTCAAGCTGAAGGAATCAAATTGTCAAAGTGACCTTGGTGCCACTTATGGAAGTTTTGAGACATGGCAACCACACAGATTGCTCATCACTGATGACTCCAGAACAAAGACAGAAGCCAGGACAACACTTCGACTGAAGGACACACAAATAGAGCAAAGGGTGGCAAACTCCTGTGACAAATAGTTGTTCAAAGTTCGCCAGGTTGTCAACCAATAACTGCCGTCTCTTCAGTACTGTTCAAGAGCATTCATTTCTCAAGGGCTCTAGAGGTCCCTGAGCAAATTAACTGTGGTTGTTTGTCAAAGAAGTTGAAAGGATTATAGATCTATAGCTTATCCGAGGAATCGTCTGGCTTGGTGAATCAACTGTTTAAAAGAATACAGGTCAACTAGTAACCATGCCAAGTGGTAACCAAACCAACTCGTAACAATTTTTGATTTTTCCAGACCAAGTAGTAACCATGGCATTCAGTAATCAAAAGGCCATGGCCAAGTAGTAACCAAAAAATGAAAGTTGTATGCCAACTCGTAACCAGTGACTCTTGCCAACTGGTAACCAGGGAAAATCAAAATGAACGAACTCGTAACCAAATCATAATTACCAGTATTTCAGCTAATTTATCATTGTAATTCTAATTATTTAGAATTATATAATTTATATTTGGATAATATGTCCCTGAAATGAATAAACGCATGTTGCATGTCATTTATTTATAAAATTTACAGAGATTTCTTGGGTTAAAATCTTGTTTAGTTTTGGTTACGACTTGGTAGTTGGCAAGAATTTGGTGGTTACCAGTTGGTATGGTCATGAAATTAATTTAAATGCATGGTTACGACTTGGAAACTCGCAAAAAAGGATGGTTACCAGTTGGTAGGGTTTTTGGTTACCAGTTGGTTGGTTACTAGTTGGTGGGTTACCAGTTGGTTTGGTTACCAGTTGGCATGGTTACTAGTTGACCATTCAGAATACAGACCATTAATTTTCTGAATTCGACGAAATGGTAGCTTAGTAAAGCGTATCAATAAGAGTTATGAATCCCAAGTTCCCTTAGTTAGCCAGCACATTTTTCTGATCAACTGTAAATTGACTCTAAAACATCCTACATGAATTACTCAAGGCGAGGACAGCTCATATATTCTTGATCAAAATGCTTGAATATTTAGGATTTTCTAACAGTCAGGACTTCAAAATTCGTAAAATTGGCCTTCAAATTTGAATAAGTGCAAAGATGTGTTCCTCAGACATGAGATTTGAGTATAAATTATGTCATAGATCATTTTTGAGGCTGAGAATTATTTGAAAGTTTTTTATTTGTGTGCATGGGGGCAGACAGTTGATCATCTCTTCAAACGATCTTCAAAAATGGCAGAATGGCACAACATGATAGAAACAAATTTCAACATTTGCAAGAACTGCTAACTTTTGAAATATTGATGTCTGCAGACATTATTGGTGAATTATTCACATTTTAACCCCAGCCTTAGTCTGTCTTGACTTGTATTCGGCCTATATGGATTTGCTTCATTTTAACAGATATTACTGATCTTCTATGTGCTATATTTGATGATTTTCAATAAAAATTACAATTCTTTCTGCCCACACTCAAGACAGGCAGGGTTCCTGATAACGCTCATTCAAATCTTTGCACTTCCAGACATTTTAAGGCCAATTCTAGAATTTTGAAGTCCCGACTCTCTGAAAATCGAAAACTTTCCAACATTTTGATCAAGAATGTACTACAAAGCAAGTTCAGTGCAAGGCTGCAAGCCCAAGGCCAAGGAGCTTCCAAGTACATCAGGGAATACTAAAATTGGCTAGTATAAATTTGATTGATTCAAGAACAATGCAAATGCTGAAGTATTCTCTTCAGAGTATCTATAGCACGTGCCTGGGTTCCACAATACCAGATTGGATACACAGTCGTTCTTACAAGAAGTTGAAATATTATACTTGATGACTCATATCCTGTGAGTGAGGTCACATATTTAATTATGTATGCTATACTTGACAAGCAACAAACTCCAGTGGGTGAATGATTCTTACTAACTACAGGCTAACATGGTAAGTATATAGCGAAACATGTGTGACCCCATGAGGTTATTCAAAGCTTTAACGCATGGACAGTTGGACACCTGCAATACCGGATTGCATGAATACTTAACATGGTTTATCCTTAAGTAGTTAACTCCTGCAACTTATCTTCTGACCAGATTACGGGCAGAAACTTTGTCATGTTGTAACATGAGTTCAGTTAATCAAAACTAGTTATCTGACTCATGTTCAACATTGACACAATATCAATAAAATTACTGAAGGAAAACCCTTGTTAAATATAGATTATTCACCACGGGAGAGGGGATATGTGATTTATCCCACAAAGGCTTCATCCCAAGGTGTGATAAACACATATTCCCAATCCCATTGTAAATGACCGGCTTATAGCATGAGACTGACATGATAAGTAGATAAGCACTTGGACAACAAAGGATATCATCCTGAAATACATGTTATTAGAGTTTTTTCAGTTAAGGACCAGGGACCATAGACCTAGACCTCAGAGGATCAATTAGTTGTTGATACAGATTAGTGGACCACGTATGGCTTAAGCAGTTATAACAAGTAACTGAAAATATCAAACAATTAAGTTGCACTTGATGCTTTGAATGAGATGCCTTAAGCTTTTATATATATTATATTATATTATATTATATTATACAAATACGGCATGATATAAGTGCAGTATGAAAATTGATTTGCACGAGGAAATTTGGAAAAAAAACTTTTGGACTTTTTTTTTTTTCAATAAAACTCATATTGCACTCTAACACTGCAATACGAAAAAATCTGAAAAAAAAAACTCATATTGCACTCGAACCATGCAATATGAGCTTTTATGATGTTGTCATGTGACTGATTTTGGCCAATCAGCATCGTTCTAGCATAGTGCTCATGTAATAAATATAATTATGCTGTGTGCATAAAATCATTTTACATGAACCGGCTTTGTTTCACAATTTGGTATTGGCATAACATTTACTGGGAAATAGGCCTATCAAATGATTTTATTTGAAACAATTTTGTATGCCACAAACATTAAAATTAGTGTAGGTAGTTTATTATAAATGTACATCTGGGCCCTTCAACTCAATGTAATTCCATCCATGGTTTTTTTAACAACTTAATGGTTATTTGATGAATTTACTCTTATTAGAGGCCACCATTTTATCTCAAGGGGAAGGGGGGGGGGTTTCGAGTTCCTTTGAAAATAACTTGTTGCATAGCTTTCGTGGGCAGTCTTGAAACAAATAATTTCTGTTGGGGTTTTTCTTAAAGTGTTGCTTGATTTTGGAATGAATATTTGATGACTTTCCGCAATGACTTTCCGTGATCAAAATAGATAATAATTACTGCAACCGTTACCGTGAAATGAATAATTTCCTGCTGAGGAAGACTCCAACCCTGCCCCCCCCCCTGGAAATTAAGTGGTCGCCACCTCAATTGAATTTAGCCTACACATCGAACAAAAATTGTATCCTTCGTCTTCTGTTACTCAGAAATGTGCAAGTTTCAATAACTAGAGGGGCAAAATGCCGCCTATGGCATATTCTGATCCCCTGGATAGTTCCCTGTCAGATTGCTTGCTTGCATTTTTGCAATGTCAAAATGGTGGGCATAGGTTAGCGGGTAATGGGCTTCCCCCAGACCAAAAAGTTGATATTGACTTCCCAGGCAATTGATTTATACTCCTCTTTTACCAAGCAAATTAATTATCATCAGCAAAAATAGCCTGTCAACAAACACAAATTTTGTATTTGGTTCAGCCTACTTGCCCCCCCCCTCCCCCCCAGACCAATGAGATGGAAATAACATTCTGAAAAAAGTATGGGGCAATAAAGGCACGTAAAATGCCAAAATGACGTCTACATGGCCCCGTGAATGCCCCCCCCCCCACTAGACTACCCTGTCTGGATCTGCCACTGGTTTGCTGCATTGACAACATATTGCAAACAAGGTTATGCATTTCCGAAAATTTGTTGTTATTCACAGCATGAATTATTCAAACTGACTTAAATTCAATCCTATTGTTTGTTTGTTGTTCTCTGTTTCTCTAAAACCTATTGTTCCTCAGCAATTGGTCTGGTTTGGTTGGATTTGGTGGTATTAGCTCTGTTTCAGTCACTTGAGGTGGTCTTAAGTCTATGGTCTATGGTCTAGTCCTTAACTGAAAAATCTCTAACGGCTGACAGAAATGTCAAATGGTTTAAGCGTTGATACAATCCGGTACAAGTGACACCTGGTGACAGACTGACAGTGTGCCACCTAGTGAGCTGGAAAGACATGAATCAATACAATATTTTAAGTTCATTGACTGGGGAATCAGAGTTTGATTCAAGAAAACATATACTTTACAAGATTCCTACTGCAGTTCAACTTTGCCAAAAGCTATATTCCAGCAGGACTTGTAATCACAGAAGCTTGCCTGGGGGTCTTTATCGGTTCTTTGCATGTGTCCCCAGCATGCAACCAATGCTAATCTCTGGTTGAGTTCATTCTGATCGACTGAAATCAGAGAAACAGCCAAGCACTGCACTAAGTGGACAGCCCTTGGCTAGTACTTGGAAAATTTTTGATGCAAGATTTCAAGAGATGTTGTGTAAGTTTCATAATGATTTTTTAAAAAAGTTCAAGACAACAGCAATTTGGCTCTATGCACTCTTGATCATCATGTGGAATATTTTTGTAGCATTTGGCACACAACAGTAAAATTGTGTTTGCTTGTTAGCAAGGTCCGACTGCTTGACCACATTGATGGTCAGATTAAAGTGTAAAAGTCGAAATCATGATCTGAGTAAAGTGTAACACCAATCAAAGTGTGGCAGCCATTTTGAGGAATGTATTACAGTTGAAATCTAGTATTACCACATTCTAAAACCACAGAAACTGCGACAAATGGATGAAATATGGAATTTGTGATGCCTTGGTAATAGTGCCATGTGCTAAACTGAATTCAAAATGCCTGCCGCAATACGAGTGGCATTCGGAAAATTTTCGCAGAACTATTTTCAGGTATGCTGTTATCTATTTTCAAAATATCATATCTGTAGGAAATGTTTAAGTCATTTTTCAGTAGCCATGGAAAAGCACCACGCGCAGCTTAATTTTTAGACTAAATTCAACAATGTGGCAGTGTGCATAATCATAAAAGTTTATGTGAAAATGTTTCTTGATAGCCTAACAATATTATTTATGCAAATGTTAAACCAATTTGCTGAGGCAATCACTGAGATCCTTCAAAATGAGCAGTTCTTAAAATCGACAGTTTCAGAGAACATTTCAGGCTCCTCATTTCTCATGATGAGCATCATATCTTAATTTTTTTCGCTCTCATTAAGATTTTGGTATTACCAAAAGTAATCAGGGGCATGTCTGGCATTTAAGGCAGATCAACCAGGTTATGAGTACTCAGTTTCTTAAGCACTACCTGTTTGTACTGTTTTGTTTTAGCCAAAGCATCTCAAGGACATTGGGACAGCTAACGGAAAATGTATTTCGGAATTGTTTCAGGAAATCAGTTTTAAAAACAGATATGACATTTCGAAATAGATAATGAAATACCTGAAAATAGATAGATCTGCAAACATTTAATTCTGCTGCTTCAAAGAAAAAAGCCTGCCAAAAAAAATGGTCTAAACTTTTTGAACACCCCTCGTATCGTAGATAAGATGGCTTAAGTAAAGAGTATTATCATCTGATTTGTGCCATGAACTGGTTTGGGTAGTAGCTGTTAGGGAGTTTGAAACAAACATTTCACATCCTTGTCTGTGCTTTTTTGCTCCTCATTTGATGGAAGCAAAAGCATTGACAAATTGTCACCTATAGTTTTTCTTGGTCCATGTTCATCATCTGCTATCTGAGCTCTGCATAGGCTAGCAGACCAGGCAATAATGTCACCTCTGTATTTTTAGGAAAACCACCTTTTTTGGAGTTCTAAGAAGTTTGTACAAAGGTGCTGATCTCAACATAGCTGAAAAATTTCAGAGAATGATGAGAAAGGTCATTCTCCAACTGGACCCTCTCAACGCAAACATATTGAGCTTGCTGTTTATTGCAACATGATTAGTGATCACTAATCCTGTAATAAATATTTTTGTACCATTCTTTGTTGTCCAATTATCGTCTCATGTTCGACTGTTTGGTGCTTGTCTCATGAATGGCATAAGTCAGTTATTCACCATGGGATCGCGTAAATATTTTTATCACACCTCGGGCTAAAGCCCGCGGGTGATAAATCACATATCCCCTCTCCCGTGGTGAATAACCTAACAAATTGCTAACTAATTAGATTTCGCTGCTTAGCCCCATTGAAAACTTGTAAATAGGAGAAGGTCCATACATTTTCCAATCATGCATCATAGAAGATTGGGAAACTCCCATTCGAAGTTCATCGCCTCTGATGTCAGACTATATGTTAGCAACTTATACTGGAAAGATAAACCTCCTCTGTGACCTGACTATGGCCAAAAACAACATGTTGGACTCGTTCGGAGAATTGGAGGCCATTCATGAGTGTTGCTCGAGTATTTAAATTTCATTAGATGCAACCATTCATCAAGCCAATTCAATAACCCAGGCAAGATAAATGGTGGTCTGTGCCAATATTGCTGCCTGTTTTTTCTCACTGGTGCTGAATACAAAGTTGCTCTTTTACTGCGGCCACTATAACTGTTCCACATTACTTTCCTGTCAGTGTATAGTGTGTGTACCAACAGAAACTGCTGGATACACAATAAATAGACTCATATACAGTGTTTACTTTAGGTACTGTATTCAGTATTTATCGTTAGTTGCAAAGTGTCTGAAAGTTTTGCATTTGGTTCGTATAAGGAGAACCATACCATCTGGAATAGTTCTCACTCAGTCGTTTATAATGCTAAATAGCCATCATAGTCTAGTCATTATGTGAAATGACCTAGAACAAATTGCAACACAAGTGGTTCCAGTGGCATTTGGTCCCTAAATATGTCAAGAAAGACATACTAAAAGTCCTGGAAAATCCATGTGGTGGAACACCCCAAATTAGCCATAAATCCAAGATGGCCGCCATAAAAATCATGTTTTTTGCATGTAACTCAGAAACTATTAGATATAGACCCCATGTGTGTATGAAACTTGAATATAAACTTGGGTATTACGGACATTTTGACACTATTCCCATGTCTCTATCTCTAATAGTTCTCAAGATATAGCATATTTGAATATCTCTGATTTTGCAAAAAAAGCTGTAAATCACCAAAAATGTCATTTATGAGTCTTGATTCTGAATACTGGAAGTACAACTTTAACCTTACCTATTAAAGATACAAAAGGAATAACTTGTGTTTAATTTAGGACCCCAATCATGTCTCTACCTCTCTTCAATCCCCTATTGTGCCACATTTTGCATTTGGAAGTGTTCCCTCGAAATTCCATTTATTTTGCTAAAATTGGCATTTTATGTGAAGGAAAGTCCTCATTTTGGGTCTGAAATGTACAAAATATTGTGGGTATAGGTTACAGCCTATTCTGAGTTACTGCATGTGTAATGCTAGACATTATTAAACTAAAATCACTAAAGAATCACTCTGAGAATCTGAAATAGATGAATTTTTCCAAACCATATATTATCACCGATAAACGTCACCAGCGTTAATCAGCGCCCAGGATCAAAAGTTTACCGGCAATTTATGAAGCAACTGTTTACTTCTCTGAGACGTATGGCATATCATTTTAAAGCTCTCAGAGAGATCTATCTATCCATGAGAGAATCACACCTGTAACCAGTAATGAAGTTGAGGCCTGACCATTAGAAACTGAGGCATCAGCCTCCAAGACCAAGACCATCTAAGTGTAGCCGCAAGGCCAGCCTCGAGGACCTCCAACACTGGCCCAAACACACCCGAGATCGAGGCAATACCAAGGATTTTGAACCGAGACTGAGCCAAGGCTGAGGCCATCAAAATATGGCTCCGAGGCCGGCCTTGAGACATTCAACTGAGTCTCTAACCGTTACGGAAGTGCGAAATTGCAAAATTGGCCTAATTAGATTACACGAGTGAAGGCCAGTTCATTGGCTAGCTTTTGGAGTGTGTCTGGCTTAACACTCAATTTTGTGTAAATTAAGAATATACGTAAGTCTATATAGCTGACAAAATTAGAAGTATAAAAATAATAATACATTTTGTAAATAGATGTCTAAATTACACCTTTATGATTTACTTAGCTCATTTGGAGAGTCAATGTTATGAAATTTTGATAAAAATACAAAAACTGAACAAATGACAGATTTTGGACTTTTTTTTTTTAATTTTTGGTCCTCAAAAATGAATGGCAATGATTAAATCTATAAACTTAAACAATTATTAGATATATATATCAGAATGTCTTATATGATTGCCTTGCACACATTTGTCATATGACCATGTTCAAATTGAAGATACTTCCAGAAATAAAGGTAAAAATTCCAAAAAAATAACACAAATCTCTAATCACATTTCAGTCAATTTTTGACATTGTTTAATAAATTTAGTGACATGAGGTGAGATATATTTACCCAAAAATATTTTCAAATACAATGAATTAGGACTTCGTGGCAGAAAAGCTGCTGAAAACAAAGGGTCTGCTGCTGTGCAGCTTATTTTTCTGATTACAAAAACCTTTCCATTTGCATTCTTGAGCTATATTCGGAAACATATCAACCACGAGCGGAAGTACGTGTCATTGCTAGACATGGTATATCAGTGCTTGTTAATTGATTTAATCCATCCATATACTAGCATGTGACAAGTCCAAGAAATGCCCTGGACATGCGTGTTTTGATATATTTGTCACAGATTCTATCAAATTTGACAGTTGACTATGAAAAACATTTCATCAAAATTCACAGTTATTGTTGGGTGTTGTTAGTTCTATTACTTGCAGATTCTTATATATTTTTATCTCAAGTCTAACTGCTAAAAGCACACATATTAACAATGTATAACAGGTTGTGATCACTGCTATGGTTGTATTATAATTGGAATTTGTCATGTGACTTTGGAATAGGCTCCCAATAGTTTTGTATTTCTTCAAAATATGCAAATACTATAAAAGAGAAAATACTTTGCATGCCAGAACATTATCAAAATAAGTGAGATGAACAAGATCAACTGCATTGGCACCATATCTGCGTGTTATTTGCAAAACGGCTCTTCTTTTGCAAATTTCTACAAATTCGAATGTCATACGCTTGGATTGTCTATAGGGTATCATTGCTATTCATGCGCCTGATTTCAACACAGAAACTGGTGACGTGCCTCACTTTGTGCTTGAAACACATATAGGCCTAATGACGTGCCTCACTTTGTGCTTGAAACTCATAGGCCTAATATAGCCCAGTTTGAGACAAACAGCTTCTACCAAGCATATAATTCTGCTCTGGATCTAATTACGGCATCGTTGGCAAAAAATAGATATCTAAAAGTCTTAAAACTACTGATGAAGCTGCTCCAACTAAATAATATTACTTTTAATGAAACCAAGTGGGTCTGTTAGTCCACATATGCTGCCCTGTGAAACGGTAAGTGACCAAAAAACAGTAACTGAGTTGAGCATAACTTCTCAATCCTATTAATAATATCTACCTTCATGCCAAATTTCATGCCTGTATCACCTCTAGTTACCCCACAAATCCATGATAAACAAACACAGTATCAACTGTTTACATCAAAATGGACCAGTCATGTCAGGCCAAAACACAGTTATTTACTCATTTTGTTTTGAAACACAGTATCTCTTTGGCTTCTTTTTGAGTTACTGTGTTTTGACAAGACACAAACCAGGAGATACTGTTTTTTCACTTCAACTGAGCAGACATCTTCAGCAATGACCTAAATAAAAAATCAGAGGTTTCTCATTCAAAACACAGTAAGTCATTAAAAAGCACAATGTTGTCTAATATATCTGTAAGAAGTCGTTTTGAGTGACAAATGATATAGACACATACACTTTGACTATATTTCTTCATATGTGAAGCATTGACTTGAGGGTGCTTCATCTGGAGATTAAGATATAGAGGTCACAATGTTACAAACAAAGAAATGCGTTTTTCTCAAAATCACTGAAATGGCAGTTACTGTGTTTTGAAATCACAGGGCAGTATAATGGATAGCCCTTTACTTCTGACTATTACCGTATATTTTATCACTATGATCACATAATGATTGATATGATTGTCGTTCAGTGTGGTGAGCGCCGGTGAGCAGATTTATCTGGAATGGGCGCTTTATAAAATCATGCTATATATTAAACATTTTCATTTTTCCTTGCCTTCTACACTTGTCTGTTTGTTAATAATTTATTTGTCAAGGAGGAGACTAGGTGATCATTTAGCCCCAAAATTTCACTTTGTGAAGTGTGATTCTGAGTATGCCTAGATGTTTTATGAAATATCAATTTGGAAAGCTGCATATATATGTAAATATAAATATTACTTCTAACTTTGAAAGGTATATTAACTTACATACATATATACTGAATTTACACAGAATTCAGTGAATACGCAGGACACACTCCAAAAGCTTGCCCACGAACAGGCCTTCACTCATGTCATGTAACTTTAGCCAATTTCGCAATTTCAAACACTTCATTAGGGTTAGAGGCCCAATTGCAGGTAGCCTGGCCAGTCTGGCCGTCTGGGGGCCATATTTTGATGGCCTTAGCCTTGGCTCAGTCTCAGTGCCAAATCCTTGGCTTGCCTCGGTTTTGGTCTTGGAGGCTGATGCCTCAGTTTCTAATGGTCCGGCCTCAATCACATCACTTGTTACAGGTGTGATTCTCACATGGATAGATAGATCTCTCTGAGAGCTTTAAAATGATATGCCATACATCTCAGGGAAGTAAACAGTTGCTTCATAAATTGCCGGTAAACTTTTGTTCCTGGGCGCTGATTGACGCTCTTGACGTAAATCGATGATAATGTGTGGTTTGGAAAAATTTGTCTATTTCAGATTCTCAGAGTGATTCTTTAGTGATTTTAGTTTAATAATGTCTAGCATTACACATGCAGTAACTCAGAATAGGCTTAATTCCATACCCACAATATTTTGTACATTTCAGACCCAAAATGAGGACTTTACTTGACACAAAATGCCAATTTTAGCAAAATAAATGGAATTTCGAGGGAACACTTCCAAATGCAAAATATGGCACAATAGGGGATTGAAGAGAGGTAGAGACATGATTGGGGTCTTAAATTAAACACAAGTTATTCCTTTTGTATCTTTAATAGGTAAGGTAAAAGTTGTACTTCCAAGTATTCAGAATCAAGACTCATAAATGACATTTTTGGCGATTTACAGCTTTTTTTGCAAAATCAGAGATATTCAAATATGCTATATCTTGAGAACTATTAGAGATAGAGACATGGGAATAGTGTCAAAATGTCCATAATACCCAAGTTTATATTCAAGTTTCATACACATATGGGGTCTATATCTAATAGTTTCTGAGTTATTTGCAAAAAACATGATTTTTATGGTGGCCATCTTGGATTTATGGCCAATTTGGGGTGTTCCACCACGAGGATTTTCCAGGACTTTTAGTATGTCTTTCTCGACATATTTAGGGACCAAATGCCACTGGAACCATTTGTGTTGCAATTTGTTCTGGGTTAGACCCAATATTTTCATATAATGACTAGACTATCATTCTTACTATACAGAAGACTGACAATAAAGTAATAAGGTATATCATTACATGACCATAATACAAGAGCGATGCTGATAGGCCAAAATCGGTCACATGAGGACATCATAAAAACTCATATTGCATTGTTTGAGTGCAATACGAGATTTTCCCAAAAAAATCTTTTTACAATTTTACAATACGAGTCCTCCCTCAACATGGATTTCCTCATGCTCATATTTTCGTACTGCACCAGTATGAAGTGCATGTATATCAATAATACACTATAAGACAATACAAGCGTATGTAATTCGAATTTGGAGATTGCAGAAGAAGAGCCATTTTTCAAATTAACATACAGATATGGTGCAACTGCAATAGTTGACCATGTACATCTCACTTATTTTGATAGTGTTCTGCCATGCAAAATATTTTCTATTTTATTGTATTTGCATATTTACAAAACTAGTGGGAGTCTATGCCAAAGTCACATGACAAATTCCAATTAGAATACAACCATAGTGATCATAAACTGTTATACATTGTTTGTTACTATTTGTGCTTTTAGCAGTTAGACATGAAATAAAAAGATATAAGAATCTGCGGCTTATCGAACCAACAATACCCTACAATAGCTTTGAATTTTGAGAAAATGTTTTTCATAGTCAACTGTCAATTTCGATAGGATGACAGATGAGCCAGGTTATGGGTTTGTAAATTCTTGAGGTGTGCCTGTTTCTGGTGAATTGTTTCAGCCAATGCGCCTCAATTGAATTGGGACTGCTGACGAAGAAAGAATTTCGAAATTGTCTCTGCAAATGTGTTTGAAATTAAATGGAAAATACCGTGAGTAATTAAAAGCATGTCTAGTAATATTTTTTCTCATGATCAGATATTTATTCAAAACAAAATCAATTACTATGATCAAAAATACAGCCAGTTGGCTGGATTTGGTCTAAGAAATTGAGCTGTGCTGGATGCACCGAGTTTGGGTTTCCGTGGCAACTGAAAAGTGATTAAAGATTTTTCTAAAGGCATGATATTTTCAAAATAGATAGTGAATTTAGTGATATACCTGAAAATAGTTCTGTGAAAATTTTGTTCAGCTACTTCAAAGAGAAAGGTCTGCCAAAAAAATTGGTCAGAACTTTCTGAATTCCCCTCGTGTAGGGGGGATTATAACTTTTCAGCATATTTGCCAACCAAGAAATTGAGAACATTCTCACAAAATCATATTGATTATACCGCAAATTAAGTAGGAGGATTATCCCAACAGGACTGCTATTATTGCAGGTGATGCTATGCGTAATCTTGATTTAATTTATTTTTCAACACGCGAAAGACTGACAAATGATGAGTTAGTCGTTTTACATGAACTACCAGTCAACAGTGGGTTTCTGTGAATTTTATCAACATATGTCCCCTGTCACAATAATAAAAGGCAGCAATTGATTAGTAGTTCTTACATTTCTGAATAAATACTGTTTATAAATCCACAACGGTGACATTTTTATGGTGCCGAAACAGTTAACATCGATTGGTGGCATGTCAGGCAAAGAGGTCTCAAGTAGCTTATTGTGAAGCAGTGACACAAAAGCGCCCTATTGTGCTAATGGCTCTTGGGGACTGGTAAACAAACTTGAGGACATTACAGTGTCACTACAGTGGCCCTCTATACACTAATAAAATGGATCCACCAGTTTAAACTTGCTTTGTTGGTCCTCTTTTACTCGTTGACCCTAGACATCAAACAGAGACCCAGTAATCGAATGGCAAACAATTCAATTGGTCCAACACAGGACCTTGTGGCACCCCAGTGGACTCATGCAGAGGACATCATGCAGGGACAATTTCGATCCATGTTAGTGGGGCCACTGGACCAAGTAAACAAACTGGTGTGCCCTAAGTAAACTACTCATGCCCTTTAGTAAACATCTCCTTCTCTCCACCCTCCATTTGTGCTCGTTTTAATGCCCCATCAAACATTTCCTTTGATAGAACGCTGATAGATTAGCATTAT
Source organism: Platynereis dumerilii (assembly GCA_026936325.1). Lineage (NCBI taxonomy): Eukaryota > Metazoa > Annelida > Polychaeta > Phyllodocida > Nereididae > Platynereis > Platynereis dumerilii. Next base: position 70,444,481 of record JAPTHN010000001.1, on the reverse strand, counting down.
ACATCATCCATTAGGTTTGCCATCGACCTTATCGATCATTTTATTTACAATAATGCCAATAAAATGCCGATGAAATCTAGATCAGTGATGATAGATGATCCGCAAGACGTGGGTGGTACTTTAGATGGTCCCATTAAGACACAGATATCTATATGACATTGTGCTATTCAACTGCAGTTTGGAAAGGATCTATAACATCCAAAGAATTTACTATCCTTTATCTCCTTTGCCAGGTCCACGTAATTCCAGCAGCTCCAGAGTCCAGGCAATATAAATCCAGCCCAGACTTGATACATTGCCCACTCATTAGGAGCAGTGAAGCATCCTCAAGGGGCCTGATTGGGACACAATTGTCGTAACTGTAATGGAATTATTTGCTCTAACTCTCATCATGAATAGCCCTTGTCAAGAAGAGGAACAATTTGATCTTGGCCTGATAAGAGATCCTCCTTATCTGTGCAGCATTAATACACATGAGAAACATTGGCAGGCAGCTGCAGCCAATTTATAATTGAAGAAAAATCAATGAGAATGAAAAGGAAGAAAGCAGCAGTTGCTGATGAGAGGCTGCGCTGTCTACCAAGGCGACAGTCCTCCTCCAGTGATGCGGGCAACAGCATCTCTCCAGCAGCAGCCTCAGCAGCATCCCAAGCAGAAGCAGAATCAGCAGCAGCATATCAGTGCGCAGCTCGCCTGGCACCATCTACAGCCTGTTCACTCCATCATGAACAACACAGTGCTGCACCGCCAGCAGTATTGACGAGGAGGCAAGGTTAAAGCGGAACATCCAAGGAAGCCATGGATGCTGCATCTCCATCCTGCAGACACATGATGCGGGTCCAGCTGCAGCCTCCCAGAGCACTCTGCATCTAGTCTGATCGCTGTAGTTGTTGTGGTGCTTCTCGTCCACAAATACCACGCTGCTGCGGAGGCCTGTTGTTGTTTTGGTTGCAGCAGAACTGAACACATTGCTGAGACTTGAAGGCGACGTACCAAAGGAGAGGGTTTGGCCTCAAGGTAGCATGCCAACTCTCATCTACCCACTGTCAACAACAAGCAAGCACTGGATACTGACCAATATGGATTTATCATCACCTGCTGAGCACTGACGCACATCCTGACCTGTAAGAAGACTTCCTGCCTGCAGTTCATCCGTCCGCCCTCCTGCCCTTATTTAACCGGATATGCCTAGTGACAGAAAGAGCAGGTCCGCGATGGACAAGTCGCATCTGGACGTGACCAGCGTGGACAGGGGCCGGGGCCCAGAGGCAGGCACCCGAGCACTGCTCATCAGAAAGGTGAGTCCTAAATCATTCATCTTTCTCAAGGGTTATTACTTTGGTGCAACACGCCTGGGGTCTGATTCACCCGAGGATTTCAGCTCTCCTCTTGCGTTCCCCAGAGACTTCAGCAGACCCATATTTCAAACTGACATGCACACTCGACTTCCTGCCCTACTATTCGGTTCGACTTCTCTACTCTACTTCCACACTCTACTCCTGCCTTTCATGTTTGGCAGCGGGTTCAGTGATCATAACTCAGCTCGTAAAGATGGTGAATGGCCCCTTTAACGGCCCTTGTTGCTTTAATCACTTTGGCTTCTCATCGCGAAATGAGTTGAACTGAAAGCCATTGTCAACAACTGTCAAGTATGGATTACGCCAAGTGTTATCAATACCGTATCAACATAACAGCACCGGTTAATAGTAGGATCAGACTGGAATCTGAGTCTTCCGTGTTGCAGAGTGCCCTTGGTCTGCTCAGTCTAGTGCAATTAGGGGGAAATTGATTTCAAAATCGATGATAGTTTTAACATCGCGTGTGACCTGTTAGCTCAGGCATCAGCACAAGGTTCATGGGTCAGCGATGAATTTTGTAACCCTTGAGCTAACTGATAAACAAAGTTTAATTTCCCATCAAATGGTGTTGTTTCTTTTTTGCCTCACACGCTACAGGTGTTACAATGTAAACATGCTTTCCTCATTTCATCCTACTTCTGGTTCTGTGTGATAAACACCTGCAGCTCAGTGAACATATGTGTTTTTAAGATACATAAACAACAAAACGGACATGTTTTTGACATCAAACATGTGTTTCTAAGTCAGAAACAATGCATCCTCATGTGGATCACATTTATGAAAGACGTGACACACATAAATTAAGAGAAGATATCAATTACACCTAGAGAATAGTAACAGTATAATGTATAGCATGAAATTACATGTGTTATAATGTAGGCCATATATCTGGCAGAAAGTTGAAGACAAAGTTTGCTCCAATTGAAGTGCAAATTAATAGTTGCATCACCTGTGTGGAAAACAAGAATCAAGCTATTAAGTGGGTTAAGGAAGTTGATTGACTTAATTGCTTGCATGGGAAAAGTAAAGGGGATCCTTAAATCATCTTATGGCCTGTGACTCTCACAATCTAAACTTTAAAATGTGGCCTTGGTGATATTATTCAACAAAGAAACTAATTTAAATGCTTTTTCCATTATCAACACAAACTGAGGCAGACTATTACAGAATACTAGACTGCATTTAGAGCACAAGGCCACTGGAGTTTTTATGCTCCTCTGAAGGCCTGATGGCCATTAAACCTAAATTCCATACGCTTCAATGCTTCGACATTACTACGTCCTTTCCAAGGCTAGACATCTTTATTGGGATGGCCAAGTACCAGGTTGTACCACATGCATGGCCAATAACACAAGCTAGATATGATTCAAGTGGTGATAAATGAAGATTGGTAGGAACTCTGCATAATAGTGTCTAAAAATCCAAACATTGCAGCCGTTTAAAAAAACTAGAGCATGAAATCCAGATTTTACCTTTAAATTCTATCATCAAAGACTCAATTCTTCTTCTTTTTAAAGCATGCCATGTCTTCCCCAGAGAAGCTCCTGGCAGTCATTCAACCTTCGTTTTTGATAGCCTTTGGTTCTAACAATGGCAATGGCATTACATATTTGGTATCACTTCAGATATACCATAGCAGAATCTGTAACTGTAATGACTTACTCATCAAAATACAAGTCAGGAAAAGTGAAATGGCACGTATTGTCTGCAATGGATGTGTGCAATATGTGTAAGTGGTTTGGAAGCTCAATGTTATTGATCAAACTTTGTTGCTGGTATCCACAATAGGAGTAGGGAAAAACTGATTGGCAAAAAAGTTTCAATGACCATTCTAGCAGGCATTCCTGGTACTGGGATTCTAGCTTCTGTAACAGACTGAATATGTCAGTTTGTGAATGCAAACTGGTAGGAGCATAATGCCACAACCAGGCTGCAGAAGAAAGAATGCTTAGAATCTTGAGTATTTATGACATACAGTCAAAAGCTTACAGTTGCGAAAGTCTGAATCAAAGGCACTGTTCATGAAAATGGGTTATAAGTTTAAAGTTGATATAGATTTTACGACTGAAATGCTTTCCAACCGGGATAGACATCAGATGTATAGACTACAGTGGGTTGGTTCACCTGGTTTCTTCCTTAAATATATGCATATAGTCCTTATTTGGCAAGCTTATCCTTCAGAAGTACAGCCTATGCAATTATCCTTCTAGCCACATGATTTTGGGGACAAAAGCTAAGGCCTGACTTCAGTTTAGACCACAACAATTGCCTGAAACCTTACACTATTGTCCTCCTTGTTCCCTTTTATGTCTATTCCCTGGAGCTGCAGCAACAACATCGAATAGTCCCTGCAGTAGACCTGGTCGTGGGCTCATCCTGGATCGTGGCAACTTGTGGTCCCTGAGATAACCACTGATTGCTGTGATAAAATCTACATCCCACAATGGGGAGGCTCTGTTCTTTCACATGCAAGTTGCTATTGATGAATATAATGCCCCGTATGAGACAAAGACCCATATCACTAGATAGTGAAAAGGCTCACAAAGTGACCAAAAGGGACAGGAAAGGCAAAACAGGGTTCACATATAGTGCAGTGTGATCAGCACCTGTTGACCTTTTATTGTAAAGTTTATACCTTGACCTTGACAAATATCTGCACATGTGTGTACAACAGGGTTTTTTTTTTCAACTAGATATTCAACATTGATCTGAAATGCAATGTTCTTCAATTATGGCCGGAGTTACTTTATCTGCAAACACTTCTGGTCCAAAAATAACCAATAAATTTAATGAGTAACATTTTTAGTTAAAGTAAAATACTCATTAACTTGACCCAGATCACTCCATTTTCTTAGTATTATGATCTCAACATAATCACCTTGCATGGTTCTGTTACCCATGGGTCAATTGGGTCATTTACTGACTGAATTACACACATTGCTCAAACATAGAGTAGTCTGATTCTGTTTTATTTGGACACATAATTTAAGGAAAGTGTCTACATGCATTTGCAAAATCTGATAAAATTCCAAAAGAATAAATACAGAATTGTGCTTATCAATCAATAGGTCACATCACTCAAATGTTTACAACGAGGCTTTGAATTGGTCTACACTGTTTGACAGAATCATAATAAAATAGTTATACATTATGCATAATTTAGAAGCCAAACATGGTCTCAATTCTTTGGATATTTTCCTTTAGAAGCACACAGTTGACACCATTTTTCCTGGCATCGATGAATTGATTGACACTCATTGTCCAGCCATCTCAGCAGCAAGGCCAGATTCTTTGCTAAAGATTTTTGTCCTTACTCCAACTTGTTTGGGTCAGTTCCTGCCAAATATAAATGAACAACTGCAAACCAGAGCATTAAAGGGAGTTAAGTCATACTTTGGTTATATAAGATAGAGATTCAAGGCATCTTTGTTTATATTGCTTTATTGATTTCTGACTATGCTGTTGTGTTGTTTTTCCAATCAAGCTTTGATCATGTATGCACTATGCTGAACAATGATGCTTGATAGTGCACTCAGAATAGAGTGGGTAACAGCAGGTTGCCCGCCTTCAATAGGTCTGTCTCCGTTTGTAGTTCTGAATTTATGTACAGGTGGTGTCTCCAAGCAATAGGAGCTCTGATGGAATCCCCTTTGCCTTTCAGCAAGATGATTGGTGTTGTTGACCAAGCCAAGGAGTCTGACTTAATGAGTGTGTTTGTTGAATGTTTGATTGTTTGGGTCAGCTACACTCTATTGATTATGTTCTCAAAACAGCAGTTCAACAAAAAAGAGTGTTGTTATCATACAGATTTGGGGATTATAACAAGTTAACAACCAGATTATTATTAACTGTTGGTCACAGGATTTCACTTACTTTGCACAAATCAGATAATATGTCATTAGGTGGGCTTCCCCAAGACAAAAATAGCACTCCGACCTTATGGTTGCACCACCTACTGATAATACCTGTCGTAATCCCCATATGGAGACAGACCTATTGTGAAACAATGAAACATGCCTTGCTGAGTGAGCACTGCCTGTGAGAACTACAGTAACGGTCTGTCTAAAAACAAAGTGCTTGGTTTTGTTTGTCCAAACCTCCACTTTATCTGCTAAATTCAGTCAGCCACTGTCTTATTTGAACAGAGATAGAATTTCACACGCTAATGGTCAGAATGAAATACAGGTGTGTTCTACAATTCTAGAGATCATGCCCAAACAACTTATTATGTGTAGTAACACTATGGACCTGGTATGTCTACTTCTAGCATCATTGATAAAATCCACAAGAACACTTAAAGTAGACTCTTGTTCAAATATTTAGTATAGCTTATCTTCACCGATAATCCTGATCTCTGGATTTAATTCACATAAGACTAATTGAAGACTATTTCATCTACATTAACTTTATTTAAAAAATATCAAGATATTCCAGAAATGCAGTCAACATCTACTGTTACAGTAGGGCATCATGTGGCCTTGTGGACCTCGTAAGCTGTACTTCCTGGTGGCCTTGATTCTGGTCTGCCACAAGGAAACTGACAAATTCAGATGGTTTCCGATCTCTGCTTCAGTGTCGTAAACAGGATGCCATCAATTGTTGTTAAATAGCATGCTGCCAGAGCAGGAGGCCACAGCAGCAGTTTTATACTATTAGGAACGCCAGACTGTCATTAAACCTAAATTCAACATGCCCCATTACCTTAGCACTGTGCGGCCTTAAAGCTGGGCATCTATATTGGGATGGCTCAGCGCCATGTCAGACTAGTGGCTGGTTAGACATGCTAGGCTCTTGATAGTCTTAATTATTTCAATCAATAACTCATGCAAATTAACCCAAGCAGTTATTAAAAAATATAAAGATAGTTATTGCAACCCTAGATCACATTTTTGCTAACTTTCTAGTTTTATGTCAAAATTCAATTAGACCTCAGCAAGATTATAACGGACAGCTTTGCAACAAAAAGTGGATTGAATTAACAGTCATAAACAGGTAATTTTATAGTATATTTCACAATAATTTCTACCTTAAGATAAAGAAGGTTATGAGATCCAGAGTAAGAAAACTCCATTTTGGGTTTTTACAAAATTGGTGACCAATCAACAAAAACAGAATACTGTAATGCACGTGATGAAAAGAATTCAACATCTTTTACAAACTTCAACATGTCTTTTATCATAAGCGAAGGCATTAAGTAAAACTTCATATGTAAAATATATACAATGTATCATGATAAGCAAAAGGGTGACTGTGATGACTTTCACATCAATTCACATTTTAAGATATATATATCGACCACATTTGCAGGCTGGGTGGTGTATTTGCCACTTGAATAATCTAGGAATGTGCACTGTAATGGGGTGCAGTTCAATTAATGTTAGTACACTGGAAGAAATAGACCTCGCTGCTGACCCTTATATATGTAGCTTAGTAGGAAGAAAAAGAATCAATGGCTAACCGAACTGGCAATGAAAAGTATACAGCGGGTATTACAGCCATTGTAATAACAATGAATACTGAGTGAACGATTCAGCAAAATAATATGACAAGAAATTAGACTCGGAGTACGGTAACAAAATGGGATGCCATCTTATGTGAGACAACTCTACACCTGGCTGCAGAAAAAGTAATCTCAGATTGGCATCTTATCTGACACCCAGTCAACTGTGGTTGCCAAATGCTTGGATCAGAAAGCAAAAGGGTTCTGATTGAAGTGGGTAGATTAGAAGGCAAACTAATGAACTGACAACCTTCTGACATCTGTAAATGGGCGTAGTGCAGGCTACACTCTTGTTGGCATTAAATATTAATCCTTATTTCAAAAGGCTGGTTGGATGCACAAAAAGAGATGTAAATGTAAGCTTTTGGCTCTAGGGAACAATCACATGTTTTTATGGTGACAAATGTTTAAACGGTTTCTTGCCTCCAGACATGTTCATGTTTTGGCGCAAAGGAGAATTGATGAAATATCACATCTATTGTCTACACTGTTAAAAAATAATTGTCACATTACAGATATTTCGGGAAATTTTTTTTCCAGAGGCCTCAGTAAGGTTACAGAAATCCATTTCTGTGTACACTGGATATTTCTGTTATCACACAGGCAGTGTCTGGAGTGAATTTTCTGTCGGATTACAGAAAAATCAGTCACACATCAATGATTTGTGAAAGGTGTCACAATTACCAAAACTTAGATTGACAGTGGCATGTTTGCTCCAGTTCACCGTGTAATCACACATTAATCTGCTTGTAGAAGTTTAAAGGCTCTATAATACATAATGCTTTTCATTACAAAACACTCTGGGACTTAAAATCCACTGAGGCACGAAAAAAAGCAAGGAGACCCTGCAAACCTTTTTTTGCATAAAAAAAGTGCTTTAACATCTATGAGACAGCAAATTATTTGTAATCATAACTTTAAAGTGGTGAAGGCGGTTTTTGATATGCTTTTCAAATCATCCTTTTGGCATTCATCAATGAATTATTACAGTCCCTCACTTTGATAAAGAAAAAGAGTGGACTCTTGCAGTGTGAAAATGGCACTTTGTGTGTCATCATGCAGAGAATTTTTTATGATCATACCCAATAGTTTCAATGTTAATTTGATTCAAGGAGACAAATTCTGATAGTTGGTGACAGCAAAACAAAAGGATTATAGATCTGATTTTCACTCTAAATTCAGTTATGACAAATCAAATGGTTTTCTCTTGATCATGACTCATCAAACAGCCTCATATTTCCCGTGTTGAATGTAGAGAAGATGACACTTCATCGGCTATCATAAGTCACAAAGTGCATTTTTCACAGTGATCTGGTCCTCATTTTTTTCTATATCAAAGTGACAGACTGTAAGGTTTACTTTTAACTTACACATATCCAATACTTGAAGTTAAAACTGGTGTAGACAACAACTATTTTAAATGTATTGGCAGTATAGGCCTATTAAAATTTGTCATTTTACCAAATAAGCAAATGAAGCTTCTTAACAAACGAAAAGAAAATATTTTGCAATTGTGTCTCGCTTGCATCATACCCTTTCCCACCAGATGAAGTTTTTTTTTATGCTTTTAAGTGTTATTCTTAAATATCGAGACAAGGTGCCCTGCAAATTATCCAGTAACGGGCAGCTCTACCACCATCTTTTGCGGAGGGAGCTGCACTTCTAGTTTTGGTGGCCGCTGTAGGATGATGATATGAGAAGACAGGGAGTCTGGAACAAAACCTATTAATCCAGGGATGCTAAGGGTCTTTCAGTTGTTCCAGCAAAGAATACTGGATACAACCGCCTCCATTTAATGTGTCTTGAATTCAGACTAAACGTGGAAATTACTTTTAAGAAACAACTAGCGAAACAAGCAATGGCAAGCGATGGAGTGGACAAAAAAGTTCAGTGGCAATAAAATACCATTAATTTGGAATGGGTGACTGGACATTATTACTCAAACCAGAATTTTCTTCCCCCCCCCTGCTGCCAGTTTTGATTCATGTTCTGGTTGAATCACCAGTTCATGTTGTGGACACCAGTTTCAACCACCATGCATTAATCTCATTGCTGCGTCCCTGAATGGAGGGTGGAGGGGTTCTGTAATTTGCTGTACAAAAGAATGGTCTGCAAGCGGTTCAATGATTTAGGAAATTTAAACAATGAAATTGTTGGAATTTTTCACACCCAGGATGATTAGCAACTTATCCATGTTAGTTTTGGGCTTAAACTCCATAAATATGTATTGGGATAACCAGGGGGGAAATTTATAGTTGTCACCCTGGACCCCTGGGCCTTCCGCCTCTGGACCCCTGGGCCTTCCGCCTCATGATAGTATATTTCCCATGAACTGCATATTGCTGGATCTCCCTTTGACCGCAGTTTTATAAATAATATGCTGTTGGCATCAACAACCATTTGTAGTGCTCATATAGTGGTGAATAGATTTTGTTTTAACAATATATATAAACCTAAACAGACTTTCAGGACTCTCGGTTTAGCAAGGGACTGTAACCACTCAGTCAACCAACTTTGCAAAGTTTCTGTTTAATCTGGACCAAAGAAGTTACGCAACAAATTGTGAGTTCTGATAGATTAGTTTGTTCGACATCAAGCAAAAACTAATGGTAGAACACATGAATACGTGATATCTACTAGGCATAAATAGGCAAATTTATTGCCAAAAGTAGTTTATTCACAGAATTCAGATGTTACTGAGGAAGAGCCCATACCATGGATAAGGAGAATAGCAAAAAGAGTCATCTATCATGAATTTGATAAACATATGGCTTTAAAAATGCTCAGTTGTATGTTTATTATTAGCTACCTTGTCATTCTTCAGACATCAGTATTTTTAACCTTGCCATTCCTCAGATGCAATTTGATGACAATTGGAAGTTCACCTGTTAACGACTCTAGAATCCAAATTTCTAACAAGACTGACATACACAACCTTTGATGAGACTCACATGCTCCATGGCATTTTTCATTTCTTGTAAAATCATCTTTCAGCAAGATAAACATTTTTGCATCTTTGTGACATATAAGTCCAAACGCAGAAGCATACATTTATCATGTCATGTAAAAATATTTTGTAAGACTTCATCGAAAAACAATTCAGGTAAATAAATATGAAAGCAGATTATTTAAACAGTTTCTATTCAAAATCTATATTTTGAAATACTCTGTAAAATCTGCACAGCGCACTAGTCACTCTCAACAATCAAACATTGTACAAATCATTAATTTCATGATATTAAAAGAACCTGTAACAAACTTAGGACAGCATTATCATATTATCTGTCAGTGTCTTTTGTTGTGTTGTCATTTATAAGTCTGGGGAGAGGGCAGTTTAGCTCAGTCATTTGTGTGCTCAGTTGCCAATTGCTGGGTCCTGGGTTTGATTCGCATACTGGCCAGGTCACCTGGATCTATGTTGACCAGCAGTTACAATGTTCCTATGCCTTATTCCAATGTCTTTCTCCAAGTGCATAAATGCAGGACATAAAGCCTCATCCATGGCCCTGGCACTTGTGGTGTATCTCCTGAAAAGAGAAATCTCAATTATAACAACACAACTAATCTTGTAAATGAGTTGTATGTTGACCCTTTGTTTTCTCATTAACCAAGACAATCACTTGAAATAGGCCTGCTGTGACTGCGACAGAAATGCTTTTAGAGATAATTTTGGTATTGACGTAATTGAATAGTCCACTAGGACAATAAATAATTATATTGTTTTGAATTATTTAACAAATTAATAAGTGAATTTTCTTCCTTGCTCAATAATTGCTTCTACTTTTCCAAGATATCAATCACCAAGTTTATAATGTAGGGGAGACCGGGGTTAGTTGGCACACTTTTTATTTTTGCTCTGGAGAGCAAACGGTAGAAAATGTTCACACCAAAGTTTAGCATGCGTTAGTGAGCTTGTTTAACTCAATGATCAGCCCAAGAGATATTGTGAATGATTATTGAAATTTGAGTCAGTGTCACAAACTTGCAAAAAAAATTTTGTTTCAAGTAACCCCGACCCCGGGGTTAGTTGAATCGCCATAAAAATGTGTAGACAACTTCTTATAGAAGAGGTTTCCTTTGCATTACTGATATCCCTATGATGACCACCAGCTTCAGTACAACACTCATTTGAAAAGAAATTGTATACTGTAATTCACTAAATTTTTTGTCTATTTTTGGCAAAAAGCTGGTTTTTCCGTATTTCCCTTTCAGGAATGCAAACATGCAAAGTAGTAGTTCTTAACTGCAGTAACTCCAACTAACAATGACTTGCTAGGCAATTTGAACGCTTGAAATCTATGTTACGGCCAACTCCACCATGTATGATTCAACTAACCCCATTACACCTGGAACACAATATTGTCTTTTTTTTTTCATTCTTATCAAAGTCACACAACAAAAAGCTTCTGGGTGTGGATTAGACATGGATTTGCTTATTTAGAAATAAGGTTAGTTCACCTGGATTAAAATCATAGATACTAGTTAGTTGCCCGTAAATTGGAGGAACATGACAAAATACAATGAAATAGATGTAGGGCCATGGGTTTAAATAGATAGTCAGATGGACTTGAAAAGGTTAGAGTTGTCCCGTTAGTATATAGGTTTAGAAATGCACATGGCAATTGCACGATCAGGCATGTAAGTGTAAGTTGAGATGATTGAACATACTGTATCATTTTAATTCATAAAGCAGTTCTAAGCCCGTGCTACGTGCAGAATTAGATGGAACATGCTTGGTAACAAATGCAAGTGAAGTCAATGGTGCTGAAAGGAAGGGAGCAATGGGAGAGACCTTGCAGGTGCTGCCCTCTTGTGTATAATGTAGGAATCAGCTAAGAACTAATCATCATTAATTAGGGCATTTAAAAGCGTGCAATAGCCTTGAAAAGGGGAGAGTTCTGCCTAAAGGGGTAAAGGAATTCTGAGGGAAAATTAGAAGAGCATACATTGAATATAACTTGAGATAAATCCAGTACGTTATCATTTTAATATAATATATACAATAACCCCCCTTGAAGACTGAGCAAACAAGTTACTAGAGCACCCAAAAAACAAACTTTCTTGCCTACAGAATTAGCATTTTGAAAATTTGAATGAATAAAAGTATGATAACATGTGCCAATAAACAGGGTATCTACCAAAAGTACCAGTTTGGCCAAAAATTTAAAACAAAGTTGATTTTAGGCCAAGTTTTAACTAACCCCGCGATTCAACTAACCCCGGTCTCCCCTACATGAGCAAATTAATTATATGCCAAAAATGTTCATTAGTCAATCATAGAGTAGAGAAAAACCATCACTTGCATAACGCTTCTTTAGTAAGCTGATATATTACTTGAAACTTATCAATTATTGATGTCATGTACAAACTAGAAAATCAAATGTAGCAAATGCTAGAATTATGAGTTTCTTTGGAAGGTTGAATTACACTTTTGACACAGTTGTTTTTCGTAGCACTCATTTCACATCATGCCTGAGGCAAGTCGTAACATATGGGAAAAATATTGTGAAAAATGAAAATATTGCATGGTAAATCATACTAAATAAGGTGCCAGTCAATTCATACAAAAAATCCCAGATTAAATTCGCAACACAACATTTCAGGTAGGCCTACGCCTGCTGCAAACTATCAGAAATGAGCCAGAGTGACATAACCTAATTATCAATAATGTTGAATGAGAAATATTATTGTCCATATCCTCACTCCTCAGCACATCAAAGTTTCAACAATAAAGTTAATCTTTTAATTAAACCTTTTGTAGTATAAGATTTGCCAGCTTTTATTACGTTGCATAATAATGGGCACAGGGTGTGATCACCTTCTTTACTGTTTTTTTTTCACTGCAATATTCGGTGGCACAATTTACCCTGATCTCCCCTTTGTTGTTTGGCTACTTCTAAATCTTTCACATCATTTTTTAAAGCTTCATTTAGCACCTGCATCCACATATTTGCACTTTTATGGTAATTAGGTGATTCTAAACAACTACATTTGTGTTACATGTAGGCCTATGTCTTTAAAATAAAGAAATCATCCCTTACCTTTCACTGCTCTCAGGTGTTCAGATTGGGAAGTGCAAATGAGTTCCCCCAAAATTGATTTTATGATCCTATTTTGTGTTTCTATTCATTGGTGTGACTGAAAAACTATCAAAGAGATTATTAAACTGTGGTACAACAACACCTTATTCATAATGGATGAGGCATGTCTCACATATCTGTACATATACTTGTAAAGCCAGTTCTTGTACAGATGCACGAGTAATTAGGTTCATTACAGAAATTTTCTGTTGGCAATCTGCCAACAGAGAAGAGTCTGTAAGCATTACGGAAGTTACAGATGTCCAACAGGTTTTTCTGTAACCTAACAGAAGTTTCTGTACCTCTACGCAAATTTTTTAACAGTGTATGTTGCCTTTTTTTCACTTGGCTGCTTCCTACATGCATAGTTCTTGCAAGACAAGATGGAGAAATGCCCAGACGTGACATATACTTTGGCTCCTACAACTGCCACGAGAATATAAAAACGTTTCACAATTTTCTGTCTTGTTCTCTTTGTGTGCAGATATATTTATGTCAACTTCAGCAAAGTCGAATAGTTCCTGAAGAAGGATTGATCCTTTACTGTGTAGCAACATGTGGTTTCAGTGAAATCAGGCTGTCCTTACAAGATCCAGCAATATCAAATTTCACAGATACTGCCTGTTTTAAGCAACCAGCATTGTTGACAAACCTGATATTTGTCAAAGACTACAGGTCCATATCAGATAGTCTGGAGGCCAGTGAGAGATTCAAAGAGAGGGTCAATTGTCTTCTGGTGTTATCAGTCCATTCCGAATTGGATGATGGCTATAGACCTGCTGGCAAGTATCTTTTTCTGTTATTTCACAAACTTATAATTTATTTTTTACAGTCTTTCCCGTTTGGATTCTGCTCTGAAGTCTTGACAAAATTGTCATGTGTTGGCGCCCTTTATTAACTCTTTACAGCAGGTGTTGTTGAGCAAATTTAACTTCAAATGGTATAATGTTTCTTAATGGAAATTCTCATTTATACAGACACATTAGAGACAGGTGTCGCAACAGCAGGTTGGTTTCTAACTGCATTGAATTAATAACAGTCATTGATAATGCTGTCAGTAATGATAGATGATTAATTGATTGTCTTCACAAATATTGATGGACCTCGGGTCACTGAATTTTAATTCATGTATTTATTATATTTCAATCCTAAGAAAATAGATTCCCTAGGTGCATATTCTACATGTATACATTCGTTCATTTTCAATAATAATGTTCTTTACTCGAAAAATTTGGTTCAGCTAATCATTCCAGTAAATACATGTATATGGTTTGACATATTTAAGTATAAGACGTTATCATTGACATTGACACACACCTACTTCTAATAAGATTTTTCAAGTGCTGGAATATGCACTGGACTTGTAAAGCAAAATAAGAAATACCCATCACAATTTTGCAAAAATGTCATCATCTTTACAGAAGGGCATCGTGTGGTCTTGTGGACCTCATAAGCTTTACTTCCTGGTGGCCTTGATTCTGGTCTACTGCGAGGAAACTGACAAATTCAGGTGATTTCCGATCTCTGCTTCAGTGTCGTAAACAGGATGCCATCAATTGTTGTTAAATAGCGCACTGCAAGAGCAGGAGGCCGAAGCTACAGTTCCATGCTATTTGGAAGGCCAAACAGTCATTAAGCCTAAATTCAACATGCCTCAATGCCTCCGCCCTGCACTATCTAAAAGCCCGGCATCCTTATCGGGATGACTCAGTGTCATGCTAGACACTTGGCTAGTTATTCATGCTAGTCTTATTTTAAACAATTACTTATGCAAATTAAATAGTGACCGCAACAGCTGTAATGGGTTGCAGTTCAATGCATCTTAATGCCCTGTAAGTTATAGACCCTTCTGCTGGCTCCTTAATCTTAGCACAGGAAAAGGTTGAAAATGTCTCAATAGCTGTACAAACAGGCAGTAAAAAGTATACAGCCATTATAATTATACTGAGTGAATAACTCAGTAAAATAATATAATATGGTATGAGTTAGACTCGGGAGTATGGCAACAAAATGGAATGGCTGCCTAATGTGAGACAACTCTACACCTGGCTGCAGCAAAAAAGTAATCTCAGAATGGCATCTTATCTGGCATCCAGTCAACTGTGGTTGCCAAATGCTTGGATCAGAAAGCAAAAGGGTTCTGATTGAAGTGGGTAGATTAGAAGGGAAACAGATGAACAGACAACCTTCTGACATCTGTAAATCAGCGTAGTGCAGGCTACACTCTTGTTGGCATTAAATATTAATCTTTATTTCAAAAGGCTGGTTGGATGCACAAAAAGAGATGTAAATGTAAGCTTTTGGCTCGGGGGAACAATCAAATGTTTTTATGGTGACAAATGTTTAAATGGTTTCTTGCCTCCAGACATGTTCATGTTAGGCGCAAAGGAGAATTGATGGAATATCACATCTATTGCCTTTATTGCCCTCTGTTCACTTGGCTGTCTCCCAGCATAGTTCTTGTAAGACGAGGTGGAGAGATGCCCAGATGCATGTAACATACTTTAGCTCCAACAACTGTCAGGAGAACATAAAAACTTTTCACAATTGTCTGTCTTGTTTTTTTTGTGCCAATGTATTTCCTTCGGCTTCAGCCAAGTAGACAGTTCCTGTAGAAGGATTAATCCTTTATTGTGTAGCAACATTTGGTCTTGGCGAAAACAGGCTGTCCTTACAAGATCCCTAGATCTCAAATTTCATAGATACTGTCTGTTTAAAGCAACCAGCATTGTTGACAAGCTCCTTGTCAAAGACTATAGGTCTAGACCTGATAGTCTGAAGGCCAACAAGAAATTCATACAAATGGTCAATTG
Source organism: Platynereis dumerilii (assembly GCA_026936325.1). Lineage (NCBI taxonomy): Eukaryota > Metazoa > Annelida > Polychaeta > Phyllodocida > Nereididae > Platynereis > Platynereis dumerilii. The sequence goes on along the minus strand of JAPTHN010000001.1, from coordinate 70,428,730 downwards.
TAATGGCATGAATAAGGAGCATTGCTCTCCTTCTGTTGTTATCAGTCCATACAGAACCAGATGATCACTACAGACCTCAAAGACTCTATTGTCCTGTCCCTTTGATCCAAGAAGGACGTTCTTTCATTTGCTGGCAGCTATATCTCTTTCTGTTATTTCATAGACGCATTCGATTTTTTACAGCCTTGCCTGCTTGAATTCGGTGCTGAAGTCTCGACGACATTTTCATGTCTAAGCATCCTATTTAAATCTTTACAGCAGGTTTTGTTGTTCAAATTTAGATATGTTATTATTCTTAATCCATGGAAACTAACATCTTGCACCGATATATAAAGGACAGGTGTTGCAAGAGGAGGCTGGTTTTTAACTTCATTGAATTTAAAATAACTGCTGTTGATCAGTCTCTACAAGACGAGATTCAGGCAGCAATGAGCAGCATGCCGTCGCCTAACTCCAGAGGACTCGTAGAGTCTGGCTGTTCATAATGCTTTCAATTATGAATGACGATTATCGGAGCAAATATTGAAGGACCAGAGTTAACTGACTTTTATTTCCTAATATTTTGGTATCATGTCCATCTTAGGAAAATAGATAACTTGGGTTTATATAGTATTTTATTCTTAAAATTTGTGTTTAGATTTAATACTTTTGAAGACATTACTTCGAGAGAAAGTGTCTACTTGTAACACAATTTTTCAAGTGCTAGACAGTGCAATAGACTTTTAAAGCACCAATGCATCCTTCTGAAGAAAAACAACAATTGCCTATCACAATGTTTGCAAAATGTTTCATTGCCTTGATTTACTTCGTTCACTCCGAGGCTCGACCTTCCATATCTAGAAAACTGCTGCTATGTAAATCAGCCAACCAGATTGCTCTTTAAAATTCCCACTTTTTGGTTCACTGTAACCCTTGCCTGAAGTAGATGTTTGCATCTGGCATACAACTTCGATAGGCTTGAGAGGCTAGGTGATCTTTCCTGCTACTTGATGGCTCCTTAGCTTGCATTCTTAATGCAGCATTTATAAGGACGTATTTTGCCCTGTTGCGCAGCAGAAAAGCCTCTTAACACAGTTGACAAAATTAACTCATTTATTTAAATAGCAGTCTGTTTTTATCTTTTTTTTCTTAATTAGGTCCTCAATACTCCTATCATTCTGGGAATAGCTGAACAGTATGTGTATGACAAAGAAGTGAACTTGACATACACCCAGTCTTTATGTTGAAGTCTTGGACACCACATGCTGCATGGTACCCTGATATGCCAACAAGAGGAAAATTAGAGGAGCCCTCAATCACACCATGCTAAACACAGAAAGGGTGGGTTCTTAGTGCCTTGGTCAATGAAACCACCTAATTTAGTTTTGGGAGGCTTGGGTGGCTCACCGGAGCCAGGAGCCTCTTCTACCAGGATATTATTAACCTAGATACATCTCCATCCTGAATAAGACATATAGGTTACCTGCTGTTATCTTTATAGCTGTCTGCATAAAACCACAATATGAAATGCAGAATCATGTTTCAGTTGTAAATAACATAAGTATGTTACCTTTCTGAACGGATTTTGATAGAAGGTTAAAAAGCGCACTTCCTCACTATTGATCAGTATTGCCTACTGCAACACTGATCATAGCAGTGCATTTTGAAGAGCTCTATCAAAGGGTTCAACCAAGTGTACTCAAGTCATGATGGACATATGTATTTTAAAAAATCAGTGTTCTATCACACCTGTCTACAAGTTGACCGCTATTTGCTGCCACCTAGGGTGCAAAATTCGCGAGCTCCTGTGAACGGTCAACAGAATTTGGATCAGTGGAAGAAACCAGGACAGTGTGGAAGAAACCAGGACAGTTCCATCATTTAGTGATGGTCTAGTTTATTTCCAAAAACTCTGCAAGTGTCTAATCTGACTTTGGTTGGCTTCAATTTTAAGCAGACAGCTTGTAAATACCAAAATAAGTTGGAACTATTTTTTATCATGGAGGATGCATACATTGTAGCTCACATATATTGCCAGTATAGAGGGGGCCACTTGTGGCATGGACAAGACATTTTGCGGAGTGTAACACAGCTTTTATGAAATTGTGAATTATATTGTGTTCCTAGTTCATAAATCTCCATAAAGTAACAGAATAAATGCAATTGAGCTTTATTGATATCATAAAGCAAAAACATCGGCTTTGTATGGACACATGAATAAGTGAGAATGCATTCTTTTTGGACCCTTTTCTGACCACAATTTAACATGCACTAAAAGGCATAAGTAGATTGAATATCATCAAACTTCTGATGAGTAAAATCATCCCTTTCACAGGCAAAGTGTATGCTAAAGTTTCAAAACTTTCTTTTTTTCTCATGATTTCCAAACATTTTCATTCAAAGCAGTGGACTGGATATTTGCCAGCAACCATGCTTTGTGAAAGTAGTTTGGCGTAGTAATATGGACAGCTGTTATTCGACCTGATCTGGTGATCTGTCCAAAACAGATCAAATTATTGTTGACCCAATTCGATTTTCCAGGGACTGTCAGCATTCTGCTGCCACTTGACAGTCCCGAACAGAGACAGCTATCACACTGTAACAACAAAGTTGGTGGCGCTTCCCTTTTGAATTGATTGAGGTTTCTTTTGATTGCAACAAAAACCATACAGAATCTTTGCTATCAATTTCTATCCAACTTTCAACTTATTTTGGTCACTTTCTGCCCAAGCCAAACTAATGAATAGCAGGAAACAAGGCTCATCTCGACCTAACTTGAAAAGCATTTTTAAATGTACATTACATTCTGATTGCTCGATCCAGAATGTCAAGATATATTTTGTCTCTTTAGCAATTACACCAGGAAGGAATACCATTCCATTTCCAATCCATTTATTTAAAGATAATTGAAGTTTCATCATTTTCACTTTCAATGGCATGCCACAGGCAGGCATCAGGATTTTGTATGGCTCACTGATACAAGTGCATGGAACATGACGACAATAACACCACAATCTGGCAGCAGAAGAAATACTTCTCAGAATAGCACGATGTGTGGCATGCAGTCAACAGCTCTTAGTTGCCAATGTCAGAATCAAAGGACAGTCAAAAGACATACTGTTTGTGAAAATGGGTTGTTTGAAGTTGATGGATTAAAGAGGACTAACAATTTAAATTTATGCCATGATAGGGTTGATAAACACTGCATCTGCTCAATGTGATTTCAGTCTTTTGGCAAGTGATAAATAGCTCTTCTTTAAAAGAACTGTTTAATCGAGGTATGAATAAATAATCACATGTCAGCCCTCAAATCATGCACCCAAAAACCACGCATCGGTTATCGCGATTACAAATAGGGCATTATTATCCCTCCATAAGGTCATGCATATCAATTGCTGATTAAATTTTACAGAATGGTCAAATGCAATTTTCTAATTCCGTTTAAGAACAGGCATGTTGACAAAACTCAGAAAATAAAACCTAAATGAAATCTGATAAAAAATCAGACCTCATAAATCAATACAGGTTGCAAGAGTAGTAACACCTAAGTGCATGCTGAGGCTTTGAATGGGTCCAACACCGTGTGTCGAAGTCATAATGGAAAGGGTTTACATTATGCATAATTTATTGGGCAGAACGTGGCGTCTATTCTTCAAATTTGCTCCACTGGAAATGTACAGTTGACACCATTTCTCCTGATATCGATGAATAGATTGGGCCTTCGTCCACCCATTGACCAACCATCGACACAGCGAGAGCTAAATTCTTCGCTAATGATTTATCTCCCTATTCCAACTTGTTCGGATAATCATGCATAAAATTGCCTGATGACCAGCTGCATGACAAAGCCTAAACTTTGTACAACAAAATGTTAGCTATACATTATGATTATTATTCTCACAAGATAAGGTGAAGACTTATTATGAAGGGGTCTTTTCAATTTCTGTATTAGCAATATAGTTATTGTGCTTTGATTTGTAAACTCACACCTTGAAAGTGTGTACTAAATAATATTGAACAATGATTCTTGATGGTGTACTAAAGGCATGACAGGTACTAAGCAAGTAGTCCTATGTCAAATTGAAACAAATATCCTAAGGCAACTTGTTTGTCCCCAGCTGCTGTCTTCCCTTCTAAATTCAATTTTCAGCTGTCTTATTTGAACAGAGATAGAATTTCACTTGCTAATGGTCAGAATGGGACCTGTGTGCATAAGGGTGTGTGTACTATAATTCAAGAGATCAGTCTCAAACAACTTCTGCAAACTTATTCATATTGATGATCTTGGTTTCTGCAATTGAAGTCTCGAGCATTTACAGTAAGGCAGCTCATGGCCTTGTGAACCACATAATCTAAAATACCTGTTGGCCTTGATTCTGTTCTTCCGCTTGGAAATGTTTCCATTCTGTCCTTTAGTGTCATAAACAGGATGCCATAAATTGTTGTTCCATACCATTAAACATAAATTCCTCGTGCCTCATTGCTTTGCCATTACGCATCCCCAAGCTACGTCTTTATTGGTTTGCCTGAAAACCAAGCTAGACTCCTGGCTGGTTATACATGTGTACATTACATGTATATTATGTTTGTCTTATTTCATGCATGTCATTGCTGATGCAAATTGTTTAGTGTCCATAATTATCACTCAAAAAATCTGATAAAAATGAGGTCAGAGATTCAGAATCAAAAGTTCATGTAACTTAATCTTTGTGGTTTTAGAGTCATCCATCAAAGAGTAGGGACTAAAACGGTTAAATTTTGGTCTTACAGCATAACTTATCTTTGCTCAGAGAATCAGGATGAAGAAGTTTGCAGAAGTTGTTTGGGAATGATCTCTTGAATTATAGTACACATTTCAGTTTACTAATTCTTATGTGAGTGCATTGTTGCAATTCAATAAGAGTGATTCTGAAGTATGAGTTTGACAGTGCAGACTGATTATTTTGTTGGTGTTAGCCCCACACCTGAACCAATTAAGGAAAGAAAATCTGCCATTCAACAGAGCGGTTGCCAATAATATTCAGATAAAAAAAGCAAAGGGGTTTCAACTGAGGTGGGTGGATCAAAAGAAAAACTAATGAACTGACAACCTTCTGACATCTATAAACGGGTTAAGTACAGGCTGCACTCAAGTTGGCATTAAATATTAATCCTCATTTCAAAAGGCTGGTTGGATGTACAAAAAGAGATGTAAATGTAAGGTTTAGGCCTCAGGGATCAATAAATTGTTTTTCTGGTGACAAATGTAAATGATCTTGCCTCCACATGTGTTTCGGCGCAACAAGAGAACTGACATAATATCGAACCAAAAAATTGATTTCTTAATATGTTGGCTCTGGTTCTTAATATGTTGGCTCTGGTTCACAATGTACCTGCAACATGCATGGTTCTTGCCAGACTTGGCAGAAAATAACATGCATGGTTCTTGCCAGACATGAGAGAAAAATATCTCAGATACGACATAATATAGTTTCTATAAGACAACCAGCCAGCTGTTTAAAGCTGTTGTCTGTATTGCTCCCTTTTTGTTCTAATCCATTTCTTGAAGAAGACCACTGTCATTGGTTAATCCTGTGTTCTGTGGCAAGTCGTGGTCCCTTAGAAATTCATAGACATAGGTTGCCTTTTAAAAAAATCATCCCAAAGTATAGAGAAGTAGTTGCCTCCATTCTATCGAAGGCAAGCTGCCATGTTGATCTTGGCAGATGGTCATCTTTTCAAAAAATGTTTGTTTACCATGGAATATACTTGAGGACTACATTGCTAGCCTAAATAATTTAGTGATATACATGTTCTTAAATTTGAAGATTGATTTATTACTTGTCTTTAGAAATACATGTATCCAGGAAGTAGAGGCATAGTCCCAAACTCAGCTGCTCTTCAAAATTCTCTCTTTTTGCTTCAATGCATCTCATGCCCAAAGGAGATGTTTGCAGTTGGCATACAACTTCGAGGGGCGGAAGAGGCAAGTTGATCTAACCTGCTACTTGAGTGCCTCCTCAGCTTGCATTCTAATGTAAGGAAGTCAATTGGCTGCATTATTTTGCAGAAAGGCTTTCTAAATGGTATATCAACTCAATGCATGCATGTATTTACAAAACAAAATTTAATTTGTTATATCAAATTATTTATTTTTTAACTTTTATAAATAAGGTTCTTACTATAACTACTACTATAACAACAACTGCCCTGAACATACATTGGTACCTGCATTATAAGACACCCTGTTATAGACCAACTTGCCTTATATTACAGCCTTCCTCTACGTTAATAGTATGTTTAGTACATTTTGCACCCCGACAAGAGACCACATTATGACCACTGAATGGCCGGGCGGTCTTGTAATGCAAGGACCACTGTGTTTTTCAGTCTCTAGGGTGAAGTCGATATGAGACTCCCAAGAGACACTACTTGGGCTCTTGCTGGAGAGTACCCTGATATGCCAACAAGGGAAAATTAGAGTAGCCTAGAATCACGTCACGCGAAGCACAGAAAGGGTGGCTTCGTCATGCCTTGGTCAATGACACCGCCTAATCTAATTTACAAGCTTTGCTTAACTAACAGTAGCGTCTTCTACCCAAATATATCTTTCTTCTGACGTAGACAGAGGTTATTCTGCGGTTGTAAATGTTTCAATTTAGCTGCCTTTGCCTTATATGGCGAATTGCAAAATACATAGAATCGTTTCTAAATCATGTCAACCTGGCGGAATGATATTCAATTTTCAATCCATAAATTCAATACAATTTTTTTTTTGCAAAAATGACAACAACAGCAAAATATTCTTGGTTTTGCTACCACAATCTAAACTTAGTGGGTGCACAGCCCCAGCCCATTGTCAACCGTGGGGAAGTATCTTTCTGAAAGCTCCGCTGGTGAGATTACTGTCTGCTTTTAAAATGGAAATGGGCTTGGCTTCAGTTTCTCCCCACTTGCCTTCCAAATTCAATTAGGCTGTCTAATCCCAAGTTGTGATGGAAGTTCAGGAGTATTGTTTCCAGATGTAACCAGTGTAGAGAAAATTGTGAAATGGATTAATATTATGGAGTATGTTATGTAAATGCTTCACTTAAATCCAATTATAGCTCAAGTTTATGAAAGATGAAAGTGAAGAATGATTTTCTCAACGACAACTTTAATTCTTGGCCGGACGAAGTTACGAGATATCGAACAGATTAATACAATTTTTATTATTTTCAGTCTTCATCATTTTGTTGTGAATGTAGGCTACAGTTCATATGGCAATCATGTACAGGAGGTGTCTTGACCTTGTGACACTCACAAGGTCAACTTCCTGCTGGCCTTGATTCTGTTCCTCCTCAAGGACACTGACAAATTCAAATGGTTTCTCATCTATGCTTCACGTCCGTAAACATGGCGCCATACGAGGGGTTTTCAAAAAGTTCTGTCCTATCTTTGCTAGATTTGATGTAGAAACATGATATTTGGATCAGATAATTTTGACGTAATTTGCAAATAACTCCCAAAAAATCAGATCATATAAATAAAAATAGATGCTTAATCTGTTGCCATGGAAACCAGAAGTGATGAAATGCGGCCCAGACTTCGTAGTGCTCACTTAAAACGAATTGAGCACCTGCTTGCATTATCTTATCTGTGTCTTGACTTACTGAATTTTAAAAATTTTTCATGAAATACAGTAATTTATTTGTAAAGTCATTAATAACAATGTAAACTGGTATTATCTTCACATATCAGTTACTTTACTATCACTGATGCAGTTTTGCAGTTTTTACGAGATGGTAATTTTTTTTTGTAACAAAGTTACAAGTTGGCAGTTAATTAGATGGGCTTCATGAAGTAATAACTTGTGCCAATTCATTCCTGATTTTAATGATTACCCAAAATCTATAAGCAGTGATTGAAACCATCGATCCTGTCGTGCCAGCTTTGAGGACTTGATTCAATCATCAACATGATCAAAGTGCAGGCAACTCATATCTCCAATGAATCAGAATTCACCAACCAATTTTATTTTATTATTTCTAAAGCATGATCCCTCTTTTGAAAGAGGCCCTGTGCAGGCAAACATTGGTTTGATCCAATATTGATAACAGTAGCATGTATAGCATTATGATATACATGCATATCTGCCATTGGAAAAGCTGGTATCAAACTGACAATTTTGCATGTTAGCGCCCGGCTAGGGATTAACTCTGTTTGCAACATGTTAACAGAAAACAAACAATCAGACTACTGTCTATTTTGCCAAAATTATAAGTTAAAATGTATAATAGAAGAAGCACATGATGTCTAAGTCAGTTAGACACCTCTTTGTCGGGTCCTTACATGCCTCACTCCAGTCTGGATCTAACTGACAAAAATGCATATTAGAACCCTCCAAATCGGTGTCTAACTAATACCAAGTGAATTTCGACCTAACTTGAAAGCATTTTTAATGTACATTACATTCTGATTGCTCGAACCAGAACGTCAAGATATATTCTGCCTCTTTAGCAATTACATCAGGAAGGAATAGCGTTCCATTTTCAATCCATTTATTTGGCAGCAGGATTTTGTATGGTTCACTGATACAAGTGGGAACATGACGACAATAACACCACAATCTGGCAGCAGAAGAAAGGCTTCTCAGAATAGCATGGTGTGTGGCATACAGTCAACAGCTCTTAATAATAATTGCCAATGTCAGAATCAAAGGACAGTCAAAAGACATACTGTTTGTGAAAATGGGTTGTTTGAAGTTGATGGATTAAGAGAACTAATGCCTTGCAATATTTCTAACTATGCGTTGCTCAGACTGCACTCTCATTGGCGAGGCAGCGCTGGGCACACCTGGGTTTTATATTTAAATGTATGCCCTTCTTTAAAAAGGCTGTTTAATCATTGTATAAATGGGTCAAAATTTGATAAGTCTGAAATTCTTGTCTCCAGTGTTTAACGATAATTCATGATGGCAGGAAGACCGATAGAGGACCTCTTGTTGTCATTTATCATAGACAAGGATATTAGCAAAACTTATAACACAAAAAATATGTGGCAGAATATTTTAATCCCATTCACAAATAGCATTGAAGTGGCCAACCCCCCTGAAAATGGCCTGTCTCCACCAACACTTTCTTTGAAAGATCGCATCACAAAAACTAGTACAGGATTCCGATTCAATTAAACTCTTCCATACATGGAGACTTGACTGTCAGTTTTCTAAAATCTGGTCATCAATATCTGAAATAATATTCTGTATAAGAGCAGGAGGTTGTTGTGTCAATGTCTCCAATATTGTGTCATTAGCATCACGCCGGATTTGTTTCTTAATAAAAAATAAAGGGACACACATTCTGTGAGAAAACCTTGTGTCTGATGTTGTCTGAGAACCCAAGAAAATAACTGAACTATCTGTAGCTCTGTATCATTTAGTTAAACCAAAATATTAGAGTATTTATGTCGGCATGTCAGTTGTCCTATCTCAGTTAGTCATTAGCAAACACTTTGCTACTCTATTTTGACTGCATATTTCTGGACCAAAATCACTGTGAACATATTTCTGGTGTTCATAAGGTCATTGCATGCACAAATTGCCAGACTGCCAGTTTTGCACTGGTCCCTACAGATATTTTTACTGTAATTATCATTAGCATCACGCTGTCATTAGCATCATGTTAAAAATGGCTTATTGCCTTTATCTCACTAAAATTTTGTTGCAGGTGACCGGAATTGAAATCAGTTGAATATGTATTATCAATAAATGTTTCTACAGACTATTACATAACATTTTTGCATTTTCCTTGCATCTGACATACTTAGTATTAAGTTTTCTTCTTCTCTGAAACTACTAACCAAATATGGGGTGCCAGCAACATTTTACCATTGTCTAGCATCTGAAATATGGTTTAGCAAAGACATTGGGCACTGGAGGGAGTACTGGAGATCATCTTTATTATTCAGAATCCAAACTATTGTTGAAAAATCCCAACTATTGCTGAAAAGAGTATTTTTGTTTGTTTTTGTACATTTCTGGTTCAAGGATTTGTTCTATCTCAATAACTATTGGTCATAGAGACCTGAAATATAGCTCATTGTGTGCAGAATAGCCACTTTCCCATTTGTTGGTAATACATTATTCAGCTCTAAATGGTAAGGATTTCAAGTTATAGGCATGATGCTAATGACACAAATATTTGGTATTTTAATTGATCAAAATGCAGTTTCTCAAAAATTATTGCCATTAGAGACCTGGAACTTGTCCAAAATGTGCCAGCTACTTGCCTAATCATTGGCAATAGATTGTTTAGTCCCAAATGGCCAGGATTTTTTAGTTAGAAGTGTGATTTTAATGACAGTCGAAAAACATCACATCTATGTTTATCACCTCAGTACAGATCAGCAGGGCATTTTGACCCTTGGACATGAAAGCGCAGTGATAGCTGATTGTTTGACCTACCCAACGCAAACTTTAAAAGGCATTTCTGGAGCGAAAAATTTTCAAAATTTTTTCAGCTGAAATTTCAAGGTTTTCAAATTTTGACCCAAATAAGTAATCACATGTCAGCCCTCGAATCATGCATCCAAAACCACGCAGCAGTTATTGCGATTGCATATTGGGCATTATTAGCCCTCCATACGGTCATGCATATCACTTGCTGATTGAATCATACAGAATGGTCAAACAAAATTTTCTAATTCCGTTTAAGAACAGGCATGTTGACAAAAACTTAAAAAATAAATCCTAAATGAAATCTTGTAAAAAATTAGACCTCATAAATCAATACAGGTTGCAAGAGTAGTAACAGCCAAGTGCATGATGAGGCTTTGAATGGGTCCAACACCGTTTGTCAAAGTCATAATGGAAAGGGTTTACATTATGCATAATTCATAGGGCAGAACATGGCTCTATTCTTCAAATTTGCTCCATTGGAAATGCACAGTTGACACCATTTCTCCTGATATCGATGAATTGATTGGAGCTTCGTGCACCCATTGACCAACCATCTACACAACGAGAGCTGAATTCTTCGCTAATGATTTATCTCCCTATTCCAACTTGTTCGGATAATCATGCATAAAATTGCCTGATGACCAGCTGCATTCATGACAACTTGACAAGTCTGAACTGTGTACGAGGGGTGTCCCAAAAGTTCTGACCAATTTTTTTGGCAGACCTTTCTATTTCAAATAGCTAAATGAAATTTTCACAGAATAAATTTCAGTTATTTGTCCATCTGTTCTGATCAAATCAAGACTGTAACAAGTGTTTAAGTTGCTGTTCTGTTACCATGGTTACAAGAGGTCAGTGCACCCAGTGCAGCTCAATTTCTCAGACAAAATTCAGCAAATTAGCTGCGTTAAAAGTCAGAGAACCTATAGCAAAAAAGCAAATGATTGCAAGAAATTGTATTTCCTGATAGGCTTGTAGTCTTTCAAGATATCTTCCATTAGATTATAAACATTTATTTATATTTCAACCTGATCAGCTGAGGCAATTACCAAAGGCGTTTTCCAGCAATTGCCTAACAGCGCTTGAGACGGTTTGGCTGAAACAATCTGCTGTCAAGAGGCAGTGCTCAAGAACCTTAGGTTCAAAACCCAATCTTATCAGCTTTATTTACCAGAATTTGGCCTTTTGTAACTTTGTGCGATACCAAAATTTATATACCAGTTCAAAAATTAGAGAAATAATAATCATAACGAGAAATGAAGCAGTCTCCAAATACACTGCAATTCCACAATTTAGGAACAGACCAGTTTAGAGGACCCAGGTGATCGCCTCAGCACATGGGTTAAACTGATTCACAGTGACTTTAAAGGTAAATGAAAAACTTTGAGATACTGTTAGGTTTCCAAATAATATTTTTCATGATCATCCATTGCATATTTACAGTAAATTCCTTGGTTATTTACAAGCCTAGACATTTGGATTTGGCCTAAAAAATTGAGCTGCGCTGGGTGCACTGATCTTCTGTTTCCATGGCAACAGAAAAGTTATTTAAAATGTCCGAACAGGTACCATATTTTCAAAATGGATAGTGATATACCTGAAATTGATTCTGTGAAAATTGCATACAGCTACTTCAAATAGAAAGGTCTGCCAAAAAAATTGGTCAGAACTTTTGGGACACCCCTCGTACAACAAAATGCTGGCAACATACTCATTCTTAGAATGGGGGCTTTTCAATTTCTGTATTTGCAATAATTATTGTGCTTTTGTTTTGTAAACTCACACCTTGAAAGTGTGTACTAAATGATATTGAACAATGATTCTTGATGGTGTATACTAAAGACATGACAGGTACTCAGCAAGTAGTCCTATGTCAATTTGAAACAAAATGTCCCGAGGCAATTTGTTTGTCCCCAGCTGCTGCTTCCCTTCTAAATTCAATTTTCAGCTGTCTTATTTGAACAGAGATAGAATTTCACTTGCTAATGGTCAGAATGGGACCGGTGTGCATAAGGGTGTGTAACTGTGTGTACTATAATTCAAGAGATCATTCTCAAACAGCTTCTTATCTTGGTTTCTGCAATTGAAGTCTCGAGCATTTACAGTAAGGCAGCTCATGGCCTTGTGAACCACATAATCTAAAATACCTGTTGGCCTTGATTCTGTTCTGCCATAAGGAAATGTTTCCATCTCTGCTTTAGTGTCATAAACAGGATGCCATAAATTGTTGTTCCATACCATTAAACCTAAATTCTTCGTGCCTCGTTGCTTTGCCATTACGCCATCCCCAAGCTACGTCTTTATTGGTTTGAACGAAAACCAAGCTAGACTCCTGGTTGGTTATACTGCTGCCATGTCGAACTTGGCAGATGGTCATCTTTGCAAACAATGTATGTTTACCATGGAATATTCTTGAATGCTAAATTGCCAGTCTAAAAATGTATGTGATGTACATGTTCTTAAATTTTGAAGATTGATTTATTACTTATCTTTAGAAATACATGTATACAGGACATAGTGGCATTGTCCGCAACTCGGCAGTTCTTCAAAATTCTCTCTTTTTGCTTCAATGCATCTCATGACCGAAGGCGATGTTTGCATTCGGCATACAACCTAGAGGGGCAGGAGAGGCAAGTTGATCTTGAGTACCTCCTTAGCTTGCATTCTTAATGTGAGGAAGTCAATTGGCACAATTTTCTGTACACAGGTTACATCTGGAAACAATAGCTACTCCCGAACTTCCATCACAACTTGGATTAGAGAGCCTAATTGAATTTGGAAGGCAAGTGGGGAGAAACTGAAGCCGAACCCATTTCCATTAAGCAGACAGTAATCTCACAGACGGGGCTTTCAGAAAGATACTTCCCCACAGTTGACAATGGGCTACTTTTACTGGCTGTGCTCCCACTAAGTTTAGATTGTGGTATCAAAACCAAGAATATCTTGCTGTTGTTGTTATTTTAGAAAAAAAAATTGTATTGATTTTATGGATTGAAAATGGAATATCATCTCGCCAAGTTGACATGATTCAGACATGATTCCATGTATGTTGCAATTTGCGGTATAAGGCAAAGGCAGCTAAATAGAAACATTTAAATCCTCAGAATATTTCGTCAACGTCAGAAGAAGGATATCTTGATAACTATGTTGGGGTAGAAGAACCTACTGCTAGTTGAGCAAACCTTGTCAATTAGATTAGGGGGTGTCATTGACCAAGGCATCAAGAAGCCACCCTTTCTGTGCTTTGCGAGACGTGATTCTAGGCTCCTCTAATTTTCCCCTGTTGGCATATCAGGGTACCCTCCAGCAAGAGCCCAAGTAGTGTCCCTTGGATGTCTCATATCGACTTCACTTTAGAGACCGGAAATACAGTGATCCTTGACTCCTTGCGTTATAAGACCACCCATAATTCAGCGGTCATATTGTGGTCTCTAATTAACATTATGAAGTACGCAAGGTAATTGATTATAAGAAAAATATATGTAAAAAACAACTGACACTGAATTTTGTGGTGGAGAAATTCAGGTCGCAGAGTCAACCACAATATTTCATTTACTTCGCGGGACCTGAATACAGAAAAAAATTGCTGCGTATGACCGTCAATTTGTCTCTGTCTGACATGTGGCACCAATTATTGTTTCCACGGAGGATTGAATCTTGACGTTTCACTTTAACTCATTCAGTTATGGCTAAAGTTTATGGAAGATGAAAGTGAAGATTGATATGCTCAAGGACAACTTTAATTATTGGCCGGACAAAGTTATGAGATATCAAACAGATTAATACAAGTTTCATTAACTTCAGTCTTCATTATTGTGTGGTGAATGCGTGCTACAGTTCGTATGGAAATCATGTACAGGAGGTCTCTCAGCCTTGTGACACTCAAAATGATAACTTCCTGCTGGCCTTGATGAATTGATACGTGCAAAATGTACGGATATCAAATGAAATGCATGTGCAAAATATGTACACTGTAATGAACATGCTTCATTGTTCTGAAAAGTATTTTACCTGACTTTACTGACCCATCAATATCAATGGGAATAGCTGGAAGCATGGTTTGACAGAAAACTTGTAGTGTCAATACAGCATTTAGTTAAACAATCGGATAGAGCATTTCAATTTATTAAATCTTATGTCAATGGTAAGTTGTTGCATGAGAGTAAGACTGATTCTGTAATATGAGTTGGCAGACTGATCATCTAGTTGGTGTTAGCCCCACATCTGAGCACTGAAAAAATATCTGCCATCCATTCAACAGAACGGTTGCCAATATTAAGATAAAGAAGTAAGGGGGTTTCACTGAGGTGGGTGGATTAAAAGAAGCCCAAAGAATTTACAACCGGCTAACATCAGATTCTATAAACGGGTGAAGTACAGGCTGCACTCTTGATGGCATTAAATATTAACCGCATTTCAAAAGGCTGGTTGGATGCACAAAAAGAGATGGATGGAGATGTGAGGTTTAGGCCTCAGAGATCAATAAATTGTTTTTATGGTGACAATTGTAAATGATCTTGTCTCCACATGTGTTTTGGCGCAACAAGAGAACTGACAAAATGTCGCATTGATTTCTTAATATGTTGGCTCTGGTTCTTAATAATATTATGTTGGCTCTGGTTCACAATGTACCTGCAACATGCATGGTTCTTGCCAGACATGGGAGAAAATATCTCAGATACGACATAATATAGTTTCTATTAGACAACCAGCCAGCAGTTTTATGCTGTTGCGCCCCTGTTGTTCTTAGACTCTATTTCTTGAAGAAGAACACTGTCATTGGTTGATCCTGAGTTCTATGGCAAGTCGTGGTCCCTTAGAAATTCACAGACATAGGTTGCCTTTTAAAAAAATCATTCCAAAGTTGGGAAGTATAGTTGCCTCGATTCTATCGAAGGCAGGCCACCATGTTGATCTTGACAGACGGTCATCTTCGCAAAAAATGTATGTTTACCATGGAATATACTTGAGTACTAAATTGCTGGTCTAAATGATGTCAGTGATATACATGTTCTTAAATTTTGAAGATTGATTTATTACATATCTTTAGAAATACATGTATCAAGGAAATAGTGGCATAGTCCCCAACTCGGCTGCTCTTCAATGCATCTCATGCCCGAAGGAGATGCTTGCAGTTGGCATACAACTTAGAGGGGCAGGAGAGGCAAGTTGATCCATCCTGCTACTGGAGTGCCTCCTTAACTTGCATTCTTAATGTAAGGAAGTCAATTGGCTACGTTATTTTGCAGTAAGGCTTTCTAAATGGTATCAACTTAATGCATACATGTATTTATAAAACAAAATTTAATTGGTTATATGAAATTTTTTATTGTTTAACTTTTAATAATGAGGTTCATAATACAACTACTACTACAACAACAACTGCCCTGAACATACATTGGTACCTGCATTATAAGACATCCTATTATAGACCGACTTGCCTTATATTACAGCCTTCCTCTACGTTAATAGTATGTTTAGTACATTTTGCACCCCGAAAAGCGACCACATTATGACCACGAAATGGCCGGGCGGTCTTGTAATGCAAGGACCATTGTGTTGTTCAGTCTCTAGGGTGAAGTCGATATGAGACTCCCAAGAGACACTACTTGGGCTCTTGCTGGAGAGTACCCTGATATGCCAACAAGGGAAAATTAGAGGAGCCTAGAATCACGTCACACGAAGCACAGAAAGGGTGGCTTCTTGATGCCTTGGTCAATGACACCCCCTAATCTAATTTACAAGGTTTTCTTAACTAACAGTAGCTTCTTCTACCCGAATATATCTTTCTTCTGACTTTGACAGAGGATATTCTGAGGTTGTAAATGTTTCTATTTAGCTGCCTTTGCCTTATACGGTGAATTGCAAATACATGGAGTCATTTCTAAATCATGTCAACCTGGCGAGACGATATTCCATTTTCAGTCCATAAATTCAATACAATTTTTTTTTTTGCAAAAATGACAACAACAGCAAAATATTCTTGGTTTTGATACCACAATCTAAACTAAGTGGGTGCACAGCCAGTAGCCCATTGTCAACTGTTGGGAAGTATCTTTCTGAAAGTTCCACCGGTGAGATTACTCTCTGCTTAATGGAAATGGGCTTGGCTTCAGTTTCTCCCCACTTGCCTTCCAAATTCAATTAGGCTGTCTAATCCCAAGTTGTGATGGAAGTTCAGGAGTATTGTTTCCAGATGTAACCTGTGTATAGAAAATTGTGAAATTAATCAATATTAGGGAGTATGCAAGGCAATTGGTCTCGGGAGTCAACACAGTATTTCGTATACTTCACAGGAGCAGAATACAGAAACAAATTGTTGGGTGAGAGCAATTTGTTTCTGTCTGAGTCTAGCAACAATTGTTCCCATGCAGGATTGAATATGAGTGTTTCACTTCAACTCATTCAATTATAGCTGAAGTTTCGGAAAGATGAAAGTTAAGATTGATATTCTCAATGACATTTTTAATTCTTGTTATGAGATATATAGAACAGATTAATACAAGTTTCATTAACTTCAGTCTTCATTATTGTGTGGTGAATGCGTGCTACAGTTCGTATGGAAATCATGTACAGGAGGTCTCTTGGCCTTGTGACACTCACAATGTCAACTTCCTGCTGGCCTTGATTCTGTTCCTCCTCAAGGACACTGGCAAATTCAAATGGTTTCTCATCTATGCTTCTCGTCCGTAAACATGACGCCATACGAGGGGTTTTCAAAAAGTTCTGTCCTACTTTTGCTGGATTTGATGTAGAAACATGATATTTGGATCAGATAATTTTGACGTAATTTGCAAATAACTCCCAAAAAATCAGATCATATAAATAAAAATAGATGCTTAATCTGTTGCCATGGAAACCAGAAGTGATGAAATGCGGTCCAGACTTCGCAGTGCTCACTTAAAACGAATTGAGCACCTGCTTGCATTATCTTATCTGTGTCTGGACTTGAATTTTAAAATTTTTTCATGAAATACAGTCATTTATTTGTAAAGTCATAAATAACGTGTACAATGTAAACTGGTATTATCTTCACATATCAGTTACTTTACTATCACTCATGCAGTTTTTCAGTTTTTACGAGATGTTAATTTTTTTTTTGTTAATTAGATGGGCTTCATGAAGTAATAACTTGTGCCAATTCATTCCTGATTTTAATGATTACCCAAAAATCTGTAAGCAGTGATTGAAACCATCGATCCTGTCATGCCAGCTTTGAGCACTTGATTCAATCATCAACATGATCAAAGTGCAGGCAACTCATATCTCCAATGAATCAGAATTCACCAACCAATTTTAATTTATTATTTCTAAAGCATGATCCCTCTTTTGAAAGAGGCCCTGTGCAGGCAAACATTGGTTTGATCCAATATTGATAACAGTAGCATGTATAGCATTATGATATACATGCATATCTGCCATTGGAAAAGCTGGTATCAAACTGACAATTTTGCATGTTAGCGCCCGGCTAGGGATTAACTCTGTTTGCAACATGTTAACAGAAAACAAACAATCAGACTACTGTCTATTTTGCCAAAATTATAAGTTAAAATGTATAATAGAAGAAGCACATGATGTCTAAGTCAGTTAGACACCTCTTTGTCGGGTCCTTACATGCCTCACTCCAGTCTGGATCTAACTGACAAAACTGCATATTAGAACCCTCCAAATCGGTGTCTAACTAATACCAAGTGAATTTCGACCTAACTTGAAAGCATTTTTAATGTACATTACATTCTGATTGCTCGACCCAGAACTTCAAGATATAATCTGTATCTTTAACAATTACATCAGGAAGGAATAGCATTCCATTTCCAATCCATTTATTTTGCAGCAGGATTTTGTATGATCCACTGATACAAGTGGGAACATGACGACAATAACACCACAATCTGGCAGCAGAAGAAAGACTTCTCAGAATAGCACGATGTGTGGCATTCAGTCAACAGCTCTTAATTACCAATGTCAAAATCAAAGAACAGTCAAAAGACATTGTTTGTGAAAATGGGCTGTTTGAAGTTGATGGATTAAAGAGAACTTACGTCTTCTGACATTTCTAACTATGCGTTGCTCAGACTGCACTCTCATCGGTGGGCAGGGCCGGGCACAACTGGGTTTTATATTTAAATTTATGCCCCTCTTTCAAAAGGCTGCTTAATCATTGTATAAATAAGTAACTACATGTAGCCCTCGAATCATGCACCCAAAACCACTTGCATATTGGGCATTATTAGCCCTCCCAACGGTCATGCATATCAATTGCTGATTGAATTATACAGAATGGTCAATTGAAATTTTCTAATTCCGCTGAAAGACAGGCATGTTGACAAAAACTTAAAAAATAAATCCTAAATGAAATCTTGTAAAAAATTAGACCTCATAAATCAATACAGGTTGCAAGAGTAGTAACAGCCAAGTGCATGCTGAGGCTTTGAATGGGTCCAACACCATGTGTCAAAGTCATAATGGAAAGGGTTTACATTATGCATAATTCATAAGGCAGAACATGGCGTCTATTCTTCAAAATTGCTCCATTTGAAATGCACAGTTGACACCATTTCTCCTGATATCGATGAATTGATTGGGCCTTCGTGCACCCATTGACCAACCAGCTACACAACGAGAGCTGAATTCTTTGCTAATGATTTATCTCCCCATTCCAACTTTTTCGGATAATCATGCATGAAATTGCCTGATGACCAGCTGCATTCATGACAACTTGACAAGCCTAAACTGTGTACAACAAAATGCTGGCAACATACTCATTCTTAGAATGGGGGCTTTTCAATTTCTTTATTTGCAATAATTATTTTGGTAAACTCACACCTTTGAAAGTGTGTACTAAATAATATTGAACAATGATTCTTGATGGTGTACTGAAGACATGACAGGTACAAGTCAATTTGAAACAAAATGTCCCGAGGCAGTTTGTTTGTCCCAAGCTGCTGTCTTCCCTTCTAAATTCAATTTTCAGCTGTCTGATTTGAACAGAGATAGAATTTCACTTGCTAATGGTCAGAATGGGACCTGTGTATATAAGGGTGTGTGTACTATAATTCAAGAGATCAATCTCAAACAACTTCTGCAAAGTCTTCATATCGATGATCTTGGTTTCTGCAATTGAAGTCTCGGGCATTTGCAGTAAGGCATCTCATGGCCTTGTGAACCACATAATCTAAAATACCTGTTGGCATTGTTTCTGTTCTGCCATAAGGAAATGTTTCCATCTCTGCTTTAGTGTCATAAACAGGATGCCATAAATTGTTGTTCTGTACCATTAAACCTAAATTCCTCGTGCCTCGTTGCTTTGCCATTACGCCATCCCCAAGCTACGTCTTTATTGGTTTGAACGAAAACCAAGCTAGACTCCTGGTTGGTTATACTGCTGCCATGTCGAACTTGGCAGATGGTCATCTTTGCAAACAATGTATGTTTACCATGGAATATTCTTGAATGCTAAATTGCCAGTCTAAAAATGTATGTGATGTACATGTTCTTAAATTTTGAAGATTGATTTATTACTTATCTTTAGAAATACATGTATCCAGGAAATAGTGGCATTGTCCGCAACTCGGCAGTTCTTCAAAATTCTCTCTCTTTGCTTCAATGCATCTCATGCCCAAAGGAGATGTTTGCATTCGGCATACAACTTAGAGGGGCAGGAGAGGCAAGTTGATCTATCCTGCTACTTGAGTACCTCCTTAGCTTGCATTCTTAATGTAAGGAAGTCAATTTGCTTCATTTTTTTTCCAGAAAGGGCCTTCTAAATGAATATCAACTCAATGTATACATGCTTTTATAAAACAATACTTAATTTGTTACATCATATTTAATTTTACAATTTTTATAAATGAGGTTCTTACTACAACTGCTGCTATGACAACAACTGCCCTGAACATACATTGGTACAGGTCTGCATTATAAGAAACCCTAAATTATAGACCGACTTGCCTTATATTACAGCCTTCCTCCCACATTAATAGTATGTTGGGTACATCAGTACCCGGACAAGAGACCCCATTATGACCACTGAATTATGGGCGGTCTTATAACGCAAGGAGTCAAGGACCACTGTATTTCCGGTCTCTAAGGTGAGTCGATATGAGACTACCAAGGGACACTACTTGGGCTCTTGCTGGAGAGTACCCTGATATGCCAACAAGGGAAAATTAGAGGAGCCTAGAATCACGTCTCGCAAAGCACAGAAAGGGTGGCTTCTTGATGCCTTGGTCAATGACACCCCCTAATCTAATTTACAAGGTTTGCTTAACTAACAGTAGCTTCTTCTACCCCAATATAGTTATCAAGATATCCTTCTTCTGACTACGACGGAATATTCTGAGGATTTAAATGTTTCTATTTAGCTGCCTTTGCCTTATACCGCAAATTGCAACATACATGGAATCATGTCTAAATCATGTCAACCTGGCGAGATGATATTCCATTTTCAATCCATAAAATCAATACAATTTTCTAAAATAACAACAACAACAAGATGTTCTAGGTTTTGATACCACAATCTAAACTTCGTGGGAGCACAGCCAGTAAAAGTAGCCCATTGTCAACTGTGGGGAAGTATCTTTCTGAAAGCTCCGTCTGTGAGATTACTGTCTGCTTAATGGAATGGGCTCGGCTTCAGTTTCTCCCCACTTGCCTTCCAAATTCAATTAGGCTGTCTAATCCCAAGTTGTGATGGAAGTTCAGGAGTATTGTTTCCATACGTAACCTGTGTACAGAAAATTGTGAAATGGATTAATATTATGGAGTGTGAAAGGTCATTGATTATAAGAAAAAAAATATATGTAAAAAACAACTGGCACTGAATTTTGCGCTGGGGAAATGCAGGTCTCGGAGTCAACACAGTATTTCATATACTGATTACAGAAGCAAATTGTTGCATATGACCTTTAATTTGTCGCTGTCAGACATGTGGCAACAATTGTTTCCATGGAGGATTGAATCTTGATGTTTCACTTTAACTCAAGCAGTTATGGCTGAAGTTTAGAGAAGATGAAAGTAAAAATTGATATGCTCAACAATAACAGATTAATTCAATTTTCATTAACTTCAGTCTTCATTATTTTGTGGTGAATGAAAGCTACAGTTCATATGGCATTAATATACAGGATGTCTCTCAGCCTTGTGACACTCAAAATGTCAACTGCCTGCTGGCCTTGATGAATTGATGTATGCAAAATGTACAGATATCAAATGAATTGCGTGTGCAAAATGTGTACACTGTAATGAACTGCATATTGAACGCGGTTCATTGTTCTGAAAAGTATTTCACCTAACTCTACTGGCCCACCAATATCAATGGGAATAGCTGGAAGCATGGTTTGACAGAAAACTTGTAGTGTCTATACAGCATTTAGTTAAACAATCGGAGAGAGCTCTTCAATTTACTAATTCTTGTGTCAATGGTAAGTTGTTGCATCACAATAAGACTGATTCTGTATTATGAGTTTGGCAGTGCAGACTGATCATCTAGTTGGTGTTAGCCCCAAACCTGAGCACTGAAAAAATATCTGCCATCCATTCAACAGAACGGTTGCCAATATTGAGATAATGAAGTAAGGGGGTTTCCACTGAGGTGGGTGGATCAAAAGAAAAACTAATGAACTGACAACCTTCAGACATCTTTAAAGTGTAGTACAGGCTGCACTCGTGTTGGCATTAAATATCAATCCGCATTTGAAAAGGCTGGTTGGATGCACAAAAAGAGATAGATGGAGATGTGAGGTTTAGGCCTCAGAGATCAATAAATTGTTTTTATGGTGACAATTGTAAATGATCTTGTCTCCACATGTGTTTTGGCGCAACAAGAGAACTGACAAAATGTCGCATTGATTTCTTAATATGTTGGCTCTGGTTCACAAGTCTACCTGCAACATGCATGGTTCTTGCCAGACATGGGAGAAAATATCTCAGATACGATATAATATAGTCTTTATTAGACAACCAGCCAGCAGTTTTATGCTCCCCTTTTGTTCTTAGAATCTGTTTCTTGAAGAAGAACACTGTCACTGGATGATCCTGAGTTCTATGGCAAGTCATGGTCCCTCAGAAATTCACAGACATAGGTTGCCTTTTTTTTTTTAAATCATCCCAACGTTGAGAAGTAGTTGCCTCCATTCTATGGATGGCAAGCTGCCATGTTGATCTTGACAGACGGTCATCTTCGCAAAAAATGTATGTTTACCATGGAATATACTTGAGTACTAAATTGCTAGTCTGATAAATGTTAGTGATATACATGTTCTTAAATTTTGAATATCGATTTATCACTTACCTTTAGAAATACATGTATCCAGGAAATTGTGGCATAGTCCAGAACTCGACTGCTCTTCAAAATTCTCGTTTTTTGCTTCAATGTATCTCATGCCCGAAGGAGATGTTTGCCTCTGGCATACAACTTAGAGGGGCAGGAGAGGCAAGTTGATCTATCCTGCTACTTGAGTGCCTCCTTAGCTTGCATTCTTAATGTAAGGAAGTCAATTGGCTACATTATTTTGCAGAAAGGCTTTCTAAAGGGTATCAACTCAATGCATGCATGTATTTACAAAACAAAATGTAATTTGTTATATCAAATCTTTACTTTTATAACTTTTATAAATGAGGTTCTTACTGCAACTACTACTATAAGTATGACAACAACTGCCCTGACATACATTGGTACCTGCATTATACAACATTATATTATAGACCGACGTGCCTTATATTACAGCCTTCGTCCCACGTTAATAGTATGTTTAATACATTTTTTACCCGGACAAGAGACCACATTATGACAATAGAATGGGTGGTCTTATAATTCAAGGACCACTGTGTGTTTCATTCTCAAGGTGAAGTCGATATGAGACTTCCAAGGGACACTACTTGGGCTCTTGCTGGAGAGTACCCTGATATGCCAACAAGGGAAAATTAGAAAAGCCCAGAATCACATGGTTGGCTTCTTGATGCCTTGGTTAATGACACCCCCTAATTTAATTTACAAGGTTTGCTTAACTAGCAGAAGCTTCTTCTATCCAAATATAGTTTTGAAGATATCCTTCTTCTGACTTTGAGAACATTCTGAGGTTGTAAACATTTCTGTTTGCCTTATACCGCAAATTGCAATATACATGGAATCATGTCTAAATCATGTCAACCTGGCAAGATGATATTCCATTTTCAATCCATAAATTCAATACAATTATTTTTTTTACTAAAATAACAACAACAACAAAATATTCTTGGTTTTGATACCACAATCTAAACTTCGTGGGAGCAGAGCCAGTAGCCCATTGTCAACTATGGAGTAATGACTTGTGCCAATTCATTCCTGATTTTAATGATTACCCAAAATCTATAAGCAGTGATTGAAACCATTGATCCTGTCATGCCAGCTTTGAGCACTTGATTCAATCATCAACATGATCAAAGTGCAGGCAACTCATATCTCCAATGAATCAGAATTCACCAACCAAATTAATTTTGTTATTTTGAAAACATGATCCCTCTTTTGGTTTGATCCAATATTGAAAACAGTAGCATGTATAGCATTATACATTGTATGATATACATGCAAATCTCTTGGGGCCGATTTCACCAACATGGTACTAAGAGAAAAGCCGGTCTTAGCTAAGTCCTGGTCTGGCTAAGCCAAATCAGTCAAACAGAGCAGGATCAAGGAATTTCAGTTCAATGAGAGTTAACACATAATATTTGAACAGCTCCAAGTTCTGCTACAAACACAATGTCTCAATTTCTGAAACGCAGCCAAAGAATAAACCAATATAGAGGGGGAGTGGTGGTTGACTGGGATATTTTTAAATATATATATAATAATAAATGATAACAATTGCTTGCTTGCTCAGTTTTGGCAAAAAAAGGGGGGGGGACAAATTGACTATTTTCACTTCAATAGGGCTCTTGTGAATATTGTAGAATGTTACAATGAAATTTTTCATAGTTTTCAAAATATCTTGCAATGACTGTATTCTCACAGTATCGTATTCTCTCGCACAAGCATCTGTAATATGTCTAATGTTTTTTTCTGTTAAAACTATGTTGGTGAAATCGGCCCTAAGTGTTTGCAAAAAAAACAGTCACTCGACCAGTCACTGTGATAGCACTAAAACGTTTTGAATTCAAAAATATTTACTCATTTACATGTACTTGCTAATTGATTATCTCATAATGTGTAAACGGTCTGCAAATAAAAAATTCTAAGCCAGACATTGTTGACAGGTTCCACAATTAGTTATTGGAGTTGGAGAAAAAGTAAGTGGCAAATAATTCAAAAGCATTTGAACTAGCACTGAAATTATGCACAGACTGAATAATTCAGTAAAAACAAGTTTAAGTGGAACACAACAACAAGAGCTCTCTTGTTGGCATGCAATTAAGGGGAATTGATGGAATATCATTATCTCTAGAAACCTGCATCTGCATAATCATGCCTGTGAAGTGTGAATGACTGTCCTCCAAATATGTTTCACAGCACTTCCATGACAGGAACCCTGGATCTCAATAAAATTTATATTGTGTAAGGATTTTAAGTTGGCCAGGTATTGCTAACAGGAGAGTAAGTCCAGATGTGTCATGTTACATGTACATAAGCGCAGACAACCGGGAAGAGCCTGAAAACTTGCACAAGTGTCTGCCTTGTTTCCAATTTATGTTCATTCTTTGGAGCCCCACCAACATCGAATAGTCCCTGCAGTAGACTTAGTCGTAAGATGATCTTGGATTGTGGCAACTGTGGTCCCTGAGATAACCACTGATTGCCCTGATAAAAGCTCTACATCACAGAGTGGGATGGCTCTCTTCTTTCACAGACAAACCACTATTGACTGGTATACTCTCTGTGAGACATAGACTCAGGATAGTCGAGACCAAAAAGGAGATTTAAACAGAAGTCTATTGAATAACGTTTTATTTTGCCATCAGTCATGCCTCATGTGAATGATGAACATCCTCAAATCATGTGTAGATCATCTCTTCCCCTTGATCCTATTGATACTGTTAACATTAACCTAAAGTGCTATAGCTATCTGCAGAAGCAACTTCTCCTTCATGTAAATTTTTTATGCATTATCTATATCTACAACACTAATAGATAGATTTTCTTGAGGTATGCTTGTTGACCTCCAGGCCCGTAACAATAGCATTATAGTTGACGGCACTTCAAGGTTTCCAGGATTTCCAACTAGAGGAAAAATTAGCAAAGACCACAAATCACATCACACCAAGCACAGACAGGATGAGTTGTGTGGTCCAGGGTCAGTAACACCAACTAATTCAGTTATGGTAGATTGATCGATCTGCTGCAAACAGCCTCTCTTGTCAGAAAATATTAGCGTAGACCTCCATCTCCAATGTGCAGGGTTTGAATAATGTCTCAAAACATACCTTCTTCTAGTTAAGTTGAAAACATAATGGCCTGCACTTGAATTCCTAAATATATGATGCTTGACATTGAATTAGACTTGGCATCTAGTGTGATTGTTTATTCAATGTCTCAATGATAAATCTGACTGTTCTAAAAATGGATTCAGCTTCTTTTTTTTAACCAAGTCGCACAGGTCAGGCTTCACCTCTGTTGGCATTTAATATTCAGTCATTTAAAAAGGCACAAAAAGATGAATAATTAAACCTTTGCCTAGCTTCAGGACTGAATCAATAGTTTTTTGTGATAGATGTAACCAACACTGCCTCTTTCTGATATATTTTTGTTGCTGGCACAGCAGAAGAATTGATAAAACATCATGTCAAGACGCTCAGCTTTTAGTTCTCTTTCGCTCCTCCCTACAGAACATGACTCGTGATGCATGAATGTGTCTTTGTCAGTAAGCTTATTCTTTCCAAAACACAACACTGCCAAAACTTGCTTTTCCAGTTACATGGAAAGAAAAAGAAAGCCAGATGTGATGTCGGACCTGAAACCTTACACTCAGGGGCCACTCGTTCCATCCAATGTTGTCCTCAGAGATTCATTCACTTTGAATAAGCCCTGCTTTGGACTTGGTCATGGGTTGGTGCTGGATTGTGGCAACTCATTGTCTCTGAGATAACCACTGATGTCCTCTAATTAAAGTTAAACATTCAAACGAGCTCCATGCTTTCAAAAACAGACATTTCTTTCTGAAACTCATTTGTCTTGTCTATAGGACAAATTCATGCAAAAGATAATCAGGAGCAAGGGGCAAGAAGGTATAACTTATTATCGTTTTCATGGCTGTGTGTTTTTCTACTTTGTACTTTGCTTTATCCTAAGACTGTGATGTCACAGATTTAGTTGCATAACTTTGTATATTACAAGCACATATTTGAAGAAACTAACTAAATGCATTGACACATGGATCCAATGTGTGTTTAACTTGTTTGGTTTTATACCTGCACTTGTTGATAGATGCTTCAATGAACTATAACTGAATCAAACGACTACTTATCCTCAAAGGAAAGCTAGGGACCATTCATAATTTATGGCTTGGGGTGGGAGTTTTTCTGGAACTTCCCGTCAGAAATTGATACCCTTCCCCTTGAGCTTCACGCAGATTTTTAGTACCTCACCCTTAGGTTTCATGCGGATTTTTAGTACCGCCCCTCCCCCCTTTGATATACAAAGCAAAGCGCACATATTGACTTTTATACTTGTACCCTAAGACAGTCGCACATACAGATTCGCAGACTTTTGCGCATAAAAAAGAGCTGCTAAAGTGAGTGTATGTGCATTTTTTGTCACATTTTTGTTTTGTTAAAATTTCTTACCCCCCCCCCTTGGACATGTTGTCAAAAATTAGTACCCCCTTGAAACACGTGTGAAAAGTTAGTGCCACTCCCACCACCCCACAGTCATAATTCTGAGCGGTCCCTTACAATGACTGCCAAAAAATTTTAAAATTTATTTGAAATTGTGGTAACTAGTTTTTTGTGAAAAACAATAACACACTTTATTTGCGAAACATTGTTACTCTTCTTATGAGGTGTAACACTTGGTTTAGACAAAAGTTCTTTGTTGTGGTTGTACACAAACAATTACATCGCCTGGCAGTTTTAAATTCCTTTGTCATAAACTGTGATGGCAAACTTTCAACATAGGTTGAAGATTAGACCAATCACAATCTCAGATACCTGATGATGTCTCGGTTTAACAGTTTTCAAAAATTACGCAGCTATGAAAAGATAATAAAGGGGAGATGGATTGTTTTCCCACAAGGACAATGAGCTCCTTGGCTGAGATCAGTACATGCATCACCAAATGATGAATGTCCCGCAATCATACTTCTGTCCCTTTGATCCTGAAAAGTGCTGCATAATTTACGCATAACTTACCATGGCAGCCAATGTCTTTGACAGTAGACGTTTGCACTCCAGGCCAATACAGCAATTGTTTCAGTTGTGACGGCCTCGATTTTTAAAAAAATATATAATATTAATTTTGTAAGAATGCCTCAGGTAAATAGTCAACTGACTACAGGTGTTCCGAACAAGTATAACACATTTGTATTTATGTATTTCTAATTGTGTTACCAGATGTTTAGCCACATGAGGTTACTTTCATGTCTAAAACAAAAGATATTTATCTGAGTACCCTTTTAACAACCTGTTATCCATGAAAATCGTTGTAATGCAACAATCCAAAATGGGCTGATATTTCTGGTCCTAGTCCATGATTGTGTGCAGTACTGCATGTCTCGTCTCTTTGAGGTAGTCAATATGGACTTCTGAAGACAGCTTCAGGACTTTTGCTGCAGGGTTGCCTAAAACACCAACAAGCAGGAAAATTAGGATGGACCACAAATCACATCACAGGCAGCGCTGAAAGGATGGCTCTGGGTGCTCTGGGTCAATGACATGGCCTAATCCAGTTTCGGGAGGTTTGCTTTGCTGACACAAGCCTCGCCCAAAAGCATCAGTCAAGACCTGCATCTGCTTCTTTCACTAGATACTTGAATGAGGTTAAAGCTGTTGCTATTTTTCCACAGGCCACACGGGTATTGGGCAACCTTCGTCTGAAGTGAAAACCTGAGATTTTTTCAAAACATGATAAAAAACACTAAGAGATGAATTGTATATATTTTGATTAGAGAAGCACAGAAACCAGTGTTATCCCTCAAATGATTATTAAAATATAAGAACGAATGAATGGTTGCTTTTTTCGGTTCCAATAGTAATTCTAGGCACTATAATTTACAAAATCACTTGACTGATCGATAACCTGCCCGGAATTGCATTTCTCCATCATCCTGTGAGTCAACCCCAAGCTCATTATTCTGTTGATTGTGGAATTGAATCAGCATACCAATACAGATACATGTAAGATAGTTATTCAGCCATTTTCCTCTTTTTTCTACTTATTTTTGATTTTCCAAAATGTATTAATTTTTTTAAGTCATCACATTTCATTTATTTTTGCTCACCTGATTGGCATTTCTAGTACAGTGTAACAAATTATGTATGGATATATGTACTGCTTCACTTTGCATATGCTCTGGTTATGACACTGCCACATTCCATCCACCTTCCCACTTTAGGGTTCCTCAGAAAATTAAACAAAGGAAAATTAGCAGAAATCATGAATCACGTCATACCAAGCACACAAAGGACAGGCTCTCTGAATATAACTTGAAGAAAGAAGCCCATACTGAATTCATGTTGCTCCCACATTCCATTGACCAGGTCCAGAGGTCTGGTACCAAGGTTCTTCTCATTCTATCAGACAACCATCAAAGTGGAAACACATATCCCTCAGTTTATGCCATTACATTGTCTAGTTATCTTGCTGATGTACCATTACATGAACTAGACTCCCATGGCTTTCTGACTACAGTCTACGTCAGATACATACAAGATCAGCAATGAGAAAGTGAAGGTCTACATTGCATAACCTTGTGTTTTTTTTACTATCCATGAAAGGCACCAGTTGGAAGGAGGCTAATGACATTAATCCCATTTGACCTTAGCGTTTGGCATAAAGAGGAACAGAAGCAGAATGGCAACAGGTCACCAAATCAGCAACAGACTAGACATCGTCTAGGCCATAATAGCAGACAACTAATTCAATGGTGGTCAAAGTACATGCCATTTCTAGATACTACATACATGGGTGTCATGCACTACAGTTGGATATATGTTGGCTATGCTGTAAGTGTAAGCCTGTGACAACTACAGAGAGGAAAGCAGAATGGCCAAATTGCAAGCCTCTCATGTGTGGTCAGGCTGTTATGTTTGGCTGGTCAACACACATCTCACACTCTGATCCTATCTTATTGCTCTGACTAATAAAGTCTTGTTTCTTGTCTCACGAAACAAATCTACCATGAAATGTAGATATTTTGTTGATAGCATGCATGTAAAGCTGTTGATATCATAATAGTAACACAAGATACCTCCATTTGGCCTTATTTAGAAATAATTATGCTGCAAAAATTCCAACATAGACAAATAATTCTATTTTTTTCTTCAATTTTGTCCAAGAATTGCATTGTTGTTTTTCATATGACTGGAAAGCCGATAGTTATTTCAACATTTGATTTCCACAGCAACTAATGACATTGTAAGCATAAGTCAGTATATCGGTGGCACTAACACCTGCAATTTGTATCACCACCCACAACCAGTGAACATTTACCTGTCAAGCAAGGCCATTACACTGTATACCTGGCTGCTCTTTACAACTGCCTTTGTTCTTTTTAAATGACATATATATTATACAGGTAGTTAGGCCCTAACCGATGAAAAGTTTTGTGTTTGTGTCATGCTTTTGATTTCAAATATCATTAAAGTTTGGTTTATGTAGGTCACTCCATAGAATTTTTTGAGTATTGATAAACTTAGCAATACGCTTGTTATTGCCAATACATGTAAACACTTTAAGAATAAGGTACAATGTCAAAAGTTCTCAGCTAATCATGACTTTGCTGTACAACAGAGACACGGGAAGTAAGTAGTGCCATTTAACTATTGATTAGCTGACTACAACACGCAACTTCCAAGTGCGTCTTGAAGTTATGAAAGGGCATCATTGTTGGGCAGAAAGGCTTCCCTCCATGTTTGATCAGGTCATAATGGAAAGGGTTTTATGTTTTGCATAATTTATACACAGATCGAATATAGCCTCTAATTCCATTGATATGCTCCCAAAGCATTCAGTAATTGATTGAGGTTTTGACACACTCAAGAATAACAATATTTCCAATTGATTTATATCCCTATTTCAACTCATTTGGGTTTCTCCAATATTATCACATAAATTGTGCAATAAACCACAAAACACAAAACCTCACAACAATTTGTATTATTGTAATTCCTGTTTCTATTCATCTATTCAGTATAATAAAACAAATATAGACTGACTACATGTATATTGGGTAGTAGTTCAATCTATACCCTTTGGGTACATGTAAGCAAAAATATTGTACACCAAAATTGTTAAGCCAATCATATTAAGGGAGATCAGTCACGTGCCACGCCAATAAATAACGATATTGGCGTGTGGGGAGTGTTATTGGCGCCTTAAGGCTATATTGGCGTCCTCAGTGCACATGTTCTTAAGTTAATGCAACAAATGCTTAATTATTGTTGAAGTAAACACAGCAACTTTTCTATCATCAATATGCTAATTGCTATTGCAGATAATTGACCAAATTCCAGTTGAAACTTCTGTCACTTTATATAAATAAGTGAAACTATTTAACTATGTGCTATCTACAGAGATCAATCGATTTGAACAAAAGCAATTAAAGCAAAATTAATGACCTGATTGCAATGCACTGAAAAGTACAATTGTCTGCTATTTACAATTGAAAATACGCATATAACCTTTAAAACTTTTAAAAGAAATCATAACAATAATTTAAGTATTAAAGTATATGTAAAAGTAGCTAAAACCAGTCATTTATTAAAAAAAACATTTTTTTTGTTTTGTTTTGTTTTGCTTTTTACAGCAAGGAATAAAAACATTTCACAAAACAGTATAAAATCAGGAAATCCAAAAAGCCTGTCTCTTTGAGTAGGAAGAAGATAGACAGATAGATAGATAGTAGATAGATGGATACGTAGATAGATGATAGCTGGCTTGATAGATAGATGGTTAGATAGATAGATAGATAGAATAAAATATGTATAAGTCTGAAAATTTTGGGCCAGAATATAACAAATAGTGGATGTTGAGTCAACCAATATTGAGTTTTATCGGCCAATAAAACTCAATATTGGTCTCCTCACCATCCACTATCTATATACCATTAACCTTGGCCTCGACCTTCAGCCTTGTGAAACAGGTTTCACATACACATCCTCGAGAAAAATAGATTTGACTACTGCTAGTAATATACATGCGTATCTCAAGCCTTTGCACAATGGGTCACTGTGATATTTGTCAATAAAAATTGTGAAATGGTACAAATTACTGGCTGATGCATGTGTTCATTGTGTGACAATGGTTCGGAACTAAACATTGTTGACTAGACATTTTTGCTAGCATCCACAACTGGAGTTGGAAAAAACGTGAGCAACAATAAATTGTTTGGCCATTCAAGCTGGAACTGATATTGCGGATGTAGCCATAATACACAGATTGAATAATTCAGTTAACTGCTGTAAGTGGAACATAACAACAAGTTGAGTAGTACTGATGAACATAGAAGGTCCTACTGATTCAGTGGTGTAATAACGCAGAGAAGGACACAAAATCGGTATATAGTGTCTGATGAACAATAATCTCTTCATATGACTGCCAATGTCTTGTTCATGAAAGCAGATGAACTGTAAAACTGAATATTATACTGGCTTCTCAAATCGGATGTACTTCAGACCAAGGTCTTATTGGCATAAGATATTATCTAAAATGGTTTGACACTTAAAAAAGGAAATGTTAATTTTTGGGGGAATAGCGATAAATCAATAGTGTCAGGTGACAAGATTAACAGACCTGCGCATGTTTTGCTGAACTGCTGAATTGAAGAAAATGCCCGTTTCTTATTAGCATGGCGACCCTTAAAATGTGTATCAAAACTCTTCCATGACTAGAACCCTGCATCCCTTTAAATTGCGCAATGATTTTATTTTGGCTTATTATAGCTCAGAGGAGAGCAAATCCAGACAGCAAACTTACAATGGTGTCCGCCTTGTTTCCCATTTCGGTTCATTCTCTGGAGCCCTGGCAACATCCAATAGTCCCTGCAGCAGACTTGGTCATGAGATAGTCCAGGATCATGGCGACTTGTGGTCCCTGAGATAACCACTGATTGCCCTGATAAAATCTCTACATCACCAAGTGGGATGACTCTCTTCTTTCACAAACGAGCAACTATTGACTAGTATACTCACAAGATAGTTTAGATAAAGAAGGACATATAACACCAATAAAGACCATGTCATTTAAAAAATCTGGATCTGGTGACACGAATCAGTTTTTCGTTGTTGTCAGTCCATGCTTCATTTTAATGATAAAAAAATCCCTGAATTGTGCAGATTATCCTTAATTTTCTGTTGATCCAAGATATAATATACATTTACAGTTTGTTGACTATTGTTTAACTGACATTTAGTGCTATCCACATCTATCTAGCAGCAATATTTTCCTGGTGTAGCAGACATTATCTCATTTATCTTTCTAGATGCACTTTCTATATATTCAACACTCACTGATAAATACATCAATTTTATTTCTTAAGGGGAACACCCATTAAGTAAATTTATGAATGTTCTCAGTCTGCCTTCAGCTATAGCACTACAAGTTACAGCACTTCAGGGTTGGCAGAAATGCCAACAAGAGAAAAAATTAGCAGGGACCACAAATCACATCACACTAAGAACAAAAAGGATGAGTAGTGTGGTCCAGGGTCGGTAACACCAACTTATTCAGTTGTGGGAGATTGATCGATCTGCTGCAAACAGCCTCTCTTGTCAGAAAATATTAGTGCATACCTCCATCTCCGATGTACGACATGAATAATGTCTCACAACATTAGTTTTCTAGTTAAGTCGAAAAAAATAAAGTCTGAATTGGAATTTCTAAAAACTTGATGTTTAAAAGTTATTTATATTTGACTGTCCATAAAAACTGATTCAGTTTTAATCAGCAAAATTGAAAAGCTGAAAACTTCCTGACGTCATAAAGTAGGCACAGTTCAGGCTACACTCCTGTTAGCATTAAATAATAACTCTTATTTCAAGAGGCACAAAGGAGATATAAATGAAAGCTTTTGGCTCCTGAATTAATCAATAGTTTTTGGTGATAAATGTGGCCAACTTTGGCACCTTCACACAAGTTTATGTTTGTGGCAGAAGAAGAGAATCGGCAGAACATCACATCTGGACACTTTTGCTTGGCTGCCTCCCAACAGAACTTGACATGTGGTGCATGAATATAGTCCTTGTCTGATAAGCCTTTTCTCTCCAAAAACACTGAAGCCAAACTTGTTTTTCTCGTCACATGGCTGGGAAATAAGCCAGATGTAAGACCTGAAACCTTACACTCCATTGACTCTGGGCCCTCTGAATCCATCCAATGTTTTCCCTAGAGATTCATTCGTACACCTAACCCATTGAAGAGAATGTTCTTTGAAGTCAATCCAGACAAAGTTCTGCAAAAGCATTTTGGCCATCCGAAGCCTTTTCTCCTCCGACGCCTGAAAAACTTAGCAACATGTCGCAGGAATAAATGTGATAGATAATGATGTACATTTGGGTCTCTTATTCACACCATTGATTCCATGCTTCATCACAAGTCCTGATATAGTCAAGAAACACAATCTTGCCACCTGAATCTCCCTTGCCAAATCTGGCATGCAGGAGTGCTTTCCTACATGGGTTCAGTGTAAGAATACACATATTTGGTGTGGTTTAAAGTATATTTATAAGCTAAAATCTTGTTTCTTGTGTAAAATATTGTCAACCCCACTAATACAAGTATTTCCCAGCCACAATTCATCGGCTTTCTTGGTCTCAATGTTACCTGCCCCACCTAGCTGGACTTTCCGTTTCCATGGCAACCACAGAATGACTTGGAAATGCCCAAATTGTCCAAAATTTTGGAAACCATTCCAAAACTACTGGATTTTGTAAAAAAATCATCAATTCTAGATTAAAAATAAGTGTCCATATAAAAGAAGGCCTCAAACTTTCTGAACACCCCTCATATCCATCATGCCGATATACCATCATGTGGTCTGGCCTGCCACACTATCTCAATTTAGACATTACAGAACCTTGTGTTTTTTGCCTGCACATTGCAGGAACCGGTAGGAAGGAGGCTAATGACATTAATCCCATATGACCTTAGCATATGTCATAAAGAGGAAGAGAAGTATTCAATGGCTGCAGGACCATATTGGCTCCAGACTAGGCATCATCTAGCCTACAATGACAGACAAAGAATCCAATGGTGAAACCCCTGGTCATAAATGGCTAAGCACATGCCATTTCTCGATACTATGGATGCCTTGTGTGAGTTGGATAAATAGCGCCTCTCCTATAAGCCTGTGACAACTTCAGAGAGTGAAGCAGAAAAGCCAAATTGCAAGCCTCTCATGTGTGGTCAGGCTGTTGCATTTGGCTTGTCAACTCACACCTCACACTCAGTACCCATCTTAATGCTCTGACTAACAGAGTCTTGCTTCTCCTCTCATGAAATTAATCACCCAAGAGATGTAGATTTTAGGTTGATAGCATGCCAATTAAGGTGCTTACATTATACCTCCACGACAGTTTTTATGCAGAAGCAATTTTCTGCAGATACGAAACATTGGAAAATGATGATATTTAAGCCTTCTATTTATGTCCTAGACTTGTATTGTTATTATTTATGACTGGACAGCCAATAGTTATTTCAACATTTGTATTCAACATCGACCACTGTCACTAGAGGTATAATTTTGTATTTCAGTGGAGCTGACATAATTATTATCCAATTGCTATTGCCTCCACACCCAGTGAACATTTACCTGTCAAGCAAGGCCATTATACCTGGCTGCTGTTTTTTAACTGCTTTTGTTCTTTTCACACAACCAAATAGTACACAGGTGATTATCTGAAGAAACATTATATCTGTGCAATGCCTTTGATTTTGTATGTATCTTTTGAAGTTTGTTCAAGTAGGTCAGAGCATAGAATCGTGAGCAGTGATAAACTTAGGAGTATTTACAATAGCATTAGTGATCAACAGATTTGTCCTTGCCAGTAAGCACTTATATTACAGCCAAACACTTTGATATAGAATTAGAGTGGACTGTGGCACTGTGAAAATGGCACTTTGTGTGTCATCATGCTGATGATTTGTCATGATCATTGATCAAACCCAATATTTTCAATGTTAATTTGATTGAAGGAGACTTATCCCACTTGTTGGTGACAGCCAAACGAAAGGATTATGCATCTGATTTTCACTCTAAAATCCGTTATGAGAAGTCAAATTGCTTTCTCTTGATCATGACTAATCAAACAGCCTCTATGTTTCCCATGCTGAAAGTAGAGAAGATGACACTTCATCGGCTATCATGACACACGAAGTGCCATTTTCACAGTGCCACAGTCCACTCTAATTCTATATCAAAGTGTTTGGCTGTAAAGAACAAGGAGCAAAAAACAAAAGTCCTTTGCTTCACATACTGTGCAACCAAGGCATGGGAGGCAAGTACCTCCTCTTCACTATTGATTAGCTGACTACAGCACGCAACTTCCAAGTGTGTCTTGAAATTATGAAAGGGCATCATTGTTGGGCAGATGAGTTCAGTTCAAATTAATTAATCCTGTTTTGAAAACAGAAAAATCGAACTTCCTGCTATGATTTTGCTCTTCCACAAAGAAACACACAAATTCAAATAGCTCCTCACCACTCCCAAGAGACCCCTACAATGTCAACTTCCCCCGGCCTTGATTCTGTTCCTCCTCAAGGACAGTGACAAATTCAAATGGTCCCTCTTCTATGCTTCAGGGTCGTAAACAGGATGCCACAAATTGTTGTAAAATACCACACAGCAAAGAGCGTAAGGCCACATTGCTGGTTCTGCGCTTTCTAGCAGGCCAGATACCAATAAAACCTAAATTGCACATGCCTCGGTGCTTGGTGATTTCTTTGGCATCCCTTAGAGTGGAAGTCTTTACTGGGATGGCTAACAACTAATTTAGACTCCTATAATCTGATTAGACTTGCCATAGAAAAAGGAATGCAAATTTAGTTTATTATCACTTAAAAACCTAATAGCAGGGATTGAAATTTGAAACCATCATCAATGTTATGCCAACTTTGTATACTTAATACAAACATCAAAGAGGTAGCAACTAATCTTTGTAATGAGAAATAGAATTCATCAACTAATAAAAAAAACAAATATTTATTCTTTTAAAGCATGATTGATGCATCAGTGAAAAGAGGAATTATGCAGGTAAGGTGTTCGGTTAAATAATGATAATATCAGCGAATATTGCATTATGCTATGCCCATCTCAAAGCTTGCAAAATGGGTTACTGTGATGACATTTGTCAGATAAAAATGTGAAATGGTACTCATTTACTAGCTAATGGATGTTTTCACTATGTGTTAATGGTATGGAACTAAACATTGTCGAGTGTTGACTAGACATAAATGCTAGCATCCATAACTGGAGCTAGAGAAAAAACTAGGCGACAACAAGTTGAATGGCCATTCATACTAGCACTGAAATTGTGGATGATGTAACGATACGCAGACTGAATAATTCAGTTAACTGCTATAAGTGGACCATAACAACAAGAGTAGTACTGATAGGCATAGGAGCTCAGACTGATACAGTGGTGTACTAACAACCCTTGCTACACAAGGAGAGAAGGGCAGTCACTACAAAAGTATATCTATTCTATAATGTCTAGTTAACAATCATCTCATTTATGTATTAATTCAGTATTATTGGGCAAAATAAACGTCCATCTGACACCTTCCCGTTGATGTAACTTGTTACTTTTTATTGTATGTATGTTGTTTTCATACATCAAGAATAAAAGAATCGAATCAAATTGAAAAATTGAAATTGAAAAACAGGTTAACTGACCTGTTCATGTTTTGGCTCATTTGGTAATTTGAAGAAAGTCCTTTACAGATACTGGTTTCTTCATTTGAATGTTTGCCCTCAAAATGTGTGTCAAGACTCTTGCATTCATTCATGACCATGCAGAATCCGGCATCTCATTAAATGTGCAAGGATCTTATTTTTGGCAGGTTTAGCTGAGAGGAATTTTTTTTCGAAAGTGGTGTTCACCCCACCTCACACTACAAGAAGGAGACTGAGAACTTACAAACTTGTGTCTGCCTTGTTTCTCATTTATTTTTATTCTCTGGAGCTCCACCAACATTGAATATTCCCTGCAGTGGACTTGGTCGTGAGATGATCCTGGATCGTGGCAACTTGTGGTCCCTGAGATAACCACTGATTGCCCTGATAAAATCTCAACATCACCAAGTGGGGTTGCCCCTTCTTTCAAAGCCAAGCAACTATTGACAGGTGGTATGCCCTCCACAACACAGGCTCCCAAGGGAGCAATTTAAAGGGGAGGTCAAATGTATTCAAGGCGAATCACCTGACTGACAAGCCAGTCTGCTGTACAAGCAGGCGAGCGAGCGAGGCTGCAGACAGATGAAATTCAAGTCGAAATGGGTACCGAATCGGAATGTAGGCAGTAGGGCTGTAGCCTCTAAGGTCCGCACTGCTGTATATCAGGTCCGCGCTCAGCAGAACTGGGCAACAAACTGCCAGAATTTCTTGTAAGCGAGGACGTGAAATAAAACACCACCAGTGAAATGTTGTAGCCTGCTCGCTCGCTCGCAACTGAAGCAGGCTACTGTAGCCTGACGAATCACTTGTTCTTCCATAGCCATCAATCCATGATTCATCTGAATGATGAACATCCCCTAATTATGTGAGGGTCATCCTCTCCCTTTGATGCAAGTCATAGTAAGTTTCATTTCCTTCTGGTTGGTTGACTTTTGTCCCATTGATCAATAGCACTGACTACAGCCGCAACATTTTTCCGGCATTATCACAATTCATTTTCCAGGATGGATATCTTGATCTACAACCCTGATAGGTAGAAAGATAGATTAACAGATAAACAATAGCATTTCAATTGTTTTTTCTTCAGGAGTTTCCAGAAATTCCAACAAAGAGTTCTATCTGACTGCCTCCCTGAGCAACATGGCAGATGTCCCCGTGGCCTAATGGTCAAGAATGCTTGTCCACTGGCTTTGAGGGCGTGGGTTCAAATCTCACCCCGGGAACTCACTTTAGTCCGA
The DNA here is from genome assembly GCA_026936325.1 of Platynereis dumerilii. Lineage (NCBI taxonomy): Eukaryota > Metazoa > Annelida > Polychaeta > Phyllodocida > Nereididae > Platynereis > Platynereis dumerilii. The sequence goes on along the minus strand of JAPTHN010000001.1, from coordinate 70,390,082 downwards.
GCCCATGGGACATTACATTGAGGCGGGTTGTATCCAGTATTCTATGCTGGGGCAACTGAAAGACCCTGGGCATCCCTGAATTAATAGGGTATGTTCCAGACTCCCAGTCTTCCCATCTCATCATCATACAGTGGTCACCAAAAATAAATATATATATATATATTTATTACACACACTTGATAGGCGTACATTGAAAAAGTTGACATTTTGGTGATACAATTTAAAACAGAATGTATATATACAATTTAGTATTCACATAATAAATGCAAGAGTTCAAGTTGTTCAACAATCGTAAATTTTGTAAGTCCATTATCTTTAATGTCTTTGATTGCCTGAACAATGGCCAGATCTTCAGAAGAGCACCTGCAGGAGTTCAACTTGACAGAACACTTCACATCAGACAACTGAAAATAGTTCTGAATGTAATTTAAATTGTCACCTATTATTGTCTGAATATTTGTGTCACCTCTGGCTGCAATGAATCTGACAAGATCATTGTCACTTTTTGCCATCATATTGTAGATTCTCAGGAACATCGCACAAATTTCGTCGTGTGGGTTTCTCATTTCTGTAATATGGGGAAGAAACCGACAGTGCGTTTTTGGAGGTAACTGACCCAAGCGTCTAACACGGCAACTCCCTCCACAAAAAGATGGTGGTTGAGCTGCCCCGGCTGATCCAGGGTATACCAGCGCAACACAAGTCAAGTCATGCAGCGTATGGACAATTTGGACATTGTCCTTGTTTGACAAGCTTTCTCTCTCAAAAACCCAGCTGCCCAAAATTGCCACATGGCCAAGGGGAGGAGTCAGCCAACTAAAGCGTCAGTCCACTAAAGGAGACTGGAACCTTTCACTACCAGGCCCCCTTGTTCCCACAATTTTTTTTCTTTGGAGATTTTTTCACTTGGAATAAACACCGTTTTGGACTTGGTTGTGGTTTCTGGATTGCAGAGACTCGTTTTCTCTAATTTCCCTGATTTTGAAAATATCAATCTTCTCACCAAAACAGGAGGCTCTCTGCTTTCTCAGGCAGACAGCCATAACTCTCTGGAATGTATTGATCTTGTAGGACACAGTCCTACAGAAGATAATCAGGAGGCCAGCAAGACGATATAACTTAAAGGGGAGATCAATTGTTTTCTCTCAAGGTCAGTGAGCCCGTCGGTTGAGATCAGTGCATGCATCACAAAATGATGAATGTCCCCAATCATACTAAGATTATTCTGTCCCTTTGATCTTGGGAGGTGCTGCATCATTTACTGATAACTTACCATGGCAGGCAGACTTTTGGCAGTGGACGTTGACACTCCATGCCTATACAGCAGCGAGTGTTTCAGTTGGCACAACCTTCATTTTGTATTGGGAAAGACAGAATATATTTTGTTTGTGAGAAAGCCTCAGCTAAATTGTCAACTGCCAGTGCCCTTGGTTCCATTCACTTTGGAGCAGCTGTTTTCAGTCACATCTAACATCTTATTGATGGATTTCCAATTGTGTTGCCAGACATGTTGCCAAGTGAGGAGGTGCTGAGGACTGGCCTAATCGAAAAGGTGCTTGCTTGGCTATCGGGCCAGCATACTCTATGAGCATGCAATATTATCTTCCTCTATTCAACATGTGTTGCATTATAATCCTAAGACTTTTAACCAATATGTATGGCTCTTCCCTTCTTTGCCACGCATAACTGACAGATAATCATAAGTATTCTGGCTTCGGGGTTTGGCAAAAGTCAACAAGAGGAACATTACCGCAGAGCGTAAATCACATCATACCAAGCACAGAAATGGTGAGCTCTGGCTGCTCTGCGGTCAGTGACGCTCCTAATCCTGTTTCCGAAAGTCTGGTCTGCTAACAGGACCCTGCCTTGCCAGAATGTATTAGGCGAGACCTCAATCTCTTCTTGCATTAGATGAATAACAAGGAGCTGGAGCACACACCTCCACTGAATTATGTGCAATGCTGATAAGAAGAAAAGGAAGTGCATTTTTGGTTCCTTTTGTCATAAACAATGTGCGAATAATATTCCTAGATAGATGCACTGAATATAATGAAGGGTTATAAAAACATCACCCACCTGTAGATCAAGGCACTCATTGCAATGCCACAGATCTGCCACATATCTGGCAGGTGAAAGGTAAAGGCGATATATTATTTAACATGGGTAGAGAACAAAAGTTCCCACCTGGAGTGGATGGAACAACTTATTTCCAGTTGAGCCTAGGGCACTTGTCAGTTACCTCCCCAACATCCAGACTAGGTTAGTACTGCTGGAGTCAGTACCCAATTAAGCAATCACCCAGCACCGAATTGTCAGCTGGGAACTCAGCAGTGGTCCGGAGTCGAACCCGGCCCGTCGGCACAGCAGTCCAGCGTGCTAACCACAACGCCAACGAGGACAAACTCCCTCCCTTTCAATAGTAGTCAAATAACACAGATTAGCTGATACTTCTAAAGAAAACTTTCCTAGTTGTGTTGCAAAAATATGAAACAAGGATAATGAATTATGTAAACCTTTTTTTTTGTGTTAAAGCTTCCCGACTTAAGCCTAATGTGGCGAATCATTGGCATAATGCTGTATAGTTCCTAATATCAGGCAAAAAAGAATGACTTGGGAAGCACAACATATCCTTTTGGCAAAGAAGAGATTTCTTGCACTTTGCCGGTGATGTACTTGTAGATGCCACATAAATTATATTTGCATATATATATATATATATATATATATATATATTATGTGGCTCACAGCAGTTGGCATGTTCGCTCTGCACGGATGGCTTGTAGGTTCAAATCCCAATCCGGTCAGAGGATATCACAATAATGATTGGCGTGAGTACCACTCACCGCAGTGAGCCCCGTTGAGATTTATCTGGAATGGAAATTACATAAGATTATGCAGTATTATATTTAAATATATAGTGCTGCAGAGGAAAGCACCAATGCGGCTGTCCACCTAAACCCGAATATACACAAAAGGCTGCCTACCTGAATGCACTCCCAAAGACCCAGTGGTCATGGAACCACCGGTAGCAAAACTGGATTTTGGGTGCGAAAGTGGCCATAGGCCATCAAAGTTAGGTATGTCAATCGACGTTTTTTGCTCGAAAATCACTAGCGTCAATGTCAATTCCAGTTCAAAAGTGGTCATTGCTCCCTTATAATTTACTCTGTGGCATAACATGACATACCAAATTGATGCCAAAGAGTACCTCATTCTTATGATAGTAATACCATGCTTCAATTTGCCTTCTATCAGCTTTTATGATGGCCAAAATAAACCTGAATTTAATTGTCAAAAGTCATTTCTCGGAATGACACTTTTCAAATGTTAATAATGTTTTATAAGATACCATCTGGTGCCATACTTACAAAATATCCCTTCAATTTACAGTCCATATTGTTCTTTCTCATTTTGCATCTTGATTTGCATATTAATTTAAGATTCTATTTATAAAAATGATTTACAAACAGTTGTCTGAGATCGCAAATTGTTTCACATGTAAAATGAGTATCAAGACTAGAGCCCGGAGCCGCCGCCGTATCAAGCCGCCGTCAGTCATGTCAAGCTTAAGTCAAGTCAAGCCATGATCAGTCTGAGCCGCCACTGCCTTAGCATTATCAAGCCGCCGCCATCAAAAGCCTCTGTAATTGACAATTGATTCCACAAGCAGTCAAACTCCATTAATTGCAATTCTGCAGGTTCCTGAGCTGTGTATCACCCTTGCTTTATTAAATTGCAATTGAGGTGGTCAATGAGGAACAGCTCACCAGTAGGTGTCAAAGCTGATTGCACTTAGCAACATATAACTTTGAAAGTCTTTATGGATAAAATTGGTTATTAGCCATTGACACGCAATGCTATCTGCAGTATCTGGTGTAGGGATAATTTAACAGTTTTGCCACTTTAGTGTATTCTTTTATTTATTAGCTTGTTGCTCTTTGTTTTAAACAGTGGAACTAGACGGCCTGTGCTGTGATGTCCAGAAATGTTCAAATCACCAGGACAACATGTCATTCTTTTCATTGTGCTATTTTTGTGGACACTGGTGACTTTTACCAGATTTCATAACTTTTAGTAAAATGAAGACTTATCAGTTTTTGTTTATTAGCATTGCTCATGTGTATCAAAATCTAAAACATTTAGTTATTTTTTAAAATCTTATTTTTAACTGAATTAAATGTGGATGGCATGCAACTTTTAATAAGTCTAACATTTACAGCTGAGGAATTAGAAATATTTACATAAAGCTGCTTGAAGACATCCACAATGTCACTACTGGCACCGTCTTTACCATTGGTATGAGCTGTTAATTAGGCCTGCCTGCAGCAGGGCTTATGTGACGAGTCAAGCTCTCTCTATCTGTATGACGCTGTGCACAAGATCCTGTTAAAACTATGTACGAATCTGATTCTTTGTAGTATTCTTACTTGTGGATCATTGAAGGCTCTTTTCGAATTTGGCTGGTCTCTGTCACTTATTTTGTTATTTAATTGAAAATATACCTGTACCATTCTGCATCTAATGATTAGATAGATAGATAGATAGATATATAGATAGAGAGATAGATAGATAGATAGATGGATAGATAGATAGATAGATAGATAGATAGATAGATAGATAGATAGATAGATAGATAGATAGATAGATAGATAGATAGATAGATAGATAGATAGATAGAGAGTTACAGAGTTAGAGAGGTAGAGAGACAGAGAGCTAGAGAGACAGACACATAGATAGATAGATAGATAGATAGATAGATAGATAGATAGACAGATAGATAGATAGATAGATAGACAGATAGATAGATAGATAGATAGATAGACAGATAGATAGATAGATAGGCCTAGCTGGCAGGCCTACGTATACACTCTCTGAGTGTTCGTTCTTGTTTGCCATTGCTTCACTTGTGAACTCTTTCAATATAGCCCATTAAGGTGCTGCAGAGGTGTAAAACACACAAACAAACTTTTGACCTCACTGAGATGTATGGCTCACTCGCCTTTCTTTTTAAATGACAAGTATGGGGTATAGGCTAGGTATAGTATTGTACATATGAGTCATTAAGAATAACAAAGCAAGTGTAGGGATTTAAGCTCATATGGATCATTTTTGGACCATGGCTGTAAGTCGCATAAGTTGGTTTAGTCAAGTCATGAAACATTCAAGTCACAGTAAATTTCCAAGTCACGGAAGCCTTTCAAGTCAAGTCACCAAGCACTAGAGTCAAGTCATGATGCCAAACTCAGTGACTCAGGGCTCTTATCAAGACAGCAATGGTAGTCACTCTTCCTTATGCATTACTATGAAGCTATACAGCAACTAAATGGATATTAATAAATTCCTAATTTTTGAGCTTTAATTGGTACTCTGATTTGGATATCTAACTTTTCAATTACCCATTTATAATCACAAAATATTGTGATACCAGCACCATTAATATTACATTGAGAAAATGGGACAATCAATTTTTCTCATCTTGCAAATCTGGAGATCACTTGACAATCACATATAACTCATTCCTAACCCATCAAAATGGATGTGGATGGATAGCCCTTGATGTAGGCTTTCATTTGGCACCTAACTTTCCTTATTACTGCAACTGTTAACCCTCCAAAAGCTGAAGAAATATTGCTGTCAGTGTTCAAAATCTCGTCGGAAACATAAAATTCTCCCATGAATTTTCAATTCCACCTGTGCTAATCACCATATAACTCATTCCTAATCCATCAAAATGGATGTGGATGGATAGCCCTTGATGTAGGCTTTCATTTGGCACCTAACTTCCTTGTTACTGCAACTGTCAACCGTCCAAAAGCTGAATAAATGTTGCTGTCAGTGTCTAAAATCTCGTCGGAAACACAAAATTCTCCCATGAATTTTCAAATCCACCTGTCCTAATCACCATATAACTCATTCTTATCCAACCAAAACAAACGTGGATGGATAGCACTTGATGTATGCTTTCATTTGGCACCTTAGTTTCGTTGTTACTGCAACTGTCAACCCTCCAAAAGCTGAATAAATGTTGCTGCTAGTGTCTAAAATCTCCTCGGAAACACAAAATTCTCCCATGTTTTTTCAATTCCACTTTTCCTGATCCCTGGATAACTCATTCCTATCAAGCTATTATTAGGATACCCAAAACACTTGGTCCAATTAACTATTCACATGGGCGCCGAGGGACCTTCTGATCTGCCCAACTAAATTTTTGGCCAAATAGTCCGCCTACAAAACAATGGTTATGTAAAATTGTATGTTCACCGGACTATAAAACATGGAACCAACTTAAAATGCTGATGATATTGGCTAGCTGGCTGTATGAAGGTTGTAGTTGAAGAATGGTTCATGGTCTATTTCTGGACTAGTGCAAATGTTCCTTTCCCAGTTTTGTTGGGAGGGTTGGTCTAGTGGTAGAGTACTGGACTGCAAATCGCTGGGTCCAGGGTTCAAATCCAGCATTTGCCGGGTCACTGGGCCTATGTTGGACGGCTGTTTCAATCATCCTTCACCTCATTGCTGTGTCCTCCTCCTGTCCTAATTAGCCTACCAAGTGCATAAATACAGGATGTAAAGCCCCAATCATCCATCCATCCTCTCCTAGTTTATTGTAATTCATAAAGCAGGTTCTCATCCTTCTCATTCACAAAACGTAAAATCACCTTTTAGTGAGTACTTATCAGGTCTACAATTAAGGTGCCAATAAAACAAATATTGTATGTGCTGCTCATATAGCCCTGTCATGTCTTATGGCTAACTTAAGGTCATTTAAAAAGCTTTTTATTTGTCTTGGTTTCTTAATTTTCATTCCAACAGCACTTTCAGGTCAATGAATTCTGGTGTATATCAGACTCTGTCTCAATACTGCCTGAGTATTGAAGGGGTAATTGACAAACCAAACATCCAAATCAAATGAAAATAAAAGCTGGTAAATTAAAAATTAGCTTACATCCATTTAGTTCGCTGTATATTTGATTTTTATTCATTAAGAAAAGTGAAATTTATGGTTTATTTCATGCTGCATTTACTCGCAAGGCAATTTGCGAGCCCGGACAACGATGTGTAAATTATTTTTGTAGGACAGGAATTTGAAATTAACATCCTTATCAAGGTGCAGAATGACTCAGAACAGCATTGACTATCAATTGGTGGGACATTTTGTAACTTTGGAACTATATGGTGTGTTATAAAATATTTTTAACATTTAAAAAATGACATTTTGAGAAATTATTTTTGGTAAATGAATATGGGTTCAGGTTGGTCATCAAAAAAATTGGTTAGGAGACAGATAGAAGCATAATCTGACCACCAATAGAAAGAGAAAACTCTTTGGCATCAATTTGGTATGCAACATGATGCTATAGAGTAAAATCTAAGGGAGTATTGAGTAATCAAGAACTGTTAGTAACGTCGACGCCAGTATAAGCGTCACTTTTAAGTTCCTAAACCTTCTCTCATTTGAAGCCAAATAACTCAGTTCGCACCCACATTTGAGTTTTGCTACCGGCAGATTCTTAAACTAGAGAACTTTAGGAACATTTCCATACCTATTATGTTTTGTGTATGTTCGGGTTGCACCTACTCCCAAAATAAAGCCCTTTTGGCTTGTCCTCTGCAGCACTATACGATCTGAATTATATTCGAGTATTTGTTCAAAACTTGAAATGTCAGCTTTTAAATAGATTATTGTACACAAGCACATGTGTCAGGTGCATGTGTGTTCTCTCTTGTAGCATTCAGTCTTTACACAGAATATTTTATAATTGTGTATGAAAAAATGTATATTTTAAAGGGAAGGAAAGAATTCTATCATTGCCTTTGTTAAGGATAATGAGGTCTCAGGGGTCTGCGAAGAGTGAAATTCTACCACACCCTCATGCATCACATATCGTCATATCCTGTCCAACAGCATTTTTAGAATTCTCTGCGTAGCATCTACTTCCGATTGTTACTTTAAGTATGCATGATTTGATTTTGACTAATTTTGGCTATAGATAGGTAAATAAATTGATAGAATAGATATCTAGCTAGAAATAGGTTGTCAGTCAGCTGTAACATGAATGAATACCTATACAACCTACATCAACATCAACTTACCAGAGCATACGGCCCATAAAGAGAGGTTTAAAGTGGATAGACGAAAGCTTGCAAAGGCTTAAGCTCACTTCAGAGGCTAACTCTGCAGTGATGATTGATAGTAATGAGCTGTGGAATGTTGAGAGTGGCAATAAATTCCCGCCCAGCATCAAACCTACACTAAGTGAAGCACCAAAATTACAGGTCGTAACACACATGCTGCAGAGAGGCCTCACTGTCCTGCAGGGACAAATTGCTCCCCATCCACCAAAATCCTGACTCACAAAAGCTCATTTATCCCTCATAGCAGACATAAGGTATTGAACAAAAATCCCAAATGTTATCAGAGAGTGTGCCTCAGTTTAATATATATGTTGCAAAAAACTAAGAAAACTATCAAGGCTACAGAAGCAGATACAGACTTGCAAGGTGAATACCCTAGACATAAATAGCAAAATCCCTCCATCTGTAGATACTATGGGTGCAAAGAGTCAGTTGGATAAATGGCAGTGTTGGAGGTCTCGAGGCTGGCCTCGGGCTATATTTTGATTGCCTCAGCCTTAGCTCGGTCTCGGATGCAAAATCATTGATCTTGCCTCGGGTGTCTTTGGTTCAGTGATGGAGACCTCGGGACCCGCCGCATCCACGAGGCCAGCCTCGAGGCAACATTTTAATGGCCTCAGGCTCGGCCTTGCCTTGGTCTCAGAGGCTAATGCCTCGGTCTCGGCCTCGGATGTTCTGGCCTCGACTACATCACTGATAAATGGTGCCACTGCTATAAGCCTGTGACAACTTTAGAGAGGAAAACGGAATAGCCAAATTGCCAGCCTCTCATGTGTGGTCAGGCTGTTATGTTTGGCAGATCAACACACATCTCACACTCTGAGGCTATCTTATTGCTCTGACTAATAAAGCCTTGTTTCTCCCTCATAAAGAAATACACCAGAAGATGTGAAGTTTTTGGTTGAATTAGACAAACTACTATACATGTATCATGTAGGAGTTACCAAAGGTACCCCTATTAAGACTGTGCTTTTTCTCAGAAGCAATTATGTAAGCAAATTGTCCTTGATGGAATTGCCTAGTTTTTATTTATATGACTCTGAGCATCTAGTATGTATTAAAATAAATTTATAAAGACTGCAGTACCAATTCCACAACAGGAATAATTCAGTGACCCTAACAGATGTGGTGCTATCTCGACCCAAATGTCTGCAAATATTCACCTGTCAGCAAGGCCATGCATTTTACCTGACTGCAGTCCTTATTACTGCCATTGTTCTTTTTTTGCAAGCAACATATACATTATAAAGGCGATTATTTGATCAGGCATTTGCATGATGTGAACGATTCTACGTGTCTTTGAAGTTTGGTTGAAGTGAGTTCCAGTATGTCGATCTAAAATATAAGCAGAGTTGACATGAGCAATATTTCCAATAGTAGAAGTCTACAGTCAATTTATGATTAAAAGGTTTGTCCTTGAGAGTAAGAGCTAAAAGATCAAAGAGAAGATCTCAGAAACTCATTGACTGTGTATAATTATCTTACAACTAAGGCATCGGAGTAAAGTGGCACCTCTTCTTATGTACATGCTGCTGTTAGCAATTCCTGGAACAGGGACTTTTCCAGTGCAGCTTGTCCCCAGACCAACAGAATGCCAGAATGGCCATTCCCATGATGGCATAATGTTTTTGTTTGCTCTGTCAACAAACGGCATGTTTCTCTGGGTTATTACCAAGTTTGGAGAACAGGACCATCCTGACCCTGTGGGAGAAAATTACAGAGCTTGATTGACATGATAAAGGTCACAGAACCATTGAAAGCTTGAATACCTCTATTTTTAAGCGAGCTACACAACAATGTATCATCAAAATGTGCTAAATTACATAGATTACCTGCACACCGTGGGTATACTGTTGAGAATGTGTGCTCTACAGGTTACTCAACAAAGCCAGCAAATTATTTTAGATCATGTGCTCTGGTATACAAGAGATTGACATGGCCTACACTATGAGTTCAAGTAACTTTTACAGTGCACTCATTTCATAGAGCTCTAAGCAGTGTTGACTTTTTGGCTGATTAAGACATAATCTACGCAAATTTTTGGAAGGACACAAGCTAAAATTCATTTTGTCTGTTTCACACAACCTTTTTTTCCAAGTTTTGCAGCTCAGGTTGAGACATAGGTAATCCAGTGTTAGAAGGATCTGCCAGCAAGAACCTCATTTGCCAGAAAATAATTCTAACCTCAGACCTCAGTATTCTCTGTTCACAAGATTTCAACTTATATCTTTTTAAAGGGGCCTTTTCTGGAGTCAATCCAGCTGCGTCCCAAAGAGCACCAAAGTGAAGGGTGGCGCTTTGGACGATCTAGCATCTGTCCAGGGGTTCTTAATTCCACAGACCTCCTGTTGGCAGCTTTAAGTTAATTAGCATTTAAAGTTGCCATTGAATTCATTGTAGTTTCTAGCCGAAATTAAGTCTAAAGTATCTTAACATGTACAGTGAAATTTGAAATTTTGAGTCAGCTTAGACAACTGAGTGAGATGATTTTAATTTAGGCTAATATGTCCATTACCATAACTTAAAAATAAAACAAGCTATGTTGGCTCAAAGGAATTGTGCAATATTTCTGGTACCGAGAGCAAAATTATTGCTCTAAATGAATTTCAGAAAAATAAGGTACCCAATTTCATCAGCGCATGGTTTTCTGGCTGATTGACATGATATTTCCAGTTAGTTGGAGATGCCAATATGAACTGCTTGGAAACAAATAACTTGCCTAGGGTTGTAATCTTTTGGCAGACATGACTTTTTTGCCACCGAAAAATGCATGCATTAGCATTGTATGCTGTCGTGTGTTGTCAGAGTTACCACCGGTTCCAATGTTGAATAAATGAAAAAGAATATATCATGAACATATAAACCTGGCTTTCCATTTACACATCCGTCACTGACTGCATACGTACTTCAAATCCTAAATGGGTTCATTTACATGCAATGCAAAGAAATGAGTATTTTTCTTATCTCATTTTTCAAAAAAATGAATCAACGTATTTACATTCAATATTTACATTCAATATTTAAATTTTCAATAAACCCTCAACACTGTGTCTATCTTTGCTGGAGATGTTTTCTAACCTCTTTTACAGCAGTTGCAAGATCAGATATTATAATTTATGTAAATCTCACTAGTAAGATCAGCGTATGTATGAGTTGCTGTAATTTGACTCTGTAATTTGATTAGGAACTGTCCTACTTTTCATGCCTAAACTGAAGGATGCCTGGGTCAGTGACACCACCTAATCTTGTTTTGGTTGATTTAACCTGCTGACACGAGCCTGACTTGCTTGAATGTTTAGTCTCTCCTCCTCCAAGAAGAGAAATAGGGTATTGTAGGCCTATCATGGTCTGTGAAGCCTGGTTATAAGATTTTAGTTCTAGACTCCAGAGTCAGTCAAATAAGTTGAAAAAGTCAGTTGAATTTCATTTTCAACTCAGTCAGTCATATTTGGATCGACAAGATTTTAATCTATTGTCTTTTAGACTTTATTGCTTTAGAGCTGTTTCCAGATTGGCAGTCCAGACAGTTTCAAAATTAACTTTCAACTTGGTCGTGTGATGTCACTGGCTTAAAAATGTTTTGTTTGTGTCAGTTATGGTTAATCAGTTGATTCAGTGGATGTCATATATAGCAGCATAGGTGACATACAAACTAATAAAATGGCTCGAGGTACTTCATCAAATAAGAAGATTAAGTGACCAACATAAATATGTCAATGATGTGGTAAAGCCAGTTTGTAAACTGAAAATAAGAAATTAATTTTTCCAGTGGACCGCCAATCTGAAAAGAGCTCTAATGAAATTCTTAAAAATGAGGATCCAATTGTTTAGTGAATCTTGCCTTTTGCCCTTTTCTGGAAAGATTTTTTTAATTGGATTCCTTTTTGGTCAGTCATGATTCAACTGACTCCTTGGTCAAATACTCCTCTACTTTGTGCAAGTTTACATCTAAATTGCAATGCAGCTCATTATTTAGTGTGATTTGAATGTTGAGTCAAAACAACATTCAGCACAGAATATAGACTTTGAAAAGAGCATAAGCCCCTTTCAAAGCAATATCTATTATCAAAAGTATTTAAGTTATAATGGAAAAGAACTGCATATTGCATTTGTCTAGGCTTCTTTGAAGAACCAATATATTGCCAGTATTCCCCCAAAAGTGCAACTTCACTGGCAACAAGCATAGATCCCTTGCATTGACAATTGACTAAAAGGTTCAGGCAACTATAAATGACCAACTCCTATATTGTATTGATCATCTTTTATCGGGTCCATTCAAGCCAAATATTGATGCGTCTGTACAATACAGTCCCTAAAGATTTTTTAGGGATCATTAGGTGCTAAATCGCTTCATCCTCAGACCGCTATTTGCTTTCCAGGTGAATTCTAATACACTGTGTTGTGAGACACAATCTATTGGGTGTCTTGAGACCCTTTATATCAGTACATATGGTATGACAGCTGTCTGTTGGTGGAAATAGTCCAAAAATAGTTGTACATCCACTGTGAACACACCAATGTGAGGATCCCTGCAACATCCAAAATAGAGCTGTATTATGTACATGCATAATGCAAAGGGTAATGCAAAAGAATGGCAGAGCAAATGAATAGATCTCACATACACTCACCAAAAAAAAGCAGTATGTCATAAGGTCTCAGTGGGTTAGAACTGTGACAAAGAGACTCATATATATGTATATAAATATATATAATTGAGTACCTATACAACTCATTTCTAAGATAAATTCGTAAAAAAAAATCATTCTGTAGTCCTAAGAGTCACATGCCAAAGAAGCAGTTCAGCTGAGGATCCTAGTACACAAGAACTGATATGGAAAAAAGTATACTTCCACTGATACAGTTCACTTTTGGTATGCAAGAGATCCTACTGATTTGTTATTGCGCTATTAGAGATGCACCAAGGATAATTGCGCTATATCAGTGCAGTTTCCGTCCGACGTGCTGGAAGTGCATTTAGCATTTTTCTTGTTTTTGTTTTTTTTTGCGATCAGCAGAATCAGTAGGACAGAAACTAATTAGCATTAGTAATTGATGTGATCCAATGTTGCATCCAGTATGCAAGACATCAAGAGGATACTTAATTATAGTTTATCACATTAATTCTAACCTCAGCTTCAACAGTAGGAGACATTGACAAGAAAACTTCCCTGCCAGTTGTTCATATATAAACCAGGGATACTGCACAGCCCATGTTGATCCCTGTCCATATTGGCCATGTTGATCCCTGTCCATTCCTTTGAGCCAATGACAACTTCTGATAAGAAAGCAGAATGGCCGAATGCAAGACTCTCGTATGTGGTCTGGCCATTGCAATTGTCATACACAGTATTACAGACCTACTCTCTAAACACTGACTAATAAAGATTCACTTCTCTTATCATAAAAGAAATGTAACAGAAGATCTATGGCAAAAATGCCAACCTGCATGATAATATCACAGGAGTAATGCAAGGCACTACCGATGCAGCGTGTTTAAAGTGGTCGCTTTGTTATGCTTTTTCCCATGATGAAACTGAATCATTGCTTCCACGAAGTAGCCTTAAAACTGTGTGAATATCATGACTGAAGGCATGTGGATTGCAGAAAGTCCGTCATCATTTCTATGATATTGAAAATTGTAAAACTGTTAGAGCTATAGACATAATACACTGACAACATTTACTATCTCCACCCACATCACTGTGAATATTTACCTGTCGACAAGGCCATTATACCTGGCTCCTTTTATCTCAATTGCTCTTTTCAAGCATAGATTATACAGGTGGTTGTTTGATGTAATGGCATATTAACGTGATGCCAGTGATTTATTTGGCATCTCTGAAGTTAGCAAGTGATAAATTTAGCACTATTCACTGAAGCACAATTATGGATTAATTGTTTGTCCTTGAAAATTAACACTCGAAGAACAAAGCTATATCAAGAATTTATATCAAAACTGAAGACCACAAGTCTAGTATGGCTAGCACTTGTGTACACAGTACAACTCAATAATTTTACTTTTATGTTGCCTTTACGTTATATAGCTTGACAAAGAATTTTCGGGAACCTTTGATAAAAAAGTGATTAGACAAAGTTTTTTCTTAATTGGGTCTGTCAACAAACCTCTCTCACAAACCTGAATTGTTGCTTTTGTAAAAAAAAAACGCTTTGATAGAACTGGCACTACTCTAACTCTCAAGACTAGAATGCAGGCTACAAAATGCCCATTTTATGCAGCAAAGTATTCAATCGTTGGTGTTATTTTGTGTTCATCTGCATCAGGCCAATATGTCAAGATTGGAGTCAGAAAACTGGAAAGATACTTTGGAATCCTAATTACTGATATGACGATTTTCGATCATAACATTCATTGCCGAAATGCGGAATGCCCTACAATGCATTGAAATAATTCAATCCCACATAGCAAACTCTGCCAAACCATTTCCCAATGGCTTGCCTCTGTTTGCAAGTGGATAATGTTGCATACAATCTTCCAGAGGTCAATATGCGAACTGACAACCAACTTGCTTAATTATCCTAAGTAAATCTACGACAAGACCAGTTATATTCCGATTTTTGGTATATCCACACATATTTCCCTATATTCAGTTATTTACCTTGCTTCAAAATGCACTTTCACTTTGCATGTGTATGATGATCTGACTGGTTTTGTGGGTGGACACAGTACAGAATACCATTTGTGGTTAAAGAGAAAAAAGAAATTCCTTGAAATACCTCAGTATCATTTTTAGGTAAGATCTACCAGCTTTACATGAAGCCATTATTGCCTTATCCATATCATGTTTATGCTTCTCATTTTTCATTAAAGTGGTCCAAACAGTTTCAAAATTAACATTCAGCTTTTCAGCTTGATCTTGTGATGTCACTTGCTTAGAAATATTTCAATGATTTTGTTTGTGTTAGTTATCATAGGATAAGTTTATTCAGCATATATCATATCTGGTAGCACAGATGTGAATATACAAACTAATTAAAACAATTTAATGTATGTACCTTATAAAAAAGATGAAGAAACCAACAAGTAACTATTCATGGCATAGCAAAGCTAGTTTGCAAATTAATTTTTTTCCTGTGGAACCAATCTGCAAAGAGCTCTAAAGTAAATAACAATTAGATTTCCCCCTATATCTTCAAGGGTTGTTACTTCAACTAATAGCAATACAAATCTGTCAGCTGCTGGTCACACCAAGATCAGTTCTGAACGCAGGTTAAGTGTCATGCCTGAATTGGGGATTGGCTGCCAGCCCTTCCTTGCCACAAAATATAACCTTAGACGTCCAATTACCATGCGTGCTTGACTTCATCTTTTTTAAGTGTCTTTTTCTACTTAGCCCAGTTATGTGGCTCAGTAATTGTGTAAAATGCCTTAGTGAGCAAAAGTTGCCTTTCCAACTTCCGCCAGCCTCGTGTTCATATTCCTCGCACCAGTGGCTTGTCAGCCAGGCACATGTACCAAATGTCCGAAACTTATTTGGTAGCACAAGAAACATGCAAGAATAACTCCTGGCATCAACAATAATCCTGGCGAATATTGCGCTGCATATGACATGCATATTACCAGATTTTAATTATAGGGAACTTGATTTCATCAGCTTGGGTTTATACAGCAGTGATTTAATTTTTGCAGTGTACACTTAAGTGGATGTCAGCACAAGTATAGTATGCAAAGTCATGTTTGTTGCTACAGGAAAACACAAAAATTTTAGTGCTCTTTTCTTACATCATGGCATCACAACTAAGTTATATGTACAATTGTACATGTACCTAAAAAATAAACAGCCCTCAATCTCCTAAGTCTACTGCTCATCAATCATGACATGTCAGGAGACGGAAGAGGATGCATTAATGTTTGTACAATGTAATCACAAGAGGAGAAGTGTGAAAGACTCACAGAGATAAGCTACGCTAATGGCTACTGACTCCCTTGAGGAAAGCAAGTAATTTCAAGCCTCTCTTTGCAGCTCCTAATTGGCAATCCAGTCTCTCTGTATGAATGAGGCTCAGGCTGATGTTCTCTGTTAGACCTATACTCAGGGCAAATGCCTTTTAGTTCAAAGAAAATGAAATGTTGTATAAACTAGATTCATTTTTCTTTTCTGCTGGCTGTTTGCGTCTGAGCTGTCAGAGGTTCTTAGCATCGTCGTCAAGACTAGAGGTTATACGACCAGCAAAATCAAGAAAGAGTTAGCCCAGTCACACAATAATATGCCAAAGCTCACCACGGGCCAGAGGCCCAGTGTACAATAGTGTTGCCCTTTGAACCTTCCTTATTGCAACTGGTCAAGCATTGGTCTAACCACTCCAAATGACGATTCAAATGGCATTGTGGCAGGCCAATCTTCTCGTGGTCTTAATATAAGCCTTTTAATGTCACGTAAGGTCTGGATATTGGAAACATGACTTGGTATTCTCACTATTCTGCTATGCCAAGGGTGATGTGATACAACTGTGTTCAAATGGGAGTTTATTGTACAAGAGGGATTTTTGGAAAATGGTCCTGGATTCAAAGTCACATCCAGGTGAATTGTCCTCTAAAGCATTGTGTTGTGGAGAAAGAGTTTTGTGATAGTATACAAGTCCGTCCTACTAGTTGGCATTTAATGCACATGTTAGAGTGTATTGAATGAATTTGATACCCCCAGATCATGCTGGTGTTGTTAAGGACTTACCACATCCTCTTCTTTGCATGTTCTTGTCTGCAAACAGTGACAATCAAGTCTCCTGTCAAGGCTTGTGCCAATAACCATGGTAATGAAACCATGACTACATATTTTCTCTTTCCATGGCCGTTTTTCAATGATATGCTGCCACTCGTTTGCCGTTTGGGCAACACATTATTGGCACACTGTATTGCACCTAAATGGCATGAAGCAGCGATTTACTCGTATGAAAAACCACCTTCATTATGCTAAGTAATGAAATGGTTGCCTGGTAAAAAGTATTGTGTGAGCAACATTCAACTTCAAGCTGAATGTTACCAAGCAAGTAGCATGCATTTCTGGAAGAAAAGCACAGCTAATAAACAGCTTCAGAAATTAAAAAATTATATTATTTTGTTGAAAGAAATTGCTTATTTCATGGCAGCTGTCTTAACAGTCTCATATCTAATTGTACTATTCAACTGAATACAGTCGCAAATTTGTTTTGCTATTTGTTGTACTAATACACACGCTGGAAAGTATAGTGTGCCCCCCTCATTTATTTTGTTAACCAGACATCAAATTAAAGTCAAGTTATTTTTTTTTGGCAGTAAGTTTTTAGTTGATAATTAAAAACATACCTTACTCTTGACAAAAATACTTGTCTCCCCCTGTTCCTGACACCTTGACCAAGCAGTTTCATAAACATTTGGAAGTATTGGCATGTTGTAGCCCTGGTTCTGAGGTAATCCCATTGAATAACATTGCTGTCAACACAGCTCAAGAAGCCATTTTCTTCTATTTCTGCTGTTGTGACGTCACCATTGTTTCAGTGATGTCATAGAGCCTACAATGCTGATGACATCACAACAGAAGGCTAAAAATAGCTCTAAATGTGTTGAAGAGCAGCAGAAATTTAACATTGTAAGTGCCTGTATGATGAAGCTGGGGGATTAGAGGACACATATTTAATCCAAATCATGCTTGGTCATGGTGTACTCAGTCAAATAAACCAAAAATTAAACATCAGACTTAATCATGGATTGTTTCATTGACTAAAACTTACTGCCAAAATAAAATGTCTTGACTTTATGTACTAGATACAGTACTATGTTTTTAAGAACCATCCCTACTGCATGTGGTCCTGAAGCAGTTTCTCCTTGGAATGCAAAATGGAGAAGGCTGGTGGTCTCATAGCAAGGAGTCTTACAACACAGGGACCACAGAAGGCCTATATATCTATTTACTGCATTGCTTCGTAAAATGTAAAAAAACAATGTGTGAAATTGACAAAAATACTTTATCATGGGCCCAAACCTACTGACTGTTGATTAGCCTTGCATCAGCCTTGCATAGCATTTACTTACCGTTCATGATTTATCTACATGTATATCACACCACTGTTTTTTATCATGCAATTACCATTTTGCTTATAGTACAATTCTATTTTCTTTATCATTCTTTGATGCTTCATTACATACACACAAGAAAGAAGATTTAAGTGCTTCTAATTGTGAAGAGCTTCTATGCATAAATTTATAGAAACCTGATTCATAGAGAAGGAAAAGCTGAACATTAATAAAATCTGCTTTCTGTTTCTCATGAATCTTCATGCATGCTGGGACACTCACCCCTTACTGAAATTTTACTCAAAATGATTTCATTTCTTTTTCAGGTATGTACCAGTCTATTACAACACAATCATTCCTTGAAAGAAATGGTATGGGTGAGTGAAAGTTTATATTCATGACAAAGTGAGACAAAGATTACTTTGATAGGAAGATAAGTTCAGATGTAGATCTATGCCTTCAGTAGTTATTTTTAGATCGCTTGTTATTGAAAAAATATAGTAGATATAATAATTGAATTGAAGGGCAAATCAGAATGGAATTGAATAGATGATTACATGATTTGTAATACAGTGTAGGTCTATCAAGAGGCCAGAATAGAACACCATCAGACTAGTTGTAACAAATGAACTGCATGACTATTATTTATTTGATCCATGTCAATTTTATGTCCAAGGGGATAATCATTTCTTATATTAGGAGACCAAAGTTCTTCTATTCTGTGTATTATAGGCTGACTTTACCACTGTATATGAGACTGGAGAATAAACTATTCCATCAAGCGATGCTCAAACAGCCTCAAGTGCATGATCCCGGCTTAATAGCTTCCTGCTGTTCCCTATATCTGGGGACCTTTCATCAAATACTTTTTTCCTCAATCCAACATTAACGGCCTTAGAAAGCTGAGCAGATTTTATTGAGGCCTCATTTTCCTGACACCAGAGGTCAGTTGCATTCCCAGAAATTGTTCGCCAAAATGTCAATTGGCTAAGTAGTAAGGCTCAGACATTATAACAATTGTACAGTCTTCACTGTTCGCATTACTTTTTGAAGGAGGCCTTTCCTCAAGTCAACCCAGCTGTGCCCAAGTAGCACCAAATTGTGTTACAAAGGTTCCACTTTGTAAGATCAAGCATCTGTCCAGGCGTTCTTAATTTTTACAAACCGCCTGCTTGTAGTTTTAATTTAATTAGCATCCACAGTTTGATGGATCTAGTTTAGTTTTTACCCAGTATCTTCACATCTTCACATATGGGTCATTCTCAAATTTCGGGACAATTTGCGTCACTCTGGCTCCCTGACATTAATTTGAATGCGATTAATATCTGAAGTGCCAGAAAATAATTCTAACCTCAGACCTCAGTATTCTCTGTTCAACTTATATCTTTTTAAAGGGGCCTTTTCTGAAGTCAACCCAGCTGCGTCCCAAAGAGCACCAAAGTGAAGGGTGGCCCTTTGGACGATCTAGCATCTGTCCAGGGGTTCTTAATTCCACAGACCTCCTGTTGGCAGCTTTAAGTTAATTAGCATTTAAAGTTGCCATTGAATTCATTGTAGTTTCTAGCCGAAATTAAGTCTAAAGTATCTTAACATGTACAGTAAAATTTGAAATGTTGAGTCAGCGTAAACAGCTGAGTGAGATGATTTTAAGTTAGGCTAATCTGTAAATTATCATAACTTAAAACAACAAGCTATGTTGGCTCAAAGGAATTGTACAATATCCCTGGTACTGAGAGCAAAATTATTGCTCTAAATGACATGTTGAATATAACATATTTCAGAAAATAAGGAACCCAATTTCATTAGCGCATGTTTTTCTGGCTGATTGACATGAGATTTCCAGCTAGTTGGAGATGCCAATATGATTTTTGGCAGACATGTCTTTTCTGCCACCAAAAAATGTATGCATTTGCATTGTATGCTGTCGTGTGTTGTCAGAGTTACCACCGGTTCCAATGTTCACCTCAGTATTCATAATGAAGACAGATGTATAAAAAATGTATATCAACAAATAAACCTGGCTTTCCATTTACAATTCCGACACACACTGTATACGTACTTCAAATCCTAAATTTATTGGTTCATTAACATACAATGCAAAGAAATGTGCATTGTACAATGCAGAGCATTTTTCTAATCTCTTTTTTTCCAAAAAAATGAATCAATGTATAAACATTCAATATTTACATTTTCAATAAACACTGTGTCTATCTTTGCTGGAGATGTTTTTAGACCTTTATACAGCAGTTATAAGATCAGATATAATTTATGTAGATCTCGTTAGTGAGATCAGCGCCTGTACGAGTTGCTGTAATTTGACTCTGTAATTTGATTAGGAACTGTCCTACTTTTCATCTCTCAACTGAAGGATGCCTGGGTCAGTGACACCACCTAATTTTGTTTTGGGAGATTTAACCTGCTGACACGAGCCTGCCTTGCCTGAATGTTTTAGTCTCTCCTCCTCCAAGAAGAGAAATAGGATATTGCATCATGGTGTGTGAAGCCTGATTATAAGATTTTAGTTCTTTTAAGACTTTATTGCTTTAATGAAACTTTTAGATAATTGTAGTTTTGAAAATGAGGATCCAATTGTTCGTGAATCTTGACTTTTGCCCTTTTTTGGAAATAATTTTTGAAAAGTTGGATGTAATCAGTTGTAATTTCTTCAACTAGTTGGAGTTGAATTCTTCCAACTCATTCAATTAATCAGTTGAATTCCTATGTGGTCAGTAATGACTTGATTTTCAATTGACACCTGGGTCTATTGTGTTCTCTGCTATGTGCAAACCTGTTAATTGTAATGCAGCCCTTCATTTCAGTGTGTTTTAAACTTTGTGTAAAAACAACGTTCAGCACTGAATATAGTCTTTGATAAAAGCATCAGCCCCTTTCAAAGCAATATTATTATCAAAAGTATTTAAGCTATAATGGAAAAGAACTGCATATTGCATTTGTCTAGACTTCTTTGAAGATTCAATATATAGCCAGTATTCCCCCAAAAGTGCAACTTCACTGGCAACAAGCATAGATCCCTTGCATTGACAATTGACTAAAGGTTCAGGCAACTATAAATGCCCAATTTCTATATTGTATTGATCATCTTTTATCGGGTCCATTCAAGCCAACTATTGATGCTTCTGTACAATTCAGTCCCTAGAGATTTTTTAGGGATCATTAGGTGCTAAATTGCTTCATCCTCAAACCGGAATTTGCTTTTCAGGTGAATTCTAATACACAGTGTGTTGTGAGACACGAAGGCCTGATTTCACCAACAGTGAGAAATTAGAGACTAGTCTCAAGTGTTGAGTTCACAGTTTTAGACTTGTCACAAAGTTAAGCAAATGTTATAATATTTTGAGACACAAGTCTAAATCAGCAAAACTGTTTCACCAACAAAAAATCTAACACTCATCAAAGAAAGTCACCAGTCTAAACATGCAAAATTAAGACCTGCTCTTAGCATGTCTTTGCAGGTGTCTGATGTCAAAATCACGAAGAAATCTTGCTGAAAAAAAGAATTATGAACCAGTTCCTAAAAATAATTGGGAGAGACATGTAAAACACAAGTTAACAAGTTATCGTATAACAAACTAAAAGTGTGGAAAACCGAGGAAATATGGAAAAAAGGAGGAAAGGAGGGAGGAGGGATAGGGAGAGAGGTGGAGGGAGGAGGTGACAAGGGTAGGGAGGGATGGATGATAGTGTTTTTTTTGTCCAGGCTCCATGCACAAGGATACACTGATTTATACGAAGCGGACACATTGATGAGGCAAAATTAAACAAAATTTTCAGGCTAAAGTTGCCTGCTTATTTTAACTACAGCTTGGGGGGGGGAGAGTTGGTCTGGTGATAGCATGCTAGGCTGCCAATTGCTGGCTCCAGGGTTTGAATCCAACTCTTGCTGGGTCACCTGGGCCTATGTTGGACGATTGTTTCAATCATCCTTTGCTTCCTCGTGCGTGTCCTCCTCCTGTCCTAATTAGCCTACCAAGTGCCCCAATCTACCATCCATCTATTGCAAACTGCAGCAGGCAGGCTTGTCAGACAGACCCTTTGTTTAATCTCTGTTATCCACAGTTTAAAGATAGAACAAACCTTGACTACTTTTGAAATTAAGAAGAATCAAAAGTGCAGCATTAACAAACATTCTCATTTGACAGTTTGGTAAGAATGCCAAACAACAGCTCAGGAGCAGTCCAATCCAGAAGAAAATGGGACTTGTCTCTAATTTGTTGGTGAAATGGTTTGAAATTCCATTAAAACACTTGACTTGCCATCAGTCTCAAAGAGACCAGTCTCAAAACGTTTTTTAACAATTTTTCATAGTTTTTGTAAGATTTTTTCTAATTAAATATTTTTCTCATCTTTAGGAAGATCCATAGCTTATAGGGCAACATTGAAATTTGAATTTTTTGCAATTTCATAAAAAAAAAATTAATAGTTTCAATCAAACATCACCAAAAAATTTGATTGTGTTATTTATTGCTGCAAGCATATCTTAAGCATGTATAATTTTTTGTTGGTGCAAATTGGATAATTGTACATGAATATGTGAAACGTTGGTGAAATGGTTTTTCTGAATTGGGACTAGTCTAAAGCAATTAGACTGGTCTCAACAGGTTGGTGAAATCGGGCCAAACTATCGGTGTTTTGAGACCCTTTATATCAGTGTTTATGGTATGAAAGCTGTCTTTTGGTGGAAATAGTCCAAAAATAGTTGTACATCCACTGTGAACACACCCATGTGAGGATCCCTGCAACATCCAAAATAGAGCTGTATTGTGTATACATGCATAATGCAAAGGGTATTGCAAAAGAATGGCAGAGCAATAAATAGATCTCAAATACACTCACCAAAAAAATCAGTATGTCATAAGGTCTCAGTGGGTTAGAACTGTGACAAAAAGACTCATATATATGTGTATATCAATATATATGGTTGAGTACCTACACAACTCATTTCTAAGATAACTTAGAAAAAAGAATAATTATGTAGTCCTAAGAGTCACATACCAAAGCTGCAGTTCAACTGAGGATCCTAGCACACAAGAACTGATATGGAAAAAGTATACTTCCACTGATACATTTCACTTTTGGTATGCAAGAGATCCTACTGATTTGTTATTGCGCTATTAGAGATGCACCTAGGGTAATTGCATAGCTTTACCAGTGCAGTTTCCGTCCGACATGCTGGAAGTGAATTCAGCATTTTTTGTTTGTTCTTTTTTTTTTGCAATTGGCAGGAACAGCAGGACATAGACTAATTGGCTTTAGTAATTGATGTAAGCCAATGTTGCCCATATACAAGACATCAAGAGGACAATTAATTATAGTTTATCACATTATTTCTATCCTCAGCTGCAACACTAGGAGACATCGACAAGAAAACTACCCTGCCAGTTGTTCACATAATATACCATGGATACTGCATTGCCCATGTTGATTCCTGTCCATTCCTGTGAGCCAATGACAACTTCTGATAGGGAAGCAGACTGGCCGAATTGCAAGCCTCTCTTATGTGGTCAGGCCATTACATTTGACATACACACCTACTCTCTGAACACTGACTAATAAAGATTTGCTTATTTTATCACTAATATCATAAAAGAGATATAACAGAAGATGGCTAAAATGCCAACCTGCATGATAGTATCACAGGAGTAACGCAAGGCACTACCGATGCAGTGTGTTTAAAGTGGTTGCTTTGTTATGCTTTTTTTCCATGATGAAACTGAATCATTGCTTCCACGAAGTAGCCTTAAAACTGTGTGAATATAATGACTGAAGGCATGTGGATTGCAGAAAGTCCGTCATCACTTCTATGATATTGAAGAGTGTAAAACTGTTAGAGCTGTAGACATAATACAATGACCACATTTGCTATCTCCACCCACATCCCTGTGAATATTTACCTGTCGACAAGGCCATTATACCTGGCTCCTTTTATCTCAATTGCTCTTTTCAAGAATAGATTATACAGGTGGTTGTTTGATGTAATGGCATATTAACGTGATGCCTGTAATTTATTTGGCATCTCTGAAGTTGGCAAGTGATAAATTTAGCACTATTCACTGAAGCACAATTATGGATTAATTGTTTGTCCTTGACAATTAATGCTTGAAGAACAAAGCTATATCAAGAATTTATATCAAAACTGAATACCACAAGTCAAGTATGGCTAGCACTTGTGTACACACTACACAGTAAAACTCAATAATTTTACTTTTATGTTGCCTTTACGTTATATAGCTTGACAAAGAATTTTCGGGAACCTTTTGATAAAAAAGTGATAAGACAAAGTTTTTTCTTAATTGGGTCTGTCAACAAACCTCTCTCACAAACCTGAATTGTTGCGTTTGTATAAAAAAAACGCTTTGATAGAACTGGCACTACTCTAACTCTCAAGACGAGGATGCGGGTTACAAAATGTCCATTTTATGCATCAAAGTATTCAACCTTTGGTGTTACTTTGTGTACTGCATCAGGCCAAAATGTCAAGATGTGAGTCAGAAAACTATAAAGATACTTTGGAGTCCTAATTACTGATATGACAATTTTTGATCAAAACATTCATTGCCCAAACGCGGAATGCCCTATAATGAATAGAAATAATTCAATCCCACATAGCAAACTCTGCCCAATTTCCCAAATGCTTGCCTCTGTTTGCTAGTGGATAATGTTGCATACAATCTTCCAGAGGTCAATATGCGAACTGACAACCAACTTGCTCAATTATCCTAAGTAAATCTACGGCAAGACCAATTATATTCGGATTTTTGGTATATCCACACAAAATTTCCCTATATTCAGTTATTTACCTTGCTTCAAAATGCACTTTCACTTTGCATGTGTATGATGGTCTGACTGGTTTCGTGGGTGGACACAGTACAGAATGCCAGTGGTTAAAGAGTAAAAAGAAATTCCATGATACCTGAATAGCTATTTTAAGGTTAGATCTACCAGCTTTACATAAATCAGAAATAAAACTCCGCAGCGGCTTCATTCAGATGCAATGCAAAGAGATGTGCGAGAAAGATAAATGCCTTCAAGTCTCCATTAGCTTAGAATAGATCTAGCATAAATCCATATTCCAAACAATTCATTGCGGGGTTTTTGTTTTTTGATTTCCAATAAACCCTTGCCACTTGCAATTCTCTTAAACCACTTTTAAAGTCTGATTCAACGTATGATATTTTAAGTTTCTATGATATTTAATTAATTTTGGTATGCAGGATGAGAAGCAATTGATGTTGATCCCGACAGGATGGCTATATTATATTTGTTGAATATACACAGGATATCACAAAGATGAAAAATACACAAATTTATTATAGATCTTTGTGATGCTTTGAGCCCTTGACACAGCGGATATACACACCAGGTCCACATTGGTGGCCTTGTTTTATGTCTCATTATAATTTTTCAGTAATTTAGCTCCTACTTGATTTCTTATTTCTTATGCGCATTACATATACATCTCAATACTGTCCTGGTTCCCATCTAAATTACACAGGTTAATGAAACCAGCTAATCTATTTTGGAATCTTGAGCCTGCTAATGTGAGCCACTGAGCCTGTCTTGCCTTGATGTTGCAGCCTGCCCTTCTTACACAAGAAGGTAGTGTGTCCTGGTCTGGCTCAACCTCTTCTTAATCTGAAATTCTTATCTTTGTGAAAACCAACATCTTTAGAAAAACCCTGCAGCAACATCATTTTTGATTTTATCCTGCAACAATGGTTCAGCCACTTTCAGCAGAGAGTTTTGAAATAAATGATGTTGCACACTTTGATCCCTGCAGATTGCAGCATTATGCAGCAAGCCAATTATTTTATTGGAGGGTGTCAAAAGATTTTTAAAAAATAGAACATCAGAGACTCATTAGTGAGTATTGAAATCACAAAGGAAACAACCTGCATCATTTGATCCTCCTATAAAGATCCAATTATAGCCAGTATTCCACAAAATTCTTCCAATCATGCATGGAGATAAGTATATGCTTGGCATTGAACCCACTAAGTGGCCAACTCACTCCCTATTTTGTATTGATCATCTCTTTCTTCCAACTTATTGAGTCCATTCAAATCAACTATTGATGATTCTCTATACCATTTTGTCCCAAGATTTTTTTTGGGGATCATTAGGTGCTAAATCACTAGATTCTTGTATTCTTATTTGCTTCTCAATAGTTGTCCGTTTCTACTTCAACTCCACTTCAGACGGAAATGGTAGCTTGTCAAGCCTAATGGGCATTTCACGAAGATTTGACAACTGAGATATCTGTATGCGTTGTATGAATGTTATCTGTCACTGGAAATAGTCCCTACAGATTCTGTACACACATTATTAACACATCTATGTGAGGTCCGTCACAGCATCAAAAATACAGCTCTGTTTATGCACATGCATATATGGATATGTAAAATGACTGAACAAATAAACAGATCTCTCATACACTCACACCAAATGGCAATAACTCAGGGAAATGAGAGAATTGATATGGAAAAATATATGAATGTACTAGCACTGATGCAGTTCACTTTGGTTCATTTTGTGTTGTGCAAGAGGTTCTATGCTACTCTGTTGGTGGGCTCTCGGGAGGTAATTGCTTAACTTTAAAATATCAGTGCATTACATCAGATACGTTTTGAACTTAAATGAGACCTTATTTTAGGTGCAAAATAGTAAGCATATTTTTAAAGGTATTAGAGAGCTTTTGTTTGATATCCTGCAGGGTACCTCCATTAGCCTTTGAAATATTTGCAATCAAGTTTCATTATTGAATTCTTCTCATTATAGATCTTCGCGGATTAGCGGTCCAAACAGTTTCAAAATTAACTTTCAACTTGGACTTGTGATGTCACTGGCTTAAAAGTGTATTTACGATTTGTCAGTGTCAGTTTGTTGTTCATTAAATTGATTCAGTGCATATCATATCTTGCAGCATGGGGCTATGTGTCAATAAACAAACTAATTAAATGACTTAAGGTACTCATCTAATAAGAAGATTAGGAAACCAACAGGTAACTGTGAATGACGCGGCAAAGCCAGTTTGCAATTGAAAAGAAGAAATTTTATTTTTCCAATGGACCGCCAATCTGCAAAGAGCTCTAAAGTGCATGAGTGTTGAATATTCTGTGAAGATGCTTGATACAGACCCGAAGACACTGTATACACAGCATGTAGCCATAAGTCAATTGTGGGACATGTGCGAGTGAGTTGCAAAGTGCCTGAATTTGTTTCTTCTGTCTGTCCTGTTCCCTTCTAAATTTAATTAGAAAAATTTTAAAATGTTGTATAACTTAGAGCTGTGATAGAAATCCTGTCATGATTTCACATTATTTATTGACTTTCTCCTTTATTTCCTTGAAAATTCTTCTTTCAAACCACAGGTTCATCCTTACATCTGCCTCTTTCATGATTATCATTTATAATACTTCTTTCGATGATAGTCTGAATATGTCCAGCTCTTGAGCAGCTGATCTCATTTTAAAGCATGCCATTTATCACAAAAAATGATTTTTGTAATGTATATGTTGACTATACTGTCATCACAGAGTATTAATCTGACTTGACATGAGGGCTTTCAGAGGGCACTTGGACCTTGTCATGTTGGATCACATCTTGAGGTTGTTTGACAAAGTGACACTGACATCCTCAGCTTCAACAACCTGCAAATCAACGCAAGTGGAGGCTTCTAGTACATTTCAGCTGCCTGATGTCATGTATGTGATAGATTTGATATGTGTTACCAGCTTTGGATAAGGAGGCAACATTGTGACACAGATGTGCACATGATGAGAATAATATTGCTCAATGTTCATCTTTCCAATGTCAGTGAGGAAGAAAAGACATATTGTATTTTCTCTGATGGAAGTTGTGGAGAAAGTGTTTAGTGAATACTGATAGTACGCAAGTCGGTTTCTACTGGTTGGCCTTTTATAAATGCACATGTCAGAGAGTATTGAATGAATTCGATACCCCCCAGATCAAGCTGGTGTTGTTAAGGACCACATCCTCTTTGCATGTTCTGGTCTGCAAACAGTGACAATCAAGTGTCTTGTCAAGGCTTCTGCCAATAACCATGGTAATGAAACCATGACCACATACTTTCTCTTTGCATTGCATTTTTCAATGATACGCTGCCACTCTTTTGCCGTTTGGGCAACACATTTTTGGCCCACTGTAGCCTATTGCAGCTAAATGGCATGAAGCAGTGATTTACTCGTATGAAAAACCGCCTTCATTTTGCAAATATTACAGTATTGTGTGAGCAACATTCAACTTCAAGCTAAATTTTATACCAAGCAAGTAGCATGCATTGTGAAAAAGGAAAAGCACAGCTAATAAACACCCCCAGAATTTAAAAATATAAATTATTTTGTTGGGCAAAAAAATTGCTTATTTCATGGCAGCTATCTTAACAAGTCTCATATCTAATTGCACTATTCAACCGAATACAGTCGCAAATTTGTTTTGTCATTTGTTGTACTAATGCACACAATGGAAACAAAAGTGTGCCCCGATCTTTTTCTTTTCTTATACAGGCATCAAATTATGTACTAGATATAGTAGCAGTCCATGTTTTTAAGAACCACTGCATGTGAAGTGTCTCCTAGGAATGCAAAATGGAGAAGGCTGGAGGTCTCATAAAAACGAGTCTTAAGCCCCTTTCCCACTGGGTACATATAGTCACGTTTCATTGCATAATGGTAAAAATCAGAAAACGCATCCAAAAGCATTGGGAGCACGTTTCCAATGGCTTTGGATAACTGTGAGTTGCATGGCAGTTGCATAGTTCTACATAGCTGTGCAACTGGAGTACATAGGCCTGCAATTTGCCTGCAAAAGGCCTGCATATACCTACATATTGGTACATACAGCTGCACAAGCAATCTTTTTCAGAAACAAATCGTCCCTTTAATTAACTGCACCTCAAGAAATTAGCATTGGAACTTCGATACACTTGTGTATCGACGCATATTGATGCATGCTGATGCCTAGTGATGCATAGGCTTCAAATAAGACTGCATACCATGACATTGGCTTGCAAAGTGGCTTGCGTTTCATTGCATATAATACCAAAACGCACCTCACATGCGTTCAAATTAAACATGTTTAATTTTTCTTCCCTCACTGCAAGGTTGTACACGTTTGTATGCATTTGACTGCATACCTCTGCATAACATTGCATAACACTGCAAACCACATTGCGGATCCACTGCGTTTCTTGAATGCGTGTTCAAACGCAGGCAAACGTGTCCAGTGGGAAAGTGGCTTAATTACAATGCAGGGAACACAGAAGGCCAAACTATTGACTGCATTGCTTTGTATAATGTGGAAAAAATGCGTGAAATTGACAAAAATACCTTATAATGGGCTGGGCAAAATCTAGGGACTGTTGATTAGCCTTGCATCAGCCTTACATCACATTTACTTACCGTTCGCGATTTATTTATCTACATGTATATCACTCCACTGATGTTTATCATGCTATTACCATTTTGTTTATTGTGCAATTCAGTTTTCTTTATCACTCTTTGATGCTTCATTGCATACACACAGCAAGATTTAAGAGCTTCTAAGTGTAAAGAGCTTCCATGCCTAGTTTCATCAGCTCATGGTTTTATAGCTTATTGGCATGAGATTTCCAGTTAGTCGAAGATGCCAGTATGAAATGCCTATAAAATAATAGCTTGTCAATTGTTGTAAGCTGATTCTTGGCACAGTTTCTTAGTTTCCACCATGCAGAAAATCTGCATTTGCATTGTATGCTATTTTGTATTGTTAGAGTTAACACCAGTTCCTTCTCACAGTGTTCACAATGAAGATAAATGCATATAATATGGAACAAGAAATTTTCTGAGAAAATAAACCTGTCCTTCCATTCACACATATCAGCACACCCTTTAGAATTGCACACTCAAAAATCCAAATTGGGTTCATTTAGATTCAATGCAAAGGGATGTGCAACTCAGATTGATTTTTTTAATCTGCTCATGCCTAAAATCTTGCATAAATCCATGAATATTCATTCAGTAGTTTATTCCGGGGATTTCCAATAAACTCTGGTAGGTGCCCAGCCCTCTGGGAATTTTTTAGCTGGAGATGTTTTCTAAATCATGTTACAGCAGCTGCCAGTTCAGATTCAATTTATGTAGATCTCGGCAGTAAGATTAGCTGATGTACTCAGTCAATTGATTAGGAACTGTCCTACTTTTCATCTCTCAACTGAAGGATGCCTGGGTCAGTGACACCACCTAATTTTGTTTTGGGAGATTTAACCTGCTAACATGCTTGCCTTGCCTAACTGTTTCGTTTCTCCTCAGTCCCATGGCCTGCAAAGCTTCGTACTTCTTTAGAATGTTGTGCAATCTTCTGAATTGTAATCCAACTTCTATCTAATTTCATGTGATATAAATGTTATTTCAAACCAACCAGCACACAATAGACTCTAATCAGACCTTAACCACCTTTCAGTGCAGATCTATTGGAGCAACATAATTATTAAGTACTGAAATCATAATGGAAACAATAAGCGTATCTTGGCTTCTTTAAAGATCCGATTCAGGTGTATACCCCAAAAGCTCAAATTCACTGACAACAAGCATAGATATTGATAAAAGTTTCAGGCATCGAAGTGGTCAACCCCTATTTTGTATTGATCATCTTTTATTGGGTCCATCCAATTAAGCCAACTATAGATGCTCCTGTACAATTCTGTCAGAGCTATTGTTTTTTAGTGGCATAGGTATGAGTGTATGAGAGATCTGTTTATTTGCTCTGTCATTCATCTAGCATTTCCTTTTGCATTATGTATGTATACATAAACACAGCTCTGTTTTGGATGTTGTGAGGATCCTCGTATGGATGTGTTTACAGTAGATGTACAACTCTTTTGGGGCTATTTCCAACAACAGAGAGCATTTAGACAATGCATATTGATATAATGTGTCCCAAAAATCTGTTATCTTTCGTTTAAAAGACAGTGTACTGGGATTCTATTGATAGGCAAAATTAATTATCTCAGGGGGTTAAGACTAATGAAAAGAGTCACATGATAATGGTATCTGTGTTTCAGTATAGTAGAGTTGGCCTACCTGCATAAGAAACAAGTAACAATAATTCAGGCATCAGTGTGAAAGTCCTGCTGCATATGACATGTATATTACCAGATTTTAGTTAATGGGGAACATGATTTCATCAACTTGGGTTTCTACAGCATTGATCTAATTTTGCAGTGTACAATTAAATGAATGTCAGCACATGTATATTATGCACTTGTGTGTTGTTACAGGAAAACACAGAAATGTTTGTGCTATTGTCTTACTTCACAACATAACAACTAATTCATATGTTCATAAATATATGTACAAGCAAGTGGCGAATAAACACTTCTATCAATTCACTTATACTACAGTGTATACGAGTACTCACAATCTTTAGTGGCCTTATTCACATGCAATGCAAAGGGATGTGCAAGATAGATAAATGCCTTCAAATCTCCATTATCTCCATTAGTTTGGAATATATCAAGCATAAATCCATATTCAAGATTATTCATCGAGGTATTTTCGTTTGGGATTTCCAATAAACTCTTGCATATGGCAGTTCTCATAAACATCTTTTAAAATCCATTTCAACTTATGATATTTTCAATCTCTGTATGGCATAATGAATCTTGGTATGCAGGATCAGAAGCAATAATGTCAATCCTGCAGTAGGGCTATATCATGTTTTCTGATTAAACACAGGATATTGTGAAGATGAAAAATGCACAAATTTACGACAGACGAGTGATGCCTTGAACTCTTGACACAGAGTAATGTGCACACCAGGTCCACATTGGTGGCTTTATTTTATGTCTCAGTTTTATTTTTCTGTATTTTTTTACTCTTTCTCCTACTGATTACATATTGTCCAGCGTCCCGTCTGAAAGCTGAAAGATGCCCAGGTCAATGACACCACCTTATCTATTTTGGAATCTTAGGCCGGCTAATGTGAGCCACTGAGCCTTCTTGCCTTGATGTTTAGCCTCTCCTTCTTGCACCAGATGGATGAGGAGCGTAGTATGCCCTGGTCTGGCTCAACCTCTTCTTAATCTCAATTCTCATTTTTGTGAAAAGCCAAAATCTTTTTTAAAAACACTGCAGCAACGTCCTTTTTTATTTTTTCCTGTAAGCAATAGTTCAGCCACTTTGAGAGTATTGAAATAGAGGATGTAGCAGACTTTGATCAGTGTAGAAACAATAGAACATCAGAAACAACCTGCATCATTTCATCCTCCTTTGAATATCCAATTATAGCCAGTATTCACAAAATTACAATCATGTATGGAGATAAGTTCATCTTTGTCATTGAACCCACAAAATGGCCAACTTGCTCCCTATTTTGTATTGATCATCTCTTTCTTCCAACTTATTGAGTCCATTCAAATCAACTATTGATGATTGGCCATGCCATTCAGTCCCTAGAGTATTTTCTTGGGATCATTAGGTGCTAAATCACTCGATTCCCATACTCTACTTTGCTTTTCAATATCTTTCCATTTCAATTTCGACCCACTTCTGATGGAAATGGTTGCTTGTCAAGCAAAATGGGCATTAAGTTTTGACAACTGAGGTATCTGTATGCTTTGTATGAATGTTGTCTGTCACTGGAAATAGTCCCTACAGATTCTGTACATACATTGTTAACACATCTAGGAGAGGATCCTGGCAACATCCACAATTCAGCTATGTTTGTGTATATATGCATACGGAAATGCAAATTGGCAGCGCAAATAAACAGATCTCTCATACACTCTCACAAAAAGACAATAACTTAGGGAAATGAGATCCCATGGGTTTAATCAAATGCATATCAAGAGATGCGAGACAAATTACATCTTGGAATAAATATCTCTTATCAAATTATTCAAAATTTGTAGTTCTATGAAATTGTAGACAGTATATTTTCTTCTCTTTTCTTTGACATCTTGAATTGCACATTGTCTGATAAAATTGGACTCACTATAGATGGGAGGTACACTTACTTTTTAAGTATTGACCAACCATTGTATTTCAGTTAACACTCACCTATAGATGTAATGGCAATTTTCAAACCCTCTGACTATTGTATTACATTTTGTAAGCCCCCAATATAAAGTTAGGTAATGGCCTGCCAGTAATTGCTCAGAAAAATTACTCTTCCTGACGATCTTCACTGTGATTGTAGTGTGATACTTGAAGTCTTTTTGTTGGCACACATTTCAATAAAAAATATCACTTGGGATACCAAAGACTCAATGAACTTGTAATGCAGAACTTTGGCAGTAGACTAATGTCATATGGATGATAATGAAAGTGTACAACCACTGATACAGTTCATTTGATGTTTTGCAATAGATTCTGCACTTTTTGTTGGTGTGCTATTAGAGATGCACCAGAGGTAATTGCATAGCTTTGCCAGTGCATCATTGCTTATACATATGGATGAAATTGAACTGGGACTGGTGGTTTATCCCTACCTTTTTTTTCTGCCTAATCTTGGATGCAATCACCAGCAAGGAGCATAGTAACAACAAAGTTTGAACAAACTGTGTGTGTGGAAAAGGGAGATCAGCTGAAGCAATATTGGTCTCTAATTTAACATCTTTTTGTATATCACTAATATGAGAGGAAAAACAGGATTTTGTTAGTCAGAGCAAGAAGCTCTTATGAGAGAATGTGTGCGTTTGGGATACAGCGAATAAGGGGCTGATCATTCAGCCATGCTATTTCCTCTCTTATTGTAAAGAGGTCAGATGAATAGCCACACTGATCCAACATCCTCAACTGTAACCAAGGTTGCAGTGGTGGGGTTTGTCAGCCAGCATTATAAACATGGTCTTTTGGGTTTGAGCCTTTCATAAAGATACTGAACAAAAAGCATTAGTGGCTTGGGTAAATCACCCCCATACCAAATTCTAAAAGATATAGAGTGATTTGCCAAAATTATTAGAAATTAAATCAAAGTCCAACAGTTTGAGCCAATCGTTTGACTGATTTCTCTGCAATTTCAGCGAATCGCTCTAGCTTCAGAATTTGGAATTGGAGTGATTCCCTCAAATCACTGTTTTGAGCCTTAAGAATATATCAAAACCCACAAGAAAGCTCACAGTTGTTTGGGAAACTTATTATGCTTGCCACAACCTTAGTCTATTTTTTTACTGGGCCATTCTTACTGGTAGCACAAAATTGCTGAGACATCTCTGCTAAAACCTTACCTTGTGATTCAATGCAGGCACAAGCTCCGTCATGCACACTGCGCAGAGTATACAGTGTACAAGAAAGAAGCACTATAAGGCGAGTTGGTCTATCCTGCCATTTTAATGCCTCCTTGGCTAATGTCAGAAAGCCATTGATCCCCTTGTCTGTTTGAAAGGTTCGCATAGGTCAATTTTCTTTCAAATTGCAAACCAAAATTCGAGACCGGTTTCAAGGTTTTAATTTGATTGTGATCTTACACACACTAAATTTTTTGCTTGATAACTGCAGGTAAATCATCAAACTGGGCATTAGTACTCAGCAAAGCATGTAGCCATGGTCTATTGACAGACATCATGTGCGGTGAGTTTGTGAAGTGCATGGTTTTGTTTGTCTCAGCTGTCCTTTTCCCTTCCAAATCCAATTAGATAAGACCAATATAGCTATTTAGTTTGAATCTGTGATGGAATTTCGTGTGTTTGAAGGCAGAATCCAAGCTTTGTGTAGTCTTGTGACACAGTATTTGTAATTTAAGAAATGCATAATATTTGATAACCATTTGAGATAATGTAGAGCCTTCATTTATCATGTGGTATTCCAACAGACTGGCATGGCATTGACAGAGTTCAAGTTTAGCAATTCATGAAATTAACCATTCATGTGGGGGTAGTGCATGTGCATTATATCATACCAGAAGGTAACCCAGTATAACTGCATTGCGTTCCAACTGCCCTCCTCCCATACTATGCCTATGCTTCTTGCATTATGTAGGTTATATACTGCATTGTACTTGTATAAGCAATTAAGCATGTATGATAGCAGGTTTCCAGTAAACTGTTGAGACTGACAATTTTGCAGAAACTGATGATGTTTTCCAAAATAAAAGTATTTTTACATCTGCGCTTGAATAAATTCCGGTTATGCAAAATCAGACATGATTGATGACATGTTTACTTTGGAACGAAGGTCAAAATGTCTGTCGATGTCTGTTCATAAATCTCAACCTATACCTGAGATGAGCCTATGATGTCTGGCAGTGCTAGTATTCATGGTTCCTCTGCTACAACTATCCAATGTGTACCGCATTGACACAGTTCAAGTTCTGCAATTCATGAGAACCACCATTCACGTGGGTTTGATTTTTTGATTTTTTTTTTGATTTGAAATATGTTTATTCGGGGTATACATGTTGAAGACAAGCTTGTTTTTCAACATGGCCCTGTTAAAATAGAATGCAATATATATACATTATAAATGTTTTACAAATAGTTTAAAAACAGCTATATATACATATATTAAATAAAAGACAATTCATTAATAAAACTTACTCAATTCATTAATAAAATTTACTCAATTCATCAATAAAGTTTACTCAAAAAATAATCTTTAGCTTTTTTCTTAAAATGTTCAATGTTTGTGCACTCCTTAATACAATTTGGTAAACCATTCCATATAATAGGTCCTTGATAAGAAAACGAATTTTTTGCTATCTCAGTTTTGACATTAGGCACAAAAATATCATTTTCATTAACATGCCTCATTGATCTGTCATTAACTTCAAATTTTCATTATAATTTCATTACTTAAATAATCTGGTGCTAGACCATAAATGCTCTTGAAAACTAACAAAGCCATAAAGTAGTCCCTTGTTTGTTTCACATTCATAACTTTCATATCAATCAATAAGTCCATTCCTCTTACATTTACATAATCATAATTACCATATATAGCTGTAACAGCTCTATTTTGCATTCGTTGTATTTTGTAAATATTAATTTCAGATGTATAACCCCAAGCAGTAATGGCATAATCAATCTTAGGTTGAATGTAACTTTTATATAATTGAGTTAGAGAATGGCGGGGTAAAAATGAGCTTAACCTTGATAACATCCAGACTTTTTTACATAGCTGTTTACTTAATGAATCTACATAGGTATGCCAAGACAAATTTTTATCAATATTCAATCCTAGATAATCACAACAGTCGACATCATCTAGTTTTACATCACCAAGATACAATTTCATTTCATCAATTAAGAAAATCTCCTTCTGTCTAGTAGTTACCAACATTGAATTAGATTTTGTCGCATTGACAACCAATGAATTTCTATCATACCGTTGTTTTACATTATTTAAGGAAAATTGTAACTGATCATTAACATCTCGGACATTCTCACCACTACAATAAATCAATACATCATCTGCATACAGATTGCAAATAGCTGATCCTAAATAATTATTGATATCATTGATATAAATTAAAAACAATGTTGGTCCGAGGACAGAACCCTGAGGGACCCCTATATTAGTATGTTTAACATCAGAGAATTCGCCATCGGAAAAAACTTTACTACCTCTACTAAACAAGTAGGAACTGAACCATTGCAATACATCATCATTGAATCCATACATTTTCATTTTATTAATAAGAATTTCGTGATTAATAGTATCAAAACATTTCTTAATATCAAGACTGCACATTGCAGTAACTAGGCCATCATCTATGTTAACTAACCAGTCATCCACAACTCGATGTAAAGAAGTTTGAGTATTGTGATTTTTTAGATAAGCGGACTGATCCGAAGTGATTAATTGATGGTCATCCAAATATTTCATTACTTGACTTTGTACAACTTTTTCGAGAATTTTTGCCACATGGCTTATTACACTAATGGGTCTATAATTTGTGAGGTCTTCCATGTCACCCTTACCCTTAAATATAGGTGTCACACGCGACATTTTCCAATCTTCTAATACAATCTTTGAATCTATAGATACATTAATAAACTTGCATACAATTGGAGCTATAACTTCTCGTGCATAGCACAATAATTTTTTATCAAAGCCCAATACATCCATTGAAGAGTCGTGTCCAAAATTCAGAAGTTTTTTTAATACAATATCGTAAGTAGTATGATGAAAAGTGAAATTATACAAACATTCAGGACTTCTCCAATAAAAACTTTCAGGTGAATCGTTAACAATATTTGCAACAGTATTAGAACCAATTGAAGAGAAAAACTCATTGAAATCTTGGGCACTAATGTTTGGATGTGCAGACCTTTTCTGCTTATTGCCAGTCAACTCATGTAATACTTTCCATGTTTTTTAGAATTTCCTTTGCATTCGTTAATTTTCTCTGTAGCATAATTCTTTTTGCTTAATTTCAAAAGACTACTAACCCTATTACGAGCTTTCTTATACTTTTCCCAAGAGTAATTATCTTTATTTATAACTGCTTGTTTCTTTAAATGATCTCTTTCATACATTAGGTTTACTATATCAGAAGTGACCCATGGATTATTTCTTTTCTTAAGTCTCCTAGTATGCCACGGAGCATGTGTGTCACTAATTGCTAAGAAACTTTCCTTGAACTTTTCCCATCTAAATTCAAATTCATCTACAGACCAATTTGTATCTGTAATATTCTTGCATGATCTTAACGTTTCCAGAAATTCAGTCTCAGCAAACTTCTTATAATTCCTGAACCTAAAAGTATTATGCTTAGAATTCACCTTTGAATAGTGCAAAACAGTATACACCATGTAATGGTCGCTTAAATTGATATCACAAATACCAGTTTTTACATGCATGTCAGGAATATTTGTCAAAATTACATCTAGGAGTGTTGAAGTTGTTTGTGTTACTCTTGTTGAATCATTAACAAGTTGTTTCATTCCATAAAGACTTTCAATATTGTGAACTTGGTTATTAGATCTCATACTATTTTCACGCGTATAATTAAAGTTTAAATCTCCCGTCAGAATTACGTTGTCATTAAGGGCATGGATGTGATCAAGTTGATCAAGCATACTGTCATAATAGGCCACATTCGCAGAAGGTGGCCTGTAAACAACACCAAGAGCAACATTAACAGAATCACATTTTGCTTTGATCCACAAACTTTCAATGCCAGATGAAACATTCAGGTCAATGACCTGAAACTTCACACCTTCTTTCACATAGAACAAAACACCACCTCCATGTCTGTTTCTGTGTTTTGTTATGACATTATAACCTGAGATTTCATATTCATTTGTAGCTACATTATCATCCAAAAAAGTTTCACATAATCCCAGCACATCAATATTGCTGTCATTCTTTGATCAAACTTAGATAAAACACCACGAACATTAAGACAGGCTATAACAAAACCATTTTCAGAGGACAATTTACTTACAGGACATTCATAATTTTCAAAATTGTTATCTTCAAATGTATCAGAGTTATTTACACAAGATAGACCTGCAGGAGTGCACAAACCATCAGAACATTCAACTTCATATATATCGTCATCAGAAAAGTTTAACAATGGATAAAAACGATTTTCACATAAAAGATCATTATCACAGTCACTTAGCACACTCCCGGCACACTCTTCATGGCCAACATCCTAATGTCCAACACAAAATTTGGATTTATGACCGAGTGTATGGCATGAGTTGCATCGAATGGGCTGACCATGACGACAGTTCATAGCAACATGGTTCAGCTCCCCACAGTTCCAACATTTCCTTCTTGTTGAACCTTGGTTTGCTTGTGTGTGTTGACTGTGCCGTTGCACAGGATGTTGCGCCGGACGTCTGAACTGATATGTTGGTTTTCGTACAATTTGGCTCCAGTCACTGGTAGGCCTATTCCCACCAGTGAAGTCCTTACACACATTTCCATGAAACTGCTCCTTGACCAAAAGACGCATATTTTTGGCCAAACGATTCGTACCACTCGCATTTAGGTGGATTCCGTCCTTGTGCAGGTATCCGTCATTCGGGGATCCATCCTGCAGGAGAAATGCAGGATCATTGTTGACGAAGGAGGCACCTGTTTCTTCAGCAACAGTGCAGAGACAGGCATTCAAGGCAGCAACCCTCTCTTGCTTCTTGGGGTCATCAGAACGCGGAGGGATGCTCACAACCTTGACCTTTGATGCATCCTTCACTTTCTTGGTTGCAGCATTTACCAATTGCTT
Organism: Platynereis dumerilii; assembly: GCA_026936325.1. NCBI lineage: Eukaryota > Metazoa > Annelida > Polychaeta > Phyllodocida > Nereididae > Platynereis > Platynereis dumerilii. The sequence continues at coordinate 70,350,745 of JAPTHN010000001.1, read as the reverse complement.
ATATGTGTCCGCCAGTGCACTGGGGACAAAATCATCACCACCATTATTGCAATCATTAGTGCCAACACAGACCGTGATCAGGGTTGGGTTCAAATACAAATATATTTGTATTTGTATTTGTAAATACTGTATTTGTATTTGTATTTAAATACTTTTTTGGAAATTTGAAAGTATTTGTATTTGTATTTAAATACTTTGCGAAGTATTTGTATTTGTATTTAAATACTTTTGGCAGATTACAAAAGTATTTGTATTTGTATTTGTATTTGCATCAAAGTATTTGGTATTTACAAATACTTTTTTCAAATACAAGGTCTATAAATGGATAAAAAAAGCTTGCATTCCTTAACTCAGAACTTCAAAAGTGGATTTAACTGATGTGTCTATCTTTATACAATCATTTGAAATTTTGGATTACAATATTTAATTTGAATATTATTTTTGAAAGTATAGTATTTTAATTATTACCATCTTAGTTTCCACTGAAGTGCTTAGTTAGTGGTCTATACACAAACATGCATGTATAGAGATTATAACTGTCTCTGTGTTGTTAGATTTGAAGAAGTTAACAATAACTCAAGAATCCAATGGACTGCACAAGTGAAATACAATTCAGCTTCCTATCTAAACTTCCAATATAAGAAAATATTTGTTGAACACAAGATACAATAAAAAATATATTTTCAAATGAAATATGCCCTGTATGAGAAGTCATGAATTATAATTGTTTGCATATTAAGTTTAAAAAATGAAAATTTTCTTTAATTAATTTAATGCACATTTACATGTAGTAGTAATTGTGTATGAATCTCACTTACCTATACACTAAATATATTTTCTTTGACAAAAATGTTTACATTTATCTAATAGTTACAGGTAAATGTCCATTTTATATTGTCTAATGGTATGAAAGACATAACTATCACACATTAGAATGTAAACTGCTATTCTGATAGCTATTGTCTTAACCAGCACTCCGTGTAAAAATCAGGCAATGAGTTCGCATGAAGGTTCTCAGAATTTCTTGATATTTTGCACAAAGTTTATATTACCTTTTAATAACTCAGTGGTAACTTCAAATATTTTTTAAAAAATTTTGTATGCCCAGGGTAGGCCTTTGAAAAATTGATGTTTTTCACCTCGGACAGCCGCAAATTTGACAAAAATGCCCTAAATTAAGGTAAATTTTGTACATCCTAGGGTAATGTTCTTTGAGTCGGACAGTTGGATTCAAGCCATTTTAGAAAGTGATATCTGGCCAGGGTAAAGGGTAACAGGTTATATTAACCAGGGTGTCAAATTGAACTTTTACCGGACATCTATTAAAAAATTGACAATTTGCATAATTGGAACATTATGTATTGGGTTATTTTTGGGACTTTAAAAAAAGAGAGGGGTAACCTTGAGTCGGACAGTTACAAGACATTGAAATACATTTGTTTAAGATCCTTCCAATCCATTAATATATGCCATATTAGAGCACAAAATACATTGAGCTCAGTACTAACCATTTTCATGACAATCTGAGGTCAAATCAATACCATAGACCTGAATAAAACCTTTCAATCTGGAGAAATTTTACTAAAATACTCAATTCCTGATCAAACAGAAAAGTGAAAAACGGAGTTTTTACCCCATTTTCAGAGTCATGAAAAACCCATATACTTGTTTGTATCATGCTGAAACATTTTGAACAGATAAAAGAGGTCTTAAGCTAAAGATTGGTACCAAATACATAGGTATAGAAGCTCTCAATTGGTCAATACAACCCAACAGTGTCCGACTCAAGGTAACACCCTCTAAGTGTCCGACTCAAAGAGCATTACCCTATTCACATACTTATATTAACAATAGAAAAACAAGCTATACATCATTTTCAAGGAAAACTTCATGACATAGCATATGAAGCATCATATTAAACAATTTTTATGTTTCCAAGGAGTGTTGCCATGGCAACCACAAGCAGTTTTAGCATTTTTGGCTCAGACCTTAAATAGACGCATTTTCAAGGCCATATAATCCCTCTTGGTAACGCCTAGAAAAATATGGTTGAAATATCACCAGAAAGCACTACTCTTGGGCTATACAAAACTATTTTCAAACACCTGTAACTCTCAATACTTTTTATTATATTGACGAAAACAATTTGTTGAGTTTTTTTCCATTTTCCGTAATTTGACCAATTTTCAAGGCCATATAACTCCCAAGGTAACACCTGGAAAATTATGGTTAAAATATCTCCTGAAAGCACTACTCTTTTGATATACAAAACCATCTTCACACTTCTGTAACTCTCAAAACTTTTTATTTTATAAGCGAAAATAATTTGTTCCCTTTTTTTGCATTTTTCGTTAAATAGACTCATTTCAAGGCCATATATCTTCCATGGTAACGCCTGGAAAAATATTTTTGAAGTATCACCAGAAAGCAGTACTCTTGTGCCATACAAAACTATCTTCAAACACCTGTAACTCTTAATACTTTTTATTTTATTAAGAAAATAATTTGTTCCATTTTTGTGCATTTTTCTTCTTTTTTTTTAAAAATCGGTCCATTTCTGTCGTGCTTCTGATTCACTACAGCTAAATAGTTGCAAGCCCTGAGTGCTTTATAACAGAAATTGATAACCGAGTCTACTAGCTTGCTCTATGTCATCAATGAACGTTCTTATTTCTCTGCTAACAGCCACAAGGCGGCATTTTCCAAAAAAAAAAAAGGCCACTTTCGGTCTCTTAAGGCTACTTCCCTCAGTTTTTAAGATCAATTTTCATGCAGTACCACTTTCTCAGCGGTTTTCATAATTTTGTATCCATTTCTGAACTTATTTTGTGAGTATTTGAAAATGGTCACATGATTCTAATGAGATACAGACAGCCAAGCAACTGTAGAAAATGTTACTTATTCTCCAAAATGTTTTATCCATTTGCATTCTTTCAAAGTTTTCAATCTTTTATCACCTTCCCTGATAAGCCAACACCATTTTTTTTTTCAGGTTAGCTCATCATAAAGTAATTAAATAAATCCTTAGAAAAAAGAGGCTTAAAGAGCCACAGAGGAAATAAAGGAAAAATCAAAGAAGTGTAGATAGTTAATTCTTCCAACATCACAAGTACAAATAATTTATAAATGAAACCAGGAGATTACATGATGTTGGAGGGATGCCAAGAGAAACTCGAGAGTTTGTGTTTTTGGCACTGAAACCTTTATTTTAATAAGGCCCTGTCACACCTCCCCGTTTTAGATAGTATGAATATAACATGTACGTTTTGTATAAGTTGAAAAAAATTTTATAAAAACGTTTTTTAAATGGTAACCACGTTGAAATACATTGAAATACGTTGTCATACGTCCAGAGAGCTCATAAGATTTGAACATGTTGTAAAATGAAGGACCTACATCCACCTGTTGCCAGTATGGCATAAGTAGTGAATAAGTTCTGAAAAAGTATTAAATACATGTCCACAATGTAAATTGTGGTAATCTGCAGTTGTTTAAAAAGTTTAAGTTTAAGTTTCTTAAAAAAGTTCTGCTTTTGCTGCAGCTTTCTCCAGGATTGGTTACCGCTATGTGATGATGAGTGATGAAAAGACTAGTTGTCTGGCTTATACCCTATTTGCTCAGGGATGTCTAGGATCTTTCTGTTGCCCTGGAAAAGAACATTGGATACAACCCCTCATTTAATGGTCCATGGGCTTCGACCATATCGAGTTTCAGGAGAGGGAGAGGGAGTTCAACCAATGACCTCACAGCCAAACTGGAAACAAGAAATGCCTTTAAGCATGAGGCCACAGAGAACTTTAGATTAGAATTTTTTATTTCACAGAATTGATCTATGTTCAAAAATGATGATTAATATGGGGCAGCCGGGTGGGATAGTGGTTAAGTTGCAGAAGGTCTTTGCCTAACCTTGTTTGCATGGGGAACCCAAAATTTTTGATGGACATTCAGGCAGAAAATCCCAGCGGGATGTTGTGTAAAAATTGGGGGCCCCTTGTATCATTTCTGTGATGGCAAATAGACAATAGACAACAGACAAAATTTATTTAACGTCGGTTTTTACAACGAAAAACTTTAGTGACAAGTGACTAGTGTCACCGACCAAAGTAAAATATCCCTCACATGGGGTAAATGTGTTACTAGACATTCATTGTTGAGGACTCTGCACTCTCTCTCCCATCTAGTAAATCAACTCTTTTGAGTCCCCAGAGGGCTGCACTTACCATAGCTATCTTTCTATCCGTCTATCTATTTATCTATCTATGTATCTATCTGTCTATCTATCTGTGACTGGGTGGCTGATAGTATATCCGGGGCAGCCAGTAATTGCAGCATCACCTTAAAAATAATGCCACTTCGGATACGCACAAAGTGGAAATCCGATAAAGTATTTTTCTCTTCAACTGACATAACTGACACATTTCTTTTTCTGGCACAGAATTATTTGATTCTGTGATCATTTAACGCAAACCAATAATATTTTCAATTTGATCATGGTTATTGAAAGGGTTATATATGAGTACACAACCAACCCTCAAAAATAGGGTTTCCCCCCCCTTTTTTAGCCTAAAACACTCATACCCTAATTTTAATGCAAAAACCCTATTTTTTGACAACTTAAAAACCCTCTAAAAAAATTACCATCAAATGGTTATTTCATTGCTTTCTGTCCCCCGAAAACTGTTGAGCTGGTTTTACAACCCGTTCAAAACTGCCCAGAATAAAACTTGAGGAGGATGCTCACTGCTCAGCTACTGTTATTGATCAGATGCTGTATTTAGCCTTGAATTTAAAAACTACAGGAAGTGCATTGTAAAACCGTTTCAACTGGAAGTTTTGGCTATAATTGCGTTTTTCTCAATACAGAAATTTTGTTTATTAGGAACCCGATTTTTTTGTGAAAACCCTCTAAAAAGAATGCGAAACAATGGAACCGATGTTCCTGAGGAGGTCTGTGAATATGAATATATGCTATTGTAATCATGAAATAAGTTGAATTTGTATTCTGCTTTCTATTCAAAAGATGGTATCACAACATTTTTGAAGAAACTGACTTTCTGTATTATAAATTTCTTTTGGTTATAAACATTTCTTTTAAATATTCTTTATCTCACAAAAATTTTCAGACAACCTCTCAAAATTTTCTACTGTTTTTCATGACAAATATAGCACCTTAGTATGATTCTTCCGCTATTGGTCGATTCACAGTTTCATATTTATTACCAATTTGCTTATATCCAAATTCACGGCAGCCAGTGAACGGCAATGAGGATTGAGGAATGATTAAAAGAGAAATCATTGTAATGTATCTTCTGTTAGAACGTCATGAATGCACAATATGTACGGTATACATATATTACAATGTTGTTGTTGTTTTTTAAAATAATAATTGTTTGCCAAAATGGTGTCTGTGCCTCAGTTGTTAATTCTGGACACCCCATTTTACAGTCACGTGACAGTCAGTTTCATTGGTGATATTATGGCACTGCACATCGGTCCAAAAGAACTGTGTCAAATTTGCCAGTATTTCGTGAATGGGAAACTACTACATTCATGAGTATTTAGTGAAGATTTTTTCTGAGGAAGATTCTTTGGTTAAAGAATTACCACATACCCACACAAATGAGTCCAGAAATATGTGTTGCTACTACACGTTGAAATACCCTAAAAGGGTAGACTTGTATGAGATCTAATTGCAACAACAAAAACATTTGGATTCAGTTTGGAAACATTTAGAACTGTACTTATTGGCATAACACAAATAATTTATTATCTCATTGAAATTGTATAATTCTGCTTGTTTTGAATAGGAACCCCCTTTTATCATTTTTAGTTGGTTTACTAGGTTCGGGCATAATTTTTTTTTCCCCTTTTAGATGTACGTTTAGGCATGACCAGTCGAACACCTTGCAAAAATTATGAATCGGAAAATATTTCAGGAAGGGTGATAGAGAATGTTTATATATGTCATAGAGAAAGCTAGTAGACTCAGTTATCAATTTCTGCTATAAAGCACTCAGATCAGGGCTTGCAACTATTTAGCTGTAGTGGATCAGAAGCACGACAGAAACGGACCAATTTTAGTATAAAAAAGAAGAAAAATGCACAAAAAATGGAACAAATTATTTTCTTAATAAAATAAAAAAGTATTAAGAGTTACAGGTGTTTGAAGATAGTTTTGCATAGCATAGGAGTACTGCTTTCTGGTGATACTTAAAAAATATTTTTCCAGGCGTTACCATGGAAGATATATGGCCTTGAAATGGGTCTATTTAACGGAAATGCAAAAAAAGGGAACAAATTATTTTCGCTTACAAAATTAAAAGTTTTGGAGTTACAGAAATGTGAAGATGGTTTTGTATAGCAAAAGAGTAGTACTTTCAGGAGATATTTCAACCATAATTTTCCAGGTGTTATCTAGGGAGATATACGACCTTGAAAATTGGTCAAATTACGGAAAATGAAAAAATCCTCAACAAATTGTTTTCATCAGTATAATAAAAAGTATTGAGAGTTACAGGTGTTTGAAAATAGTTTTGTATAGCCCAAGAGTAGTGCTTTCTGGTGATATTTCAACCATATTTTTCTAGGCGTTACCAAGAGGGGTTATATGGCCTTGAAAATGCGTCTATTTAAGGTCTGAGCCAAAAATGCTGAAACTGCTTGTGGTTGCCATGGCAACACTCCTTGGAAACATAAAAATTGTTTAATATGATGCTTCATATGCTATTTCATGAAGTTTTCCTAGAAAATGATGTATAGCTTGTTTTTCTATTGTTAATATAAGTATGTGAATAGGATGTACAAAATTTACCTTAATTTAGGGCATTTTTGTCAAATTTGCGGCTGTCCGAGGTGAAAAACATCAATTTTTCAAAGGCCTACCCTGGGCATACAAAATTTTTTTAAAAATATTTGAAGTTACCACTGAGTTATTAAAAGGTGATATAAACTTTGTGTAAAATATCAAGAAATTCTGAGAACCTTCATGCGAACTCATTGCCTGATTTTTACACGGAGTGCTGGTTAATTGCTATTTAAACACAGGTACAGACCATGTATTGTCTTTTGTGAGCAATGGTGCATTGCAATTACAATGTATATAGGGGTACCATTGTGTAAACATCTAGCAGTTATAAAAAGTTCATATTATTTTGCATATATAATGTTTACATCATTATTTAATTAAAGGTCAATTTGCAAGCAAAGGAAAACTTTTTTTTAAGAACATGTATACCAAAGTTCCAGATATTTTTGTATATTATTCATTATTATAGCTCACTATCACGGAACAATTTCTAAATTATAATGCCTTCTTTTTGAATAAAGAGAAAGTAGGTTTTATTTATATTATGGAATTGAGAGGACTGTCAACAGTGGAGTGGAAATTTCCTTAGGCCTAAATATCTATTCATAAATGTTGATTGAAATTCTTTGATTTGATATTAAGATAATAAGGCTACATGAATCAAGTGGAAATGAATGAACAAACAAGCATTACTGGGTCACAATGCCTATTTATTCAGGCTACACAAAGACAAGTTACAATCAGTCATACTCATTCACACGGACGACACAGAAGACATCGACAGACAAGACAAATAGACAACACATAACATTTAACATAAAACATTTAATTAATCGACGTGAAGAATAATGATGATCTTGAAGGAAGCCCAGGAAGCCCCATGTAGCAGAACACCGGCGTCATCAGGGTTGGAGCGAAATAGGCAGAAGTTTGAAGAGTGTGTAGCCTGAGCTGCGATTGGGTAGGCATCGAGTACCAGGTTGGCAGGCATGGATGAGAAGCTAGGACACAACTTGGAAAAAGACAGTTTGAAGCAACTGAAATATAAAACAGATGTTAATATCTGGAACAAAAGGGAATAATTGATCCCATTTGAGCAATTTTGATTTTTTTAAAATTTGGAATAAAATTTGGTTTTGAAATTTTTTAGAGCTTGTCACAAGTAAAAATGGTTCTAGGGCGGGGTGAGGGTGAAACGAGATGAAGCGGACGAGTGAATTGATTCGAGCGGGAAAAGGACCTTATACCTGACCCGATCTGGTCCGGTGAGCAGAGGGGGGCCGAGGCTCCTAATTGGACCAGATCGTCGTTACGTAACAGATTCGGCGGGAACCCACCGAGGAAGGAGGAAGAGGGGCAGCCATCTTTCTTAACCACCCTTACCCCGGTAAGTAACAATTAAGATAATAAGGCTACATGAATCAAGTGGACATGAATGAACAAACAAGCATTACTGGGTCACAATGCCTATTTATTCAGGCTACACAAAGACAAGTTACAATCAGTCATACTCATTCACACGGACGACACAGAAGACATCGACAGACAAGACAAATAGACAACACATAACATTTAACATAAAACATTTAATTAATCGACGTGAAGAATAATGATGATCTTGAAGGAAGCCCATAATCAGCCCAAAGATCATTATTGTGTTAATACTTGTTAGTCGAGAGTAGAGAGGTTTTTAGAGAGAAATGAAGATGAAAATAAAAATAGGTAGTTACACAGGAGAGGGGGTTATAGGTGATGTGTTAGTTTGGTAGTAATAGAATAAATTACAGATAGAAGAGTTAATGGTTATGAAATGAAATGGTTAGGAGATAGTGCTAGTGCTAGCTTTGGAGCTAGTGCGGCTTGAGCCTGTCTGGAGGGCCTAATGTATCTCCTGTAACACAGAGATGACCATCGACCTAACCTCTGAACTTCCTGCTCAGTACAACCTGCCGCTGCAGCAGTTGTCGCGGCTCCAGCTCTTAAGGAGTGTAGGGAGAAGGGAGCAGGATCCAGACCTATGAGAGAGAGCAGGTCATGGAGCTTAGTTGTTAAATAAGAATATGAGAGAGGTAGATTCCTATTAGTCATGAATAGAGGCGAGGAAAGGGAGGCTGGTATCGAGTCGAATACGAGCTTTATGAGACAAACCGGACACAGCGGTGATGAGCTGCAACCGACGTGGACGATGAAGCCCTTGGGGTTCGTCTTGGATCTGTGGACCTTGAAGTCTAGAGATGCTCCGTCTGGGGAGAAGACGACATCAGCCCTTGAGGGAGGAGATCGCACCCCCCTGGTATATAAGTACTCAGAAGGCCTTAAGCAGGCGAAATAGGCCAATGACATGGCCGCGAGGGCCATAAGGTTATCCCTGTTAAAGGGGGCCCTGGCCATAATGGCCAATAAGTGAGTATATAGTATTGGGGGGGCTTGAATGGGGGAATGAACTCGGTCAAGGGTTTTTAAGGCCTGTGAAAGTGATGGTGTGTAAATTTCAGGCAGGGGTAACCCTAGGTCAATAGACCAAGACCTCAAACCGGATAAATAAACCTTAATGGTAGATGAGACCAGTCCGGATTTAGCAAGGTGAGCCACGAACCTTATGCAATTAACTGACGTTATAGGGATAGGGGACAATAAGTACAGTTGGCAGAATTTTTTGTATCTATTCACTGCCGTAGAATAAGTGGCTCTAGAATTGGCAGTAATGCCATTATATACCAGGGAGTGGACCGATTGGTCCAAATCTGGAACAAATTAACAAGTAATTAAAATGGGATTAATGTCGGCCATGTTGAGGTGATGGAGGCCGAGGGACGACGACTGAGAAATTTTTGGACCTGATGGCGGCTCAAGTCGTCGGCGTCTACATTCAAGTCTGTTGAAATGTAGACGGGCCTGATGTTGATATCGTGGCATACCATGATCAAACACCAAGATCTAATTAAAGCCATCATATGAGGGGTCGGGGAATAAATCTTTTTGAGGCCTGCCACCACCGACTGGTTGTCTATATGGAACCATACATTTTTGCCCGCGAGGCGAGGTGCCCAAGTGGCGAGTGCCGTAAGGGCGGCGTATAGCTCGCGCCAATTGATGGAATATAGAGTGGCGTGAGACATGGAACCCACATAGGACGTTGAAAACCAGTCGGGATGGCTGTACCCCCCTCCCAAAAGCGTCAGAATATACGTGTAGGGCAGTGGACTCCTCCCAGGGTGGAGGCAGCACAGACACCCCATTGTGTCCTTCTACGCAGTCACGCCACCAGCAGAGGTCCTCCTTGGCGTCCATGGTCAATTTAACGCTGTAGTGGAGAAATCTAGTAGCTTTGGAGGCTTCTATCAGGCGACCCAGAAACGCCCTGCCCACCCTAACTACTCGGGCAGCAAAAGCCAACTTACCAATGAGGCTCAACAAGCGTCTCTTAGAGACTGACCGCTGGAGCAGGAAGTGGGTGACAAGTTGTAGGACCTCATCTAGCCGGGCCCTGTCGATTGACAGGGTCCGGTCCAACATGTTTATAGTGACGCCCAGGAACTTAACCTCAGTTCCTGGGACAGTCACTTTGGAGGGTTGGACAGGGAACCCTGCCTGCTGGCATGTGTCCAGCATGATGGTCAAGCCATCCTGGCATGCCTGAGCATTTTCGGCGACAATTAAAAAGTCGTCCACATATCGGACAATTGTGGGGGGGGCCCCACTTCTAATCATGAATCTAAGTAGTGATGAAGAGAAAACATCAAAGAGAGCAGGTGCGGAGCGGAGTCCAAAGCTCAGGACCTTGGAGAAATAATAGTAAGAGCAGCCCTCCCCATCAGGCCAGGAAAAACCCATAAGATGCCAATCGGCAGGGTGAATGTATATGAATTTAAATGCATCTTGCAAATCGAGTTTTGCCAAAAATGGGGGGGTGTCGAGAAATTGATTACAGAACTCGACCGCATCATCTATCGATGCGTACTTTAGGGAAAATTCCTTGGGATCAATCATAATATTTACAGAGCTTAAGGCTGGGTATGAGAGATCGTGTATTAATCTAATTTTTTCTGAATCGCGCTTTTTAAATGCGCCAAGGGGGGATACAATGTAGGCCTGATAGGGAGGGCAGCGAAAAGGTCCGTGTAATCGACCCATGGCAAGATCACGTGCTATTATCTCACCAACTTTGGCCCTGTGCTCGAAGGCGGAGGGCCAATTGGGGGAAACAATAGAGTCTGTAGCCCCCGGCCTCCCTACCCTCACACCCTCGACCAACATATCAAGAATCTCGTCTGCACGAGAAGCCTCGAACTCTGCTCGCAGCGCTCGAGACCAATAATCAACTTTTAGGTACGGAGGACCCTGAGGCTCCGCTTTTACAATTGGTACAAGACTTGGCCCCAGCCGGCCCCCCACAGATGTAGCAACGATGGGTTCTGGGACAGACTTTGAACCTACAAGTACCATCTTGGTACTTGATGCAAGTCTCATTGGGGTCGACTGGGGTCTTTGTAGCTGGCTTTTTATCGGCCCCGGGCTTACCATTGCCCCCTTGGGGGGCGCTCCCACGAAAGGGGCATGCAGTGAGGCCATGGTCCACAGAGGCACATTTCGGGCACCTAGTAACCGTCCTCAAAGAGTTTGCGTCAAATATGGTGACGAATAACTGGTTGTCAAATTCAGCGAAATTGAAGGATCTAGACCTGCCCAAAGTGGCCCTGTGGCGCTCGTCATATGTAAGTATGAAGGGAACTTTATACTTATGGGTAAGTGTGACCAGGAAACATCTGTACTCAGCAAGCTCATAGAACATTGATTCGCCGTACTGAGAAACAAGAACAACCTCGTAGTGGCCCCAGGCCTCCATCCACCTGAACCAATTGGTAATTAATTTCCTAGGTTTAGCAGCCCTAACGCCTGCATCGAAGAAGCCAATTTCCTCGTATTCGGTAGCACTAGAGTCTATGAAATTCTCGAGATGAGCAAACTCACCCTGAAGAGCAGATTCCACATGGCGATGGTCCACGTGAGGCGGAATTCGGGACGAGTAGGTGGCCTGTGGCGGAGTCCAATAACCATGCTGTCCTCGGGGCGCAGGTGCCGGTGTCCATTGGTTGCTCCAGGTCGCCGCTTGGTGGCCGCTCCATGTTCTTGGGGGTCCTGGTGGTCCATTCCATTGGCGGTCCGTGCTGCTCCCCTGGTTCACGCTCCAATGTGGGATGCTCGGCTGGTCGTAGCCATCACCATGGCCGTCGTACCAAGTGTTGTCGTCATAATTCTGGAATTGTACATTGGAATAGGAGGCCGGAGGCCTATTGTCATTAAATTGGCCGGAGCCTACGTATCTCTCTCGTGGATCATGGTAACTCGCATAGCTTTGAGTCTGGCCTCCTGGTGCAGGTCCAGATGGGACGGGACCTCTGAAGGGAGGCCTAACTGGGACAGGTACGGGGCCCCTTGGTGCAGGCCTAGCTGAGACAGGGTCCCTAAAGGCGACCCTCGGTGGGACAGAACCTCTTGGTGCAGGTCCACTCATAGCGGGGCCTCTAGGTGCAGGCCGTAAATTTGGCGAGCCTGGTGCTCGTGCGTTATACAACAGAGTCGGACGGCATTGGATGCCTTGGATGCCGCGGGGCACCTGGTAACGGGGGCCAGCTTCCATCGAGCGGTCAAAGGAGTAAGCGTCACCTGGCGGAATACCAGTGGCGCCTCCCAGCGTATCTGATTCAGTGTAACAATTTGCACGTGTCATGTCTGCCATGGATTTTACGGGACTAGCTGCTGTTCTAAACGTGCCCGGGACAAGTTGCCTAAACAATGGCTTGCTATACGGCCCAGGGAGGGCATTACCGTCGTACGAGCCAGCTTGGAACGTACTGCTGTCTGGGACTGCGTCGTTTAAGTTGGTATCATTGCGTGGGTAGCTGGATGCTAGCCCACCAGAGTGCTCGTAATGTGGCCTTGGAAGGAGGGCATCGCCGACAGGTGGCATTCCGATTGCCATAGTAACCGACCGACGCTCATTGCCTGACTCGACACCCCACTCCGCCACCAAGTTCCTACGACCAGACGAGGGAGTGTGCACTCTGACTGTATCTGAATAACTGGGATAATCTACCCGGGACGGCTCCCGAAGATTCCCTGCACCCCCTAAATCATAGGAACCAAAATTCTCTCCGCTCCCCTCGCCCTCCAGCTCACGATCTGCACATCTAGTATCATAATCGCACGTCTCATCAGAGCCTAAAGTCTGTGTGGAGATCAAGTAATCTATTCTATCGTCATCTACGTGCTTATTAGCCAACGCTGAACATCTGGCACCCATAGGACCATCATGGCCCAGTGCGGGCTGTCTACAAACAGTACAAGATCGTTTCTTATTAGATCGGGTCATATCTCACAAGCCTAGCACGATCAGATCAAATAGTGACAGCGTATCTACCCCACAGCAGACAATAAACAAACAGGCTCACTTACTAATTGTGCGGTGCAAAACGATCGTGCTGGTGCGACGTAGATGAAACGAGATGAAGCGGACGAGTGAATTGATTCGAGCGGGAAAAGGACCTTATACCTGACCCGATCTGGTCCGGTGAGCAGAGGGGGGCCGAGGCTCCTAATTGGACCAGATCGTCGTTACGTAACAGATTCGGCGGGAACCCACCGAGGAAGGAGGAAGAGGGGCAGCCATCTTTCTTAACCACCCTTACCCCGGTAAGTAACAATTAGATCGTGGTCCAAACAGCCCCCAGTGACAGTATAATGGCTTTGTGTGGCATAGATATGACCTTAATCTGACTGAGACTGTATTTCAGCAAGGTTATAGGCCTATTTCCAATATTGACTTATTTTTAGCTAACGAAAAATGTTGTTAAATGAACGAAACACCTATTTCTCTGTTTTATATTGATTTTTTTATTGTCCTTTATATTTCTAAAATTTTCCTAGTCAAGCATTCAACGAATTCCTGGTACTGAAAATAGATATTTTAATGAAACAAATGTGGCATATAGAACATAAACACGGGATTTTAATGAATCTAACATGATTATTCTATCCCCAAAAGAAACCTAACAAAATTGGCCCAAAAGAACCTTGTGTCTCGACCAATCACAGAGCAGTATTCACTGGTGATGCTTCCCATAGTCAATCACAGAAGGTTTTGTTGCTGTGGAGCATTTCGCCCTCTGTTTTGTAGAAAATATCTGACTGAAATTTAGATGCATACTAATTTAGTCATTTCACTTATTAAGTAGACTATATATATAAGTTAGTCCTTCGACATATAATGTAAAAAGTCACTTTAATAATTTACTTAGTTATTTTAAGTTAAAGTCAGCTTCACCAAAGTACAAAGCACAGATGTGAATAGACAACACTACTAAGCTAATGTGTCTGAATGAGTAATTGTACATTCTGTTGTTTTTATTCCAAAGTGATTGCAATCATCATTCATCACCAAGGGAAGTGAAAATCATTGTGAATCAGTGAAAATTTGGCATTCAACCTGGAATTACTAGGTTTATTTCTGAAATATTCATAGATAAATCAATATTTATCGATTGACAAGCAGGACATCATATTTAATCAATTAAGAGTTAGATAAATAAATAATTGTGCATGTTTGAAATCATAATATGCAATTATTCAGTTTATAATCGAGTAAGTAAATGACCCAAGATGTCCCAATTTGAACAGATTTCAATGAAGGAACTTGATAATAATATTATGTAAATTTACTAAATTATTATTATTACATGTTAAAACTATATATATATGACCTGCAGAGCCATAACAGTTTGTTGTATTCATTAACATTAGCTGGAGTTAGATTGGGAACAATTTCAAAAGATAAGTTTGAAGTTCTAAGACAGAATTATTGAAAGTATTTTCCAATATATTTGCAAATATATTTGTATTTGTATTTAGGCCTAAATACTTTCAAAAATTGAGTATTTGTATTTGTATTTGTATTTGAAAGAATTGAAAGTATTTGTATTTGTATTTAAATACTTTTGAGCTCAACTGTATTTGTATTTGTATTTAGAAAGATTGAAAGTATTTGTATTTGTATTTAAATACTTTTATCTGTATTTGAACCCAACCCTGACCGTGATATCCATATAGATGTCATCAGTCGCATCATGATCGTTTATGTGGTGCATAACATCAGCAATGTCTGATCCTTGCAGGCACTTGACATAAGTGTTCTGCAGTTTGGATTCGTCAATGGACCTGAGTAGTGAGTCACCTATTACCAAGTGACTGCAGTTTCCTTCTTTGAAGACCTCTTTTTCTTTCTCTTTAACCTTCTTCGTCATGGCCTCAATCTGCTTCCTTAGCTCCTCATTTTCTGTTCTGATCTCTTCATATTCTTTCTTGAGTAGCTGCAGTTGGTGGGCGGAGGATTCACATACAGATTTCATGTCAACAACTGTATCATTTAGAGTTTTGACAATGGACAAGAGCTGGGTCACTGTGTCATTCATCTCCTTCATTTGACTCGGCATAAGTCTGCATTTGGGGCATGGCCATACCCCTAACTCTTCATCTTTTTTTAAATCCACGCACTCATCATGGTACCAATTGTAGCATACAGTGCATTGACTACAATCAAGTTTTTTGTTGCCCTTTTTCGATTTTCTACCATGTTTACATGTAGATTCAAAGCACATGCTCTCATCAGCTGTTCCCATTGTTCCTTTGATCTTGAATCAGATGCTTGTGACAGTCTTAAGATGCTTGTCACAGTCTTTCACACCTTGACCAGCTGACTCAAAGGGGGGCCTCTTCAGGTGGCAATGGAAAATTCCACAGTCCCAATGAACGATAATGGACCCAAATCAGGGGTGTGGGGCAAATCCAAGATAAAAAATCTTGAAAAAAACGTACTTAACTTGAAGTCAGAGTGTTCATATATAGGTATCTACGATCCAGATACTTTCCCCTGTTAATCCTTATAAATTGTAGGCAATCAACCTTCAGATTCCTACTAAAAAATATTCCTTCAATGCAGAGAGCTTATAATGCGTGTTCTATCTTTCAATATGGCAGTGGGTGGTAGAGCATGTGGATTACATCTTACCAGAAGGTTACCCAGTAAAAATGCATAGCTTTCTAAGTTCATTTGATGTGTTGATACATATGTATATGGAAGTGACTCATCAAATTGGCAAAAGTAAGGGACATTCATAGACCTTGTGCATATATTCAACAAAAAACTAGAACTTGAGCAAGCAGTTTGTAGAAATGGCCTTAGCATGTGGCATAAGTAAAAGAGGAAGAGCAACTGAATGGCTACAGGTCACTACACTAGAACCAACCTCAGCATCATGCAAGCCACAATGGCAGACAAAGACTTGAATAGCAAAGTCCCTGAAATGTGCAGATAGTAGATACTATGGCTGCCACATGTGTGTCCATGTCCAGGGATCAATAGAGCTATCCCTATGAGCCTATGACAACTCCAGTGAGGACAAACATGTGGCCAAATGGTTAGCCTCTCATGGGTGGTCAAACTGGAATAATTTGCCAGCAAACATGTACTCATCTCTCTTTGTCTGATATACTATCTAACTGACCTCCACTGATAATTCCTGTTACCTGGATTTGATTTCATCAGACGACAATGACACTGCACCAGACCCAGTATTTCTAATTGCAAGAGTAAGCAAATCAAAGAATTATCTTGATGAGAAATCTTTGTGCAGCACTTTATGTAAAGCAAACTAATCAATCGTAATTTTAATGCCGATCATTACCATCTCTCCATTTCAAATATGCAATTATACCCACTGAATTAGCTTTAACTTTAGAGTTTCTGTAAGCTGGCTCTTTTGCCTCCATTTCTAGATCTTCCAGTGTTAGTAAGCAATATATAAAATCAAACGTCTGTTTTTCATGATTTTCGATCAGATATAAATTCATGTCCAGAATCACTTATACTTTTCCCCTACAATATACCTTTACCATGAATATACAGGGAGTCCGGCGGCAGGGAAAAGTCAGGGAAGAGTGAAATTTCTTCCAGGTCAGGGAAAAGTCAGGGAATTTTGATTGTGGTCAGCGAAAAGAGAAATTCGAAAAGACAGGGAAAAATCAAGGAATTTTGAAATTATGATATTACTCGATGTTCAAAATTGAGCGACTAGTCTCCAAATACGCAATTGAAGGCTAAGAAAAGAACTGAGGAAAACAATCTCCAGATAAAAACTTATCTTGTTGTCTTGTTCAATAAAATTGCTCAATAAAATTATAGGACACTAAATAAATTTGGCACTTCCGGAAAATGTAACAAGTGGTATCCAGTGATCCCGGGCGGGGATGCAAATATTTTGATTATACAGAACTGCTCGAATTGTCGAGTAAATATAGTAGGGGAATTTCACATTTTAGTCAGGGAAAAGTCAGGGAATTTCGTTCCATGGAACTGCTGGACACCCTGATATAGATGTTTAATTGATCTGCAAATATTATCTATAGGCCTATAACTGTTTGCTACCTTTTGTCCCAATCACTGCTGCATATAGCAGTGCGAAGATTATACAGTTACTCTTGTAGGAGGGTACATAGTATTACTAAATATGCATGATTATGGTAGTCTTTATTTTACTCTTTAATTTGTTTCCTGAAATTAAATCACAGATCCATTTGTGGCACTAATGTATCTCAGTTTCTGAATTGAACCTCTAGAGCCTGCAGTATTTCACACACCTTTTAATCTGGTAGATTATATTCGTTTGTGCACTGACGATGAAGATAAACTTGATTTATATTCACAGCCAGCACAGTTCGGTATGCTTTCTGCCTCCTGTAATCATACCACCAATGCAATAGCCTGTTTTGGACCCCTATGCATGTAGTTACATGTTGCATAAAAATCATAAGTAGATAGTATTTCACGTGGAATCATGCCACATGAAGTGACACTGGCATGGCTTGACAAGGATGTAACTACAACAACAGAAAGACAGTCAGTGTTATATTGGCATAAAGTTTTTGTTCAGTCTGTCAACAAACATCTCACACTCTGCTGGTTCTCCTGGTAATTGTCAACCATGAGAGTGCAAAGCCATCCTGAGGGGAAATAAGAAAGCCTTGATGGAACTGACACTACTCAAACACACAAGACCTGGAAGGGTGACAATAGGTCAATAGCAAGGCATTATAGCTCAGAAGCACAACAAGCAAAAAGCAATTCCAAGCTTAGTCCTGAAAATCTATCTTTAAAAAAAGCCCCTAAAACTCCTTAGTCTACAGCAAGAATTGTTGCTTATTTTCATCTTAGAAAGTATTCAACACAAATGCCTTCCGTCCTGTCATGACTTCACATTATTTATTGACTTCTGTCTTTTACTTTCTTGAAACTTCTAGATTCAAACCACTGATGAATTTCTTAGAATCCCATCATTACATCTGCCTCTTTAATGCATCTCGTTCATTCTTTCTTCTTTTCATGATAGTCTGAATATGTCCAGCTCTTGAGCAGCTGATCTCATTTTAAAGCAAGCTTTTTTTGCAATGTGTATGTTGACTATACTGTCATCACAGAGTATTAATCTGACTTGACATGAGGGCTTTCAGGGGGCACTTGGACCTTGTCAAGTGGGATCACATCTTGAGGTTGTTTGACAAAGTGACACTGACATCCTCAGCTTCAACAACCTGCAAATCAACGCAAGTGGAGGCTTCTAGTGCATTTTGTGTACTCAGCTGCCTGGTGTCATGTATGTGACAGATTTGATATGTGTTACCAGCATTGGATAAGGAGGCAACATTGTGACACAGATGTATGTACATGATGAGAATAATATTGCTCAATGTTCATCTTTCCAATGTCAGTGAGGAAGAAAAGACATATTGTAGGCCTATTATTTTCTCTGATGGAAGTTGCATACGTCCAAAAAAGAGAACGCACACACAGTCAAAGACATGTAATTCAACTTTGAACCTCTGGTAAAGCCAACACAAATGGGAGGTCCTTGTGCATTTTGTGCACTCAGCTGCCTGATGTCATGTATGTGACAGACTTGATATGCGTTACCAGCATTGGTTAAGGAGGCAACATTGTGATACAGATGTATGTGGTAAGCATAATGTTGATCACTGTGTACATCCTTTTAATGCAAGAAAAGACATAATGTTCTCCAAAGAAGTTAAGCAGCCAAAGACTTGTCTACAAATTCAAACTCGTGGTTGTGACTACCATTCATCAATGGAATTGTGTTTCATTAATATTATCTGCAGTTTCCAGTTTGAAAGCATGATTGCAGATGAGACAAGTAGTGACGAAAGAAAAACCCATCCAATTATTGTTTAATGTTCATTGAAGTGACATGAAAATGTTGATAGGATTTTAATGTCAGTGTAACGACTCAATCATTTAGCAGATTGCATCAGGGTTCACAAAGGTACATTTTTCACAGGCTTTCATCAAACGGTCACATCAACCATCATGTTCGCTGCAGCTTTTTTTTGTTGTACAAAAGCAAGTTGAGCTCTCATGACACCAATGACATTGTAAACAATGGTAGGCTGTCGCCATTCATCATGGCTTGCCGGCAGGGGGCACAATAATGTCCCTCCAATGTAATCACAGGAGGAGAAGTGCTAAGGATTCTCTGAGATAAGATACACAAATTCTTACTTACTTCCCTTGAGGAAAGCTAGGAATTTCAAGCCTCTCTTTGCACCTCCTAATTGACACTATAACCTCTCTGTCTTAATGAGGCTCCATTCAGCTGATATTCAGATATTCTGAGATACACTCAGGTAAATTACCTGATCACGCCAAGGAATTGAAATTTGGATAAATCTTCGGATAACACAAATTGACCTGGCCACATTAATAAATTGTCACAGTGAATTATTACAGAACTTTTTAACCTAAATTGTTCTGCATGTAGGAGACAAAAGAATAGACTCGAAAAAGTAATAAGGGATTTTTTTTTAGTCCATTACACTGAAGAAGTCTGTTTCAACAGACTTTACATTTAAACCCTTGACAGGCCTGTTCAAGCATGATCCTTTCTCAACACCCTGAGGAGTATATAACAAGGCAGCCGTTTCCAGTGCACACAATACTAAGTCACTCTACAATCTCCAGCACTGCCTGTAGCCAAGTACCCATTTACATCTGGGTGAACTGATGCAAAGGGTTATGGAGGATCTGCTCAGTTCCTCCGTGCCATGGTTGGGAGTCGAACCTGCAACATCTCAGTTACCAGGCAAACACCATATATTCACTAGGCCAAGACACCTCTAGATCTGATACTTTATATCAGGTTTTTATAAGATGGGATGAAAATGCAGGTTCTTTTCTATTCCATTCTTTGATCTGCGTCTGAACCATCTATCCCTTTTTTTTCCTCTAGCCTTTTGTGTCTGTGCATCGGTCATACAACCATGTAAACCAGCAAAGATAAAAAAAAGACCAAGACCAGCCATACAAAAATAATATACATCTTACTACAGACCAGTGTACAATAGTGCTGCCCTTTGAACATTCCATATCATAACTGGTCAAGCATTGGTCCGGCCTCCAAATGATGATTCATGTGGCAAGCCAATCCTCTCACTATGCCATGTAAGGTCTGGATATTGAGGTTTATATTTTTCACTGTTTGGCATGTACACAAATTTGTATACATACAAAAACGAACATATACACGAATTTGGCATTCGTGTAAATGTGAAATATTGCAATTCACGAATTTGTGTAGGTGCAAAAACGAACATTGCAACCTTAAACTTGGCTAAAACCACTCTGAGTGGCTAAAACTAACTCTAAACCTAATTTTAACACTAAACCCTAATGATACAGCACTTCCACGAATGTTAGTGTTAGCAGATAAACAAATGAATAATAAAGCACATACACAAGTGTTAGTTATCACATGTACACGAGCACCTATGCTCGTTTTTTTCATGTCCACAAATTCGTACATGCTCGTTTTTACACCTCCACGAATTCGTGAACATGCCAAATAATGAAAAATATATACATGGGATATTGGCCCCATGGCCTTTGCACTGGGTGCTATGCTACTGAAGTGGCGCAGTGGTAGTTTATTATGCAGGGGGATCACAGTAGGCCTGTTTTTATACTACATCGCATTAGGCCTATATAATGTGCCGAAATGTGTAAAATTTTAAGAAATGTTTTTAAAGACATTATCAAAGATACATATATCAAAGGATAGTTGATAAGTCTTGCATCCGCCTTGCATTGCATTTACTTCCTTTCACGACTTGCGTATCTGTACTATTCTACTGTATAGTTTATCATGCAATTTCCATTTTGTTTATTGCGCAATTCTGTTTTCTTTATCACTCTTTGATGCTTCATTACGTACACACAGGAAAGAAGATTTAAGAGCCTCTATGTGTAAATCTATAGAAATCTAATTCATAGAGAAGAAAAAGCAGACCATCAATATAATCTGCTTCCTATGTGCTTCTGACATCTGTGGTTTCTCCGGAATCTGCAGTAAAGCTGAACCACTCACCCCTTACTGAAATTTTACTCAAAATTATTTCATTTCTTTTCAGGTATGTACCAGTTTATACAACAGAATCATTCCTTGAAAGAAATGGTATGGGTGAGTCAAAGTTTATATTCATGGCAAAGCGAGACAGAGATCACTTTGAAGGGAAGATGAAATATGATTCATGCCTAGATTATTTATTTTTCATTGGCTTCTTATTGAATTGAATGGCAAATCAGAATGAAAATGAATAGATCACTATATATTATGTTATGAATAAAATAATGTAAAAGTCTATCAAGAGGTTACAGTCTGTCACTTTGATATAGAAAAAATGAGGACCAGTTCACTGTGAAAAATGCACTTCTTGACTCACGATAGCCGATGAAGTGTCATCGTCTCTACTTTCAACATGGGAAACAAAGAGGCTGGTAGATTAGTCATGATCAAGAGAAGGCCATTTAACATGTAATAACTGATTTTAGCGTGAAAATCAGATGCATAGTCCTTTCGTTTGGCTGTCACCGACAAGCGGGATGAGTCTCCTTAAATCAAATTAGCATTGAAAGTATTGGGTATAATCATGACAAATCATCAGTATGATGACACACGAAGTGCCATTTTCACAGTACAACAGTCTACTCTTTTTCTATATCAAAGTGACAGACTGTAAAATAGAACACTATCACACAGTTTATAACAAATACATTGTAACTGTGTAGTATGACAGTTTTTATGCATAATATAGAACACAATGATCTGGGCCATCATTATTTATTTGATCCATGTTAATTTTATGACAAGGGGAACATTTTCTTATATGAAGACCTAAACTTTTAGTATATTCTGTACATGACCACTGTATGCGAGACTGGATAGAAATCTATTCCATCATCCAATGCTAAAATGTTTCAGTAGAAGGATGTACAATAGGCTAAGTAGTAATGTAAGAACTGTCAGATATATTCTGAAATTACTTAGTTTGCTTTTGTTGTTGCTAAAAACCAGTCATGTACTGCAAACAGAGATAGACAAAGGCAATACAAAAGGCTCAGAAAGCTGACTTTCTGTTGAGAAGTGACAACAACTTTCTCCTGCAAACAGCAATGAGCAAAATCTCAAACTGTCTCTTGTGCATTTGGCAAACTCTTCTTGCAATATAGCTGGCCTCTGGTGTCAGGGGGATGTGGATCCAACAGAACCTGCTCAGCTTTGTAAAGCAGTCTTATTTGATTGAGGAAAATAGTTTTTGATGTAAAGATCCGTATATGGCCATGCCAGTATACTCCAAAAGCTCTAATTCACTGACAACAAACATAGATATTGACTGAAGGTTCAGGCACCAAAGTGGTCAACTCCTATTTTGTATTGAGCATCTCTTATTGGGTCCATCCAAGCCAACTATTGGTTCTCTTGTACAATTCAGTCCAGAGCCATTGAGGTTTTTTTTGTGACATAGATACGAAGGTATGAGAGATAGATCTGTCTGTTTGTTCTGTCATTCTTTTGCATTTCCACTCACACTATGTATCCTCACATAGATGTGTTTACAGTGGATGTACAACTCTTTTGGGGCTATTTCCACTGACAGACATCAGTCATTCATATACAGTGCACACAGTCACAGATATAATGTGTCCCGAACAAACATCTGATAGTCCTACAGAGTCGCTTGCAAGAGCTGCAGTTTTAAAAGCTCATGATGCAAGCACACAAGAGCAGATATGAAAAAAGTATACTACCACTGAAGCTGTTCACTTTCAGTATGCCAGAGATCCTACTGATTTGTTATTGCACTATTAGAGATGCATCCGGGCAATTGCATAGCCTTGTAAGTGCAGTTTCCGTCCAATATTCACGGTGGAAGTGCTCTTGGCATTTTTTTGTATTACTTTTTCAGAAGCCAACAGCATTAATGATGTTTGACCTGAGCCAATGCTGGATACAGTGTACAATACATCAAGAGGAAAAGCAGCTGGATACTTAATTACAATTAATCACATTTATCTCTGACCTGAGCTTCAACAGCAGGAGTCATCGACAAGAAAACTACCCTGCCATCTGTCATACATGATCCCTGTCCATATTGACCATGCTGATCCCTGTCCATTCCTGTGAGCCTGTGACAACTTCAGAGAGGAAAGCAGAATAGCCAAATTGCAAGCCTCTTGTGTGTGGTCAGGCTGTTGTGTTTGGCATGGTCAACACACATCTTACACTCTGATCCTATCTTATTGCTCTGTCTAATAAAGTCGCGTTTCTCCTCTCATAAAAAAGACGCAATAAAAGACGGTTAAAATGCCAACATGAATGACAATATCCCTAGAGTAACACAAGGCACAGTTAGGCACTATTGATGCATTGTGGTCACATTGTTAATTTGTTATGCTTTTTGTTATCATTGACGAAACAGAATCACAACTGCTTAAAATTGTGTGAATTTTGTCACTGACGGTACTACTACTATATGGATTGTGGAAAATCTATCATCATTTCTCAGATATTGAAATGTGTAACACTGTTAGATCTGTAGACATAATACAATGACCACATTGGCATCTCCACCCACATCCCTGTGAATATTTACCTGTCGACAAGGCCATTATACCTGGCTCCTTTTATCTCAATTGCTCTTTTCAAGCATAGATTATACAGGTGGTTGTTTGATGTAATGGCATATTAGCGTGATGCCAGTGATTTATTTGGCGTCTTTGAAGTTTGCCTAAGTTGAGCAAGTGATAAATTGTGCACTATTCACTAAAGCACAATTATGGATCAATCACTAAAGCACAATTATGGATTAATTTTTTGTCCTTGACAATAAACACTTGAAGAACAAAGCTATATTAAGAATTCATGTCTGAAGACACTAAGTCAAGCACAGCCAATATTTGTGTAAACCGTACAACCTATTATAGAGCCTAGCTCTCTAGTACTGTTCTTGCATTGCTTGAAAAAGAATTTCCAGGCACTCTTCGATGACAAAATCTATAAATATGTTTTTCAAAGTTCTCTCAAAATCCTCCCCCACACAACTTGCTTCATGTTGCAACAACGTTGCAGCACTGTGCATGACGACCTGTTTGGTCAAAACATTGGCTTGGAGAAAGCACATGTTTCAGAAAAAGTCAATTCATATAAAATGAAATTGCTGTCAGCTATAGAAAACCACTAAGAACTCTGTATGTAGTCTACTAGTCCCTCTGGACCAAAACTACGAAAAGCACAACCAGGGGCGGACTGGCGGCATTTCGGGCCCCGTGGCAAAAACACGTCAATGGGCCCCTATGTTGCTACCTTCTATGATATTTAAAAATATAAAAGCAAAATACTACAGGCCTAACTTGGTAAATTGTTAGAATTAGGTTGGGGGCCCCCACATGAGAGGGTATAGTCAGTGTGGTTGCAACACAAAATCATGAACCTTAACGCTAAATTTCACATATTCTTGAAATTTTTATTTTTTTGCTTCTTGTATGTGCCCCCCTGAGTGGATGGGCCCGTGGCAGTTGCCACTTTGCCACATAGGCCAGTCCACCCCTGAGCACAACCTTGAAAAAATTTTGATATTTGTCTAACTGTCTCCACAGTTTCAATGTGGGTTGGCAAAACATTCTGTGGAGATTTTTCTTACCTTTCCTTGTAAATTAGTGTGGTCCGATTTGTTCTGTTAGACATTCCATTGCGAGATATCTCATGCAATATAGTTATAGTCCAAGAACAATTCCATGCTCCAATGTTCAAATTATTAATTCTTTGGCAAATAGTCCCTGGCTCTGCCACATATTCTTATGTTCTGACAGTGTTTTAAGGGACTCTGTTACAAAATAGTAAGCTGGCTTACCTTGTTTAGCATTGTTTGGTATTGACTGTTTGTTGTAATCACCTGTCTCAATTTAATTGTGCTCACACCTGTGGCTGTGGGACCATGTTGCTTCTCCGGATTATTGAGAATCAAAAGTGGCGGATCCAGGCAGGGTTGTTAAGGGGGCAGGTATTTTTCTGTACTTGCTGACCTGTATTGTTGCACCTTATTTTAAATGTTACTTATCATACATGTATCTGTGGTACAGTGTTTTTGTGAACAAAGGCCTTGATAGAACTGAAAAACAGAAGAGACCAGGATGTGTGTGACAAAACATCCATTTTTGCAAATCTCATCTGTCAGATGCTGGTCATTCCTAGATGAGTTCTGAAAGCAGGTTAAGCAACCCGCCTAATCTAGTCACAAAATATAAGCTAAGAAGTCAATCTGCCGTGCGTGTTCAACTTCACCTTTTAAATTTTTGAAAGTGACCTTTCTCTACACTTCCCTCAATTCACTTTACTGCAGTATATACTCACAATCAACAATGGCCAGACAGATAAATGCCCTCAAGTCTCCACTAGCTTAGAATATATCCAGCATAAATCCATATTTTCAAATTATTCATAGCGGTAATTTCGTCTTGGGATTTCCAAAAAACTCTTGCCACAGCCAGTTTTTAAACATCTTTAAAGTCTATATCAACTTATATTTTAAGTCTCTGAGGCATTTTAAATAACTTGGTATGCAGGATCAGAGGCAGTTGCTGTCAATCTTGACAATGAGGCTTTTATTGTTTTAATACACACAGGATATCTTAAAAATGAAAAATGCACAAATTTGTAATAGACGTGTTATGCCTTATAAGCTTGAGCCCTTGACACAGCAGAATATATACACACCAAGTCCACATTGGCGTTTTTTGTTTTGTGGCTCAGCATGATTTTTCGGTAATTTGGCTACTCTTTCTGATCATTACATACTGTCCTACTTCCTATCTGAAGGTTGAAATATACCCAGGTCAAAGACACCATCTTATCTATTTTGGAATCTTGAGCCTGCTAATGTGAGCCACTGAACCTGTCTTGCCATAATGTTTTAGTCTCTCCTTCCTACATCATATGGATGAGGCAGGTAGTTTGTCCTGGTCTGGCTCAACCTCTTCTTAATCTCAATTCTTATTTTTGTGCAAAGCAAAGATCTTTTAAAAACAACTCTGCAGCAATGTCCTTTTTGATCCTGTAAGCAATGGTTCAGCCATTTTTGGAGATTTGAAATAAATGATGTCACACACTTTGATCATTGCAAAATGCAGCAAGCCAATTATTTTATTGGAGGGTGCCAAAAGATTTTTAAAAATAGAACATCTGAGACTCAGTATATCAGTGAGTATTCACATTAAAATGGAAACAACCTGCATCATTTCATCCTCCCTTGACATCCAATTATAGCTGGTATTCCACACAATTCCAGTCATGCATGGAGATTAGTATATGCTTGGCATTGAACCCACTAAGTGACCAAGTCTCTCCCTATTTTGTATTGATCATCACTTTCTTCTAACTTATTGAGTCCGTTGAAATCAACTATTGATGATTCGCTATCCCACTCAGTCCCAAGAGTCTTTTTGGGATCATTAGGTGCTAAATCGCTTGATTCTCATACTCCGATTTGTTGTCCGTTTCTATTTCAACTCCACTTCAGAGGAAGATTGTAGCTTGTCAAGCTTAATTGACATTGTACAACATGTCGACAACTGAGATATCTGTATGCATTGTATGAACGTTGTCTGTCACTGGAAATAGTCCCAACATACTCTGTAAGTACATTGTTAACACATCCATTTGAGGTTTCTCACAGCATCCAAACTTCAGCTCTGTTTATGTTCATGCATATATGGATATGCAAATTGGCAGAGTAAATAAACAGATCTCTCGTATACTCACACAAAAAGGCAATAACTCAGGGTAATGAGATCCCACGGATTTAATCAAATGCAGACCAAGAGATGCAGGGACAAATTGCATCTTGGAATGAATATCTCACATCAATTTAATCAAAATTCATAGTTTTATGAAATTGTAGACAGTATGTCTTCTTCTCTTTTCTGTGACATTTGGAATTACACGTTGTCTGATAAAATTAGGCTGATCACCATTGGCCTACCATTGTATTTCAGTTAAAATGGCGATATTCAAACCATCTGACTATTGCACTAAATTTTGTAAATCTCCAGTAAAGTTAAGTAATGGCCTAAAAGTAATTTCTCAGAAAAATTCCTCTTCCCGAAGATCTTCAGTGTGATAGCAGTGTGACACTTGAAGTCTCTTTGTTGGCACATATTTCTTTAAAAAACATATCACTTGGGATACCAAGGACTCAATGAACTTGTGATGCTGAACTTTGCAGCAGAATAATGTGATAAGGATGAAGGTGAAAGTGTACTACCACTGATACAGTTCATTTGATGTTATACAATCGATTCTAGACTGTGTTGTTTGTGTGCTATTAGAGATGCACTGGAGATAATTGCATAGCTTTGCTAGTGCATCATGGCTGATATATGTATGGATGGAATTGACCTGGGACTGGTGGTTTATCCCGACCTTTTTTTTTTGCCTAATCTCGTATGCAATCACCAGCAAGGAGTATAATAACAACACAGTTTGAACAAACTGCTTGGTATTGTGTGTGCGGAAAGGAAAATCAGCTGAAGCAATATAGGTTACTACTTAGGCACTCATGCATAACATAACATATTTTAATATATCACTAATATATATGTATAATAAAATATGAGAGGGAATCAGGATTTTATTAGCCAGAACAAGAAATATGTGTGTTTGGGAAACAGCAAATAAGGGGCTGACCATTTAGCCATACTATTTTCCTCTCTTATTGTAAAGAGGTCAGTTGAATAGCCACAGTGTCACACTGATCCAACATCATCAACCATAACCAAGGTTGTAGTGGTGGACTTTGTCAGCCACTATTATAAACATGGTCTTTTGGGTTTTTAGACATTCTAAACAATAAGCGGCAGTGGTTTGAGTAAGTCACTTCCATACCAAATCCTGAAAGATGTAGAGTGATTTGCCAAAAAGACTAGAAATTCAATTAAATTCCAACAGTTTAAGCAAATCGCTCGGGTGATTTCTTTGCAATTTCAGCAAATTGCTCTAGATTCAGAATTTGGTGTGGGAGTGATTTCCTCAAATCACCGTGTTCACTGTATAAGAATAAATCAAAACCCACAAGAACGTTCACAGTTGTTTGAGAAGCATATTACGCTTGCCACAACCTTACCTTGCGGTTCAATGCAGGCGTAAGCCCCATCATGCACACTGTGCGGAGCACACATTGTACAAGAAAAGAAGCATGCACTCAAGAGGCAAGTAGGGTCGATCCGCCATTTAATGCCTCCTTGGCTAACGTGAGAAAGCCAGTGATCTCCCTGCCAGTTTGAAAAGTCGACATATTTTTCTCTAAATTTGCAAACCTGGCTACCAGAGTGGTTGTAAGGTTTTAATTTGATTTTGCCCTTCCTCAGACTGAATTTTTTTTTGCCTGATATCTACAGTGCCGCCTGTAAGTAAGTGAAACGCATGAAATGGTGCCATTGCATCAATGCTAAACATCCTCAGGAAAACTGCTTGTGGAAGCATGAATTCTCATCCAATGAGAGGAAAACATATTGGGTCATAAAGGCCGATATGTGAGGCATGTGGGATAACATGCAACCAATATTCGCTGCTGTAGTCGGAGTTAGGTATGGGTCAAAGTCTTTGATAAGTAAGTGAACCACCATTCCCTATTAAATAACATTGGGCCTGCGTTTCACTTACTTATCTGAGACTTTGACCCATACCTAACTCCAACTACAGCAAAGAAAATTGGCCCCTATTGTTATCACACATGCCTCACATATCGGCCTTTATGACCCATTCTGTTTTCCTCTCATCGGATGAGAATTCATGCTTCCACAAGCAGTTTTGCTGAGGATGTTTAGCATTGATGCAATGGCACCATTTCACTTACTTACAGGCGGCACTGTAGCTGGCAGGATAACTCATCCCCTGAATCTCTTCCAGTCATCCTTTATCATTGAGTTGTTCTTATAAAATTGTGCACTCTATATTCAACAAAGATATTTGGTACAACCAGGAGACACACGTTGTGAACAAAATGTAGCCGTGGTCTATTGGCGGACATGTGCTGTGAGTTGGTGAAGTGCATGGTTTTGTTTGTCCCAGCTGTCCTGTTCCCTTCAGAATTCAATTAGATAAGAACATGACAATTTGGCTAACTTATTTGAAGCCGTGATGGAATTTCATGTGTTTGAAGGCAGAATCCAAGCTGTGTGTATTCATGTGAAACAATTTTTGTAGGAAATGTATACACTGATAATCATTTGAGATAACGGAGAGCTTTAATTTATCAGAACAATGGTATTCCAACCGATTTGCATCGCATTGACACTGTTCAAATTTTGCAATTCATGAGAATAACCATTAATGTGGGTGATAGTGCATGTGCAGTATATCATACCAGAAGTTGACATAGTATTTATGCATGGCTTTCCAAGTGCATTTAATGAATAGATACAGATCATCAGCCACTAACAAAGATGCCAATATCAGCTAAGCTCCTCCTTTCTGATAGAAAAAAAAGAGTGAGTTTTTAAAGCTGCATTAGATGTATATTGAATGAATATCAAAAGCAGAAAAAAATAGAGGAGAACGGGTTTAGTTCAAGCACCATAAAAATGATGTTGACAACTTCTTGTAACATGGGTTTCCTTTGCATCTGCTATCCCTGTGATGACCCCCAGCTTCAGTACAATGCTCATTTGAAAATAAATTGTATACTGTAATTTACACTATTTTTTGTTTTTTTGGTAAAAAAGCTGGGTTTTGCATTTTTCCTTTTCAGAAATTCAAACAAGTGCAGTGGTAGTTTCTTAATGCAATAACTCCAACTTACAACGACTTGCAAGGCAATTTGAACAAGAAAAATAATCCATGTTACGGCTGACTCTACCATGTGTGGTTCAACTAATCCCATCACACTTGGAACTTAATATTGTCTTATTTTTCAGTCTTGTCTCGAAGACTGGGCAAACAAGTTACTTGAACACCCAAAAAACAAACTTTCTTTCCCAAAGAATTAGCATTTTGAAAATTTAAATGAATGAAGATGTGCCTGCCTTCTCACTGTGCCCCGCTCTTCTCTTCACCCTTGAGACTGACAATTTTGCTGAAACTGGAGCATGGAAATGACTCATGCTATAGACCTTGTGCATTTATGCAGCAAAAAAACTAGAACTAGTGGGATCAGTTTGAAGGAAGGAGGCTAACAACGTTAATCTTATTTGAACCCAGCATGTGGCATAAAGAGGAAGAGCAACTGAAGCAGTCTGAATGGCTACAGGTCACTACATTAGCACCAACCTAAGCATCATGCAAGCGACAATGGCAGTCAAAGACTTGAATAGCAAAGTCCCATGGCATGGCATGTGCAGAAAGCTAGATACTATGGTTGCCACAC
Source organism: Platynereis dumerilii (assembly GCA_026936325.1). Taxonomy (NCBI): domain Eukaryota; kingdom Metazoa; phylum Annelida; class Polychaeta; order Phyllodocida; family Nereididae; genus Platynereis; species Platynereis dumerilii. Next base: position 70,320,123 of record JAPTHN010000001.1, on the reverse strand, counting down.
ATATGTCCATGTCCAGGGATCAATAGAGCCATCCTTTTGAGCCTATGACAACTCCAGTGAGGACAAACATGTGGACTGGAGTGACAGGCCAGCAAACCTGTGCTCATCTCTCTTCGTCTGATGCTATCTTATTGAACTTAATAGTTAAGTCTTTTGACCTGCATTTGATTTCATCAACAGTGCTACACCAGCTAATTGCAAGAGTTAGCAAGTTAAAGACTCGTTATCATGTCCATGAGAAATCTTTGTGCAGCACTGTTGGTCAATCAGATAAATCAATTGCCATATGAAATCATGTCTCTCCATTTCAAATGTTCGAAAAAATCACTAAATTAGGGACATGTCAAAGATAACTTATACTTTTCCCTTATGAGGCACATGTAACACGAATATAGAATCAAAGATGCTTAATTGACCAACATACTATAATAGGTCTATAACTGTGATAGTGCCTTCCATTCTGTTGCTCGACATATTTATTTACTTCTGTCTTTTTTTACTGAAAGATTTTAAATTTAAACAACTAAAGATGGACATCTTAGAATCTAACCATAACATCAGCCATTCAGCCTCCTTCGTTGTTGACACTCTGAAGGTATCTTGTTCTGCCACAGCCGATCGCATTTAATTAAGCATATAAAGTATGGAGGAGCCATTTTTGTTTGGTGACAAGCATATCTTGAGGTTTATTTGACTCAAGTAACACTGCCATCCTCAGCTTCAACAACCTTCTCGATGTAAGTGGGAGGTTCTTGTACATTTTGTGTATACTCAGCTGCCTGGTGTCATGTATGTGACAGTGTGTTACTGGCTTTCGATAGGTGGCACAGATATAATGTAATATTTTCGATAATGGAAGTTGCATGTGTCCAACAAATTTCTTGTGAAATTACACAGTTAAAGAACTTGTTTTCAAATTTGAACTCTTGGATGGGCCTACCATTTATCAGCAGAATTATTTTTGATTAATATTATCTACAGTTTCCAGTTTGAAAGCATGATTGCAGATGAGACAAGCAGTGACAAAGATAAACCAATCCAATCATGGTTTGGTGCTTGTTGAAGTGAAATGATAAATTTGATATGATTTGAATGTCAATATAACGACACCATGATTTAGCAGATTACATCAAGGTTCACAAAGAGCATTTTTCACTGGCTTTCATCAAGCCATCACATCAAACATCATGTTTGCTCCAAATTTTTTGTTGTACAAAAGCAAATTGAGCTAACTTGGGTTGGCTGAGTCTAGCTCCCATGACACCAGTGCCCTTGTAAACAATGGTAGGCTGTCCTCATTCATTGCGGCTTGCCGGCAGGGGACATAATAATGTCTGTACAATGTAATCACAACAGGAGAAGTGTGAAAGACTCACAGAGATAAGCTAAGCTAATGGTTACTTAGTCCCTTGAGGAAAGCTAGGAATTTCAAGCCTCTCTTTGCAGCTCCTAATTGGCACTATAGTCTCTCTGCCTTGATGGGGCTCAGGCTGAAATTCTCTGCTATACTGAGGTTAATTACCTAATCATGCCAAGAACTTGAAATGTTGTATAAATCCTGGCATTATTGACCCAGCCAGGTTGGCGTATGTGAAAGGTTTATGGCATTTTTTTACCTAAATTGTTCTCTATATGTATGTAGGACACAAAAGAATTGACTCGTATGGGAACTGTTTGAGTATAAGCAAAAAATAGATCAGATAAAGCATGCTTGGTTATTGTATCTTTGTCATTTCTTGTGATTGAAGTGATATATGTTGAAAGGCTTGTCACTTCAGCTCCTTGCTTTAAAATCAACAGCGACAAAGGAGATTTTTACATGTGTCAGCTTTCTTCTGAGAGGGATACCGATAGAACTTACATACGCTGGTATCTTTTATGGTTGGATTTGATACCCCAGACCATAGTGGTGAACAAATATGACTTATGTGAGGGAATGGTTCTGAGTGAAAACACTGGCAGCCAGGTTGGATGATTTGCATATCTACAGGCAGCCATCAATGCACTCTGTCAGTATGACAATGCATGATGACAAGATCTGTCTAATTATAAATAGGTAATTCAGTTACCTGTATCTTCCTGAATTAACAATGAGAATAAAAACATGACTACACAGTTATTCTCTTTTTTTCTCGCTTTCTTAAAAACAAATATACTCACACTTTCCTGCAAAGTGGGCGACACATTAGAAGCACACTGTATTACACATAAATGGCATGCAGCAGTGATTTGCCCATATGAAAAACCACCTTCATTATGCTTGTAATGAAGTGTGGCCTGGGTAACAAGCAGTGTGTGAGCAATATTCAGCTTCAAGCTAAATGTCACCCTGCTTATAAAATGCATCTTGTTCTGCATTGAAAGTCAACAGCACTGCTCTGCTCAATTTCATAACTCAACCCAATATTTCCATTAACGGTCGTACTATTTTACCATGATTTGAAGAGAAAATTACAGCTATTAAATAGCTTCAGAACAATTTATCTTACATTTAAGCAGTCCTGTGGTCTCTCATAGGAATGCAAAATGGAAGAGGTTGGTGGTCACATCAGTCAAGTCAGTCTCATGACAATGAGTCTTATAACACAGGGACCACAGTATCTAATTACTGTATTGTTTTATATAATACTAAGAAAAGTGTAAACATCTACTGAATTAGCAAAATTGTTTGAACTTTTTGACTGGAAAAATTGAAGGGACAGCTGATTATAAGCTTACGTCTCATTTACCTTCCTAAAGTTAAAGATTCAAATACATGTCACATCTCCCTGCTGTTTATCATGCATTTTCCATTTTGTTCACAGCACAATTCCATTTTTTCCATCATACTATTACTACAGTGTCGCTTGTAAGTTTGTGAAACGGGTGATATTTTGCCATTACCGCAATGCTAAACATCCTCCCAAAAACAGCTTGTAGTAGCATGAATTCTCATCTGATGAGAGGAAAACATATTGGGTCATGAAGGCTGATATTTGGGGCATGTGGAATAATAATGACTGCCTATTTTCTCTCTTGTACTAAGAGTTAGGTATAGGTCAAAGTCTTTGATAAGTAATTGAAACACAAGCCCAATGTTATTTCAATGGGAAGGGTAGTTCACTTACTTATCAAAGACTTTGACCCATACCTAACTCTGAGTACAGCAAAGGAAATTGGCAGTCATTGTTGTCCCACATGCGTCAAATATCGGCCTTTATGACCCAATAACCTTTCCTCGCATCATATAAGAATTCATGCTTCTATACGAGCAGTTTTTTGGGAGGATGTTTAGCATTGCGGCAATGTGTGACTGTTTTAACCTGAAGTGCAGCTGGAACACCCACCTCCAACTGACATTTTGCTCAAAATTATTTCATTTCCATTTCAGGTATGTACCAGTCTGTTACAACAGAATCATTAATGTTAGAAATGGTATGGGTAAGTCAAATTTTGTATTCATGGTAAAGTCGCTGTGATGGGAAGTCTAAGGAAGATGATGAAATGAATGTCAAGATTCTTATTGAAAAAAGAGTAAAAAGAGTAAATATCTGATGTAGAAGAAAATGTAAAAGTGTAAAATTGAAAAGAAACTCTAGTAATCACTAGGGTAAATAATAATTGTCATAAGAGGCTAGAATTGAATGCCATGCAAATGCCAGTAACCAATGAACATCATAACGATACATTTATATGCATAGCTATCATATTTCAAATGGCAATAACACTGGCATCTGTTGGAAGGCAGTGATCTGGGCCATCAGTAATTTTTTAAGCCATGTCAACATGTAGACAAAGAGGATAAAATATTTTATGTGGAAACATAAATTCTTAAATATATGCTGTATATTATAGGCCCCCTTTACCATTATACGCAAGACTGGATAAAGTCAATTTCCATCATGCAATGCTCAAACAGCCTCCAGTGCATGATCCCAGCTTAATGGCTTTCTGGTGTTCTCTAAATCTGGGGACCTTTCATCAAATACTTTTTTCCTCAATCCAATATTAGCTGCCTTACAAAAGCTGAGCAGATTTTGTTGACTCCTCATTTCCCTGACACCAGAGGCCAGTTGCATTCCCAGAAATAGTTTGCCAAAATGTCACTTGGAGCATTTTGAGATTTTGGTCATTGCTGTTTGCTGGATAGTTGTTGTCACTTGTCAACAAAGGGTCAGCATTCTGAGCCTTTCTTATTGTCTGTGTCTTCCTATGTTTGCAGCACATGACTAGTTTTTTGCAACAGCAAAAATGACCAAAAAGAAGAGAATGACACATGTTGTTGTAGGTTATGAAATTAACCAAGTACAATGTAGTAATGTAAGAATTATTTAGATAAATTCTGATATTACAGACATACACATAATTGTTGTCTCAATCACATATTTTAGGAAGTTAATGAAAGCTCCCACATGACAGTTGAAATCCCCGTCTATCTTTATGCAAAGAACGATCTTGCAAGACAAACTCCCTTACAGCATTTCATTTAATATTTTCGAGAACATTGCATAAAAAAAGACGAGTAATGTCCCAGTGACTGGATTTAAGGTCTCCGGAGTTCGATTACACTATTGAATTATAAGATATGTGAAACACGACCACCTTGCATCATGTGTTTGCGTTATATGTCTTTAAAATGTACTGTCAGTTACCTGGTCCAGACTGCCATTTTTGCTGGAGTGCTATAACATATTATTATATCATCGTGCAGCTGACAACAAAATGTCAAAGCAATAGATGGACAGAAGACAAGACTATACTCCATTGTTGATTGATAGTGATAACAGCTTGGTATACTGTTGAGGGTGTGGCATTAGATTTAAATAAGCTTATGAGCAGGATGCCTCATCTCAAATTCTTAAACAATTAATCTTCAGATAGCATGTCATTTTGATGATACAATTTGAAAAAAGACTGTGCATAAAAATTAATTGCATTTTATCAATTATACCTACAAGTATGTCACCAGTAAATACATGTTTCATGATGCTTGTCAGAACTCTGAAACAACAGCAATTGATATCTCCCACCAAACCTCAATGTGGAACAGGGAATATTTACCTGTCTGCACACCCATTATACCTGGCTCTCTTCTATTGCCACCATTGCTCCTTTTAAGCTAGACTTAGATTATACAGGTGGTTCTTTCATAGTCTTTTAGCATGATGTGAGCAAGTTCCTTCTTTGAAGTTTTTGCACAAATCTAAGGCATATGTGGCATTACCATGTCACATCTCAGTTAATGTACCACATATAGATGGTGGATGCATTGAACTGTTCTTCCAAAGCATTGAATCATAGCAATTCATCACATAAATGGAAAATAGCATACTTTCTGCTCAAATGACTTGTCCTTGATCAATGGGCACAAGGAGCATCATTAAGGTGTAATGAAGAATAAAATTGCTTTGCAGCTTTTGCATGTCATATAATTAGATATAAATAGTACAATCATTGAATCTATATCAAGTAAAAGGAACCTCTAACATAGAATGGACATTAGAGGGTCAAAAGACCGCCAATTTGTAATAGTCTCGAAATCTAAATCGGTTGAACATTATTGAAGAACTAATAAATTGCTTCTTGGCTGTAGCTTGTTGTACTTTCAAAACAATCTGACCTGACATTGAACTTGGACTCTTTGATGTAAGATCGTCATCAACGTTTGAGGTACCATCTATATTTGCCAGCCATAGTCTCAGTGATGTGATCACTTTTATATGCTATGAATGTTGCTGTAATGATTCCATCATTTAGCAGATTTCATCTGTGATGACAAAAGAATGTTTCCGCTAGCTTGCAACAAGCAATCACATGAAAGTACACGTTCGCTACACCACTTTTGTCACACACAAGCAGGGAGAGCTGATTAGGAAACGCTGAGCCTCCCATGGGACCAATGATGTTATAAACAATGAGCTGGGCTGTCCTCGTTCATCATGGCATCCTGGTGGAAGACTCAATAATGCCAGTACAATGTAATCACAGGAGGAGAAGCACAAACATCACAGAAGTAGTGTCAGTGGTGATTTGCATCTCGCTGACAACTTCAAGCCTTTTTTGCACCTCCTAATTAGCACTAGTTTTCCTTTTTAACAAATATATTACACCAACAACAGACTAATATGCTTAAACGCCTTTATTACGTTGAACGCTAAGGTACATATCATACAGTGATAATACAGACTATAATGCACTAATTCTGGGTAAATAAGTGATAAACTATCTAAAAACAAAAATGACGCAACAAAAACGATAGGTGGCGCCCTGTATAGGACAGTGGCGCCACTCCTAGTATAGTCTGTTGTGGTGAAAGACTATTTTAACAAATATATTACACCAACAACAGACTAATATGCTTAAGTAGAGAGATACAAAAATAGGAATAGGCTACAGTTATAAGGAACTAGTCAGAGTAATGAAATTAAAAGGAAACAACATGGAGTAGAATAATCTAAAAGTATTTAAGGGTAAGATCTAAACCTACAAAATATAAATGAGAAACAACAGGATAAATGGAAGACAGATTAAAGTAATACCAACAAAAGTGAAGATTATATGACATAAAAAAGCGACATATTATGTAAAAAACATATTTTGAACATATGACAAAGGCACATTGGTATGAACATAGTGTTTATCAAAGGTCTCTTGGGAACGCCAACGGCCAATATGCCGAGCAATGTCTGGATGGATACCACAATTGATGGCTTGAGTAGCTCCGGTAGGACGGAAGGAGCGTGGGGAATAGACCCGCTCCGATAATCCGGCAAGCTTGATGGCCTCTGACAAAACCGAGGCAACAGTAGTTGCTTCTATCGGACGGTAAGGCTTATTGAGTGACAAGAACACCGGACTAGATGGGATAGTGGCACGTTGGGAATCTGTAGCATGAATATAGGTATGTAAGCACAGAATGGGGTCACAACAAGCAAATTCACCCGGCATCGGGGGAATAGTCACGAAAAAACCATCCCGGTCATAATCATTCTTGATAGCATGAAAACGAACTGTCAATGCTCCGTCTGTTTGGAAGTCCAGATTTGCGGTAGAAAAAACCACCGACTTAACTTCTTTAGTGTTTGGATCGACACACTGTGAACGTGGGGCAATGTCCGAAGGGCGAAGCATGAGAATCAGAGCCATGAGACAAATGGCTTTAATCCGTAAATGTTTGACCGACAATTGATCATTGTCCGGCCAGTTACTAAATAAGTCAATAAATGGCTGTATAGGCATGACCGGGGTCTGACGCATCGGGAGCGTCGTTGAACATTTAACAATGCCGTCTGCGAGTTGACGGATTGCAGGCGTGATGGGGTTACAATCCAGAGCGGAATACAGAGCCTGTAACGCCGACACTGTTCCAAACACCTGAGATTTTGGACGTTGGGAGTGATTAGCAATCTGAGACAAATAATCCGCAATTATGCCTTCCGTTGCATGATAAACTGAAACGTTACAGGAAAGGCAAAATTCATGAAATTTGCCAATTACAAAGTTATACTGTCTGCGAGTGGAAGGAGCCCAATGAAAAAGAAAGTTTTGAACAGCTGAGTCTGACCAACCTAGCGCTGTGAGTTTATTGCTCCATTCACTCTCCAAGCAAATATATTCCACTTGTTCTTCTTCGGTTCTATACCGAACTGATTGGACACTGTTAAACGAGGTCGACGGATGTGAAGAGGACGAGCCACCAGAATCGCTTGCAGCAGCGGCCACCATGGCTGGCTGGGCCACTTGGGGGCGATCAACGTGGCGGAAGCCTTGGTCTGGATAATAACGTTGATGACTTTTGAAAGGAGTCGAAATGGAGGATTGACGTAATTGTTCTCTACAGCCCAATCCGTTTGTGACAACGCGTCGACCCCAGATGTGAGTGGATCGACAAATCGGCTGTTGTAACGCTCCAGGTGATTGGTAGTCATTGAGGCGAACCGATCTATTGTATGAGGACCCCACATTGCCTCTAGCTGGCGGAAGACACTGGGGTTTAACTGCCACTCGTGTTCTTGGTTGAGGCGACTGAGATGATCTGCCCGGCAATTCAAGTGTCCGCCAATGTGCCGCACCTCCAGTTGCACATTGAGTCGTAAGGCACATGCCCAAACTGATTCGGCTAGTTCGGACAATTTCATAACTGGGCCACCCATATTCCTGACGTAATAGACGGCAGTGACGCTGTCGCACAAAATTTGAATTCTTGTATTTCGAATTGTGTCTTTGAAACATAGTAATGCATATAATATGGTAAGTAATTCCTTAAAGTTTATGTGCTCCTTAGCAATTTCAGGAGACCAAAAGCCACTAGCCTCCTTATCAAGGACAGCACCCCAACCAAATCCTGAAGAGTCTGTCCATATTTGGAAAGTTACTGGGTCTGAAGTTAACGGAGAACCATTCCAATTATCAATGCTGTCTAACCACCACTGTAACTGTTCGCCAGCATTCGCAGTTATTTTGAGGACATCTGTCCAGGACTTTTTTGTCTTTAATAAAGCGTACAAGTGGCGGAGTTTGAGTTTACCGGGGAGAATGGCCCGGGACATAGACACGCCAATACCACAAATTTTGGCTAACGCCCGAGCTGGAATGAGTCCCCGATTCAAATAACGAGTAATGTCCTTCTTCAGTACACAAATTTTATCCTTAGGAATGTAAAGCCAAGGCTTAAACTCCGGGCCACAAGAATCAATCATGTAACCAAGGTATGAGCACCTTGTGTCAGAAAGAAGAGAACTTTTTTCATAATTAATACTTAAACCTAAATCCGTAAAGGTGTCTAAGACAAAGTCTCTGTGGTCCGTAACCTGAGAAGTAGTGGACATGAGAAGCAGATCATCCACATATAAAACAACACGAATGTCATTGTCCCTGATAAATTTGACCACCTCACGCATGACTTTATAAAAATAGTACGGTGATCCATTCCACCCAAACGGACAGACACACCATTGGTAAAATTGTCCATTGAAAAGAAAGGCAAAATACTTTCTATGTTCCTTCTTAATGGGCACATGATAAAATCCATCTTTGAGATCGACAGTCAATAAACAGTCATTGTAAGATATGCACTGAGAAACTGCATCTATGCCCTCATATTGAAACTTAGGCGGATCCGAATATTGATTGAGTTCATATAAGTTGATACACAGCCGAGTTTTCCCATTCTTCTTTGGAACACATTTTAAAGGGGAAACACAGTGAGGGGCCATGCACTTCTCAATATATCCATTATGTAACAAGCGAGGAATTTCTTCTTTCAAAAAAGTACGTTCTTTGTTCGAGAAATTAGGATTAGGAATTTCGAAAGACGGGGGTGAGCAGTTGTTCTTAAATTGAAATGGAACGCCACAATTAATCCACTCTAGAACTGTGGCCGTAGCACCGAGTTTTACCCAAGCCGAATAAATCATGACGACGGCTGGTAATCCTGTTGATTGGTAGAAGTGGTGGAAGATCCATAATCACGGCCAGAAGGGACTCGTGATCCCCTCCAGCGGCTCTGTCTGAAGGACGATCGGTTGTTATAACCACGACCGCGATGATTGTAGGCGGGGCGGGATGGTTGGTTGGAGGCACTGAGAGATACTGCGGCAGTCAAGGCATCAAGAGCATCTGGTGGAAATGCAGATGTGTTTCTTCTGAAATGTCTATAAATGCCACCGACATTTTCGCCAAGGGAACTGTTGACTAAAACCAAGGCTCGTTCTTCTTGCAAATATCTGATTTGGGCCTCATTTACCACAAACAAATCGTTCAAGAGATTTTCTGAAAGGGGTTCACCAGGCTTAATTGTCAATAAAATCTTCATCAAAGTCTCTGCATATGTGGCACACTTACTGATGATGTGGCTCTTGCTCTGTTCACCACGTTTAATTCCTTGTTTGCTGTCATCCAGCTTTAAATCTTGGGGCAATCTCACTCTTTGGAAAGAGTCCTTTATGGCCCGAAATTCATCCTGAATATCGCCAACGGCAATTGGTTCCCGGTTCGTGGGGAGACCACGTGCTCCTTGAGCATCTGAAGGTGAGCTGTCACCAGTTGACTCACGACTGAGCAACCTGTTGATCTTCTCCTCTAGCTGATTCAATCTGCCATTAAACTGGTCCACCGGGTTCTGTACTTCTTCTTCAACAGCACCACCATCTTGTCTGGCTCCTGGACCCGGTGGAATATTGTTATTTTCACCATTTTGTTCAGTCATTTCTTAAATGCTGGTTGAGCGTTCAACGCAACAAAAACGATAGGTGGCGCCCTGTATAGGACAGTGGCGCCACTCCTAGTATAGTCTGTTGTGGTGAAAGACTAGCCTTAACAAGACCAAGAGTGTGATATCTCAGTAATACAATGAACAAAAAAAACAAAGTGGCAGTTATTCATGATATCTTTGTGTTTCCCTAAATGAGCCCTGCTATTTCAGCATCTTAGAATCCTTGTGGCATATGAACAAATAATTTGCTTTTAAGGATCGAAGAAGCAATTCAAATTAAGATAGAGGCGACCTTCAACATTTTATTTCACTGGAATACCAGAGCAAGTCTGTCTACAAGTTGACCGCTACTTGCTGCCACCTAGGGTGCAGAATTAGAGAGCTCCTGTGAGCGGTCAACAGAATTTCGATTTCTGGAAGACACCAGGACAGTGTGGAAGAAACCAGGACAGTTCCATCATTTAGTGATGTTCTAGTTTATTTCCAAAAACTCTGCAAGTGTCTAATCTGACTTTGGTTGGCTTCGATTTTAAGCAGACAGCTTGTAAATACCAAAATAAGTTGGAACTATTTTTTATCATGGAGGATGTATACATTGTAGCTCACATATATTGCCAGTATAGAGGGGGCCACTTGTGGCATGGACAAGACATTTTGCTGAGTGTAACACAGCTTTTATGAAATTGTGAATTATATTGTTGTCCTAGTTCATAAATCTCCATAAAGTAACAGAATGAATACAATTGAGCATTTTTGATATCACAAAGCAAAAACATTGGCTTTGTATGGACATGTGACTAAGTGAGAATGCATTCTTTTTGGACCCTTTTCTGACCACAATTTAACATGCACTAAATGGCATAAGTAGATTGAATACCATCAAACTTCTGATGACTAAAATCATCCCTTTCACAGGCAAAGTGTATGCTGAAGTTTCAAAACTTTCTTTTTGTCTCATGATTTCCAAGCATTTCATTCAAAGCAGTGGACTGGATATTTGCCAGCAACCATGCATTGTGAAAGTAGTTTGGCGTAGTAATATGGACAGCTGTTGTTCGACCTGATCTGGTGATCTGTCCAAAACAGATCAAATTATTGTTGACCCAATTCGATTTTCCAGGGACTGTCAGCATTCTGCTGCCACTTGACAGTCCTGAACAGAGACAGAGAGCAAGTACAACGCAACAGACCGAATCCTGCAAATTTTGTGTTTGTGGCTCTGTAAGTCATAACTCTGGCAATGGCTTATTATTCCTAGGACAGCATCTACAAGACTTCAGGTTGTACAGGGCAAGTGATCAAAAAAGAGCCAGCCACATAAAAATAAGACACTGCTGACCAAGGGCCAGTGTACAATAGCATTGCCCTTTGAACCTGCCACATCACATCTGGTCCAGAATTGGTCTTGCCATGGCCCAGCTTCTCCAAATGATGATTCATGGGGCAAGCCAATCCCCTTCTGCATGGTCTTAAGCCTTTTTATGGCATGTACGGTCTGGATATTGGCCACATGAACTTACTAGTAGTTATACTGTAGAACAGATAGGATTGTGTACCGTAAAACGGGGGAAAGTTGGCTCCCGGGGGAAAGTTGGCAACATGATTGTTTTTTTAGAAAAGTCTGGCTTCTTTATCGTTGGTGGCATACAATGACAATATTTCAAGTTTTTATCGTCCGTAGATATGTTGACAGTCATCCAGGGCAGTAATTATAGTATTGAAACAAATTTGCAATAAATAAGCCCTTCATATCTGAAGACATAAAAAATCGACAAAATTGTATATGCCGAAACTTTGCAGTGTAGCTACTACTTAGCTATACCTCATTTTTAAAATCACTCAACATTGAGTTTCAAATGCTGTCAACTACTTTTTTCCCCATTTGGATGATGGCCTTGGCTCACACATTTTTCACAGTTATCAAATTCCTCAGTTGGGGAAAAGTTGGCATAGTTTTCGGGGAAAGTCGGCAAGTCATGCCAACTTTACCCCATGTATCACAAGCCTTTCACGTGATAATTTCCTAACAGTTCTGTAGGATTGCACATTGCATTGAAGGTTCAAAGATGATTTTAAAATCCTATTTACAGCACGTGTAAAACATTAAATATTCACACAATATTTTCATACACCAACGTACAAGCAACATGATTACTAAAAAAGCACGAGGTGGTCAGCTGAACCACAAGCATTTGGAGTCAGAAGAGAAGAGAGGAATCATTCATAAGAAACTTTGGCCTACATTTGGAGGACATTGTTCATTGGAGAGGTGCTGTATCGGAAAACAAAATTCAATGCTTATTAGTCTACATGATGATAATCACATATATAACAACATGTACCCAAATATTTTCCATGCCTAAATATAATATTTCCTATTAAGTGCCCATGTAGAATGTAAGAGCAGGCTTTCGATTGGTTTACTTTGTTCATTATTTTTCTTTAATTCTATTTAAGCAGAATGCCACACAATTATATAAAGAAAAATGCATTCCGCGAGTATTCAGAAAAAAATCTGAATAAAGCACTTGAAGCTGTTGTGGAACATGACAAAAATGGGAAACCGTTTCAGTGAGAATATTGTTAGTGGTTTTACGAAATTGGCATACACCCTCTGGATAGCTCACCAGTCCTATGCAGATAACCAAAAGGTGAAAAACTAGAAAATCAGAAGCTGTGTCAGAGGTGGTTCTTGACAGGTTACGAGACATGAGATATGGGGATGATGGTGAGCCACCCAAAAAGAGAGCAAAAAGAGTTAATGTTCCACCAGGCAAAAGCATCTCTGCTGAAGGTCCCTCAAAGTCTAGTGGCAATGTAAACAAGACAGCAGGCAAGATCTCAGAAAAAGAAATGCTAATAATGGACTATTTTTTCTTTCACTTGTACTGTACACTGTTGTTTCCTGTATGTCCAATTTTAAGTACTCTCGAAATATAATTAACATGGTCCAAAATAAATAGTAAATACTTTGTTAGAACTTGCCAACTTTTCCCCACTGAATGGCAGACATGCCAACTTTACCCACTGGGTTGCCAACTTTACCCATTTCTTCGGTAAAGTTGGCCACTTACATGACGTCCTGTGTAAATTTCTAGAGATAAAAAAATCAAATCGTTTGATACATGCTCAGGTTGTATGGACAGGTGACCTGATTTTCCAACAATAGTTTCATGTATTTATTGCATAGTAACGTAGCAGTGAACTCTGATTCACTAAAAACTAGCCAACTTTCCCCCGTTTTACGGTAAATGTAGTGACCAAATGGTACTCTGTTATTATTTATTGATTGCCTTCCTGAATCCTTTTGCATTCTACAAGCAAAACTACATGTAGGGTAATGATAGTGTCTTGGCTTGGTGGAGGAGTAGCTATGTAAGTAGTGTGGATAAGTTTTCCCGCCATATAGTTTGCATGTCTAGTTACAGTTGTTAGAGAATAACTGACCATTATCCAATTGATATGTTTTCGCCTTCAACCAATGACAATGATTCCATAACAATGATAACATATCAGGAAGCCGCGTTGGAGCGTTGGTAGCACAAAATGTCTTCTTTAATCGATGCAGAAACTCTTTGGCAAAGTGAACTAGGGATTATTAGCATGGTGGGTTCCATCTAAATGGCATGCAGCATTAAGATACATGGATTTTCAAATGAGCCTTGCAGTTGAACAGTGTGCAAAAAACATAATAATGGGGGATGGACATGGTTTTTCATACATTCTTGACAAAGAATGTCCCTTCTCCATGGTCTGCGCCAGAATAGCATACAATTTTTGTCAACAAACATCTCACACACTGCTGGTTCTCCTGGTAATTGCCAACCATGAGAGTGCAAAGCCATCTGGAGGGGAAATAAGAAAGCCTTGATGGAACTGACACTACTCAAACACACAAGACCTGGAAGGGTGACAAAAGGTTCATTTTGGCAGTGGAGCATTACAGCTCAGTATCACTGCCAACAAAAAGTTCTTCCAAGCTTGGAATGCAGCGTACATGTATTGAATGTATCTCCAGTACTATGTCTGCAGCAAGCATTTATGGTTAATGACATCTCTGAGTGTGTGTTCCTGCATTCCTTGCAGCGAATGGTGTGGCTGGACATGATTAATACAGACTCCGTTCTCATGTTTTGAACCAACAATAATTGTTTAAAAAATTGTCCATTTTCAAATGGCTAAAAGATGATTACTGAGCAGCTGTCTCTTCATTGTGGTTTCTGAAGGCAGTGTTCATTCTTTCTCTGATACCAGAAGAATTTGCGGTTCAATTACAGTCAGTCTCATTTTATAAACTAAGTTGAGCCGGAACAATCAATAATTATGGTATGAATGTAAGCAATTCTCATCACATACTATTAATATGACTTGACATAAGTGCTGTTTGAGGATACTTCAACCTTATCTTGGTGGATGACAGACACATCTTGAGGTTGTTTGACAAAGTGACACTGACATCCTCAGCTTCAACGACCTGCAAATCAACGCAAGTGGAGGCTTCTAGTGCATTTTGTGTACTCAGCTGCCTGATGTCATGTATGTGACAGATTTTATGTATGTTACCAGCCAACATAGTCGCACAGATGTACGTGGAGAGAATAAATAATATTTCCCCTTCTGTTAATATATTGCCACTCATGTAATCGGCATGAATTAACATATACTTAATTTTACAATAAGCTACCTAACTGCTTACAGCCTTCCACTTTGATATAGACACAATGAGGATCAGTTCACTGTGAAAAATGCATTTCTTGACTAATGAAAGCTGATGAATTATCGTCTTCTCTACTTCAACATGGGAAACATAGAGGCTGTTTGATTAGTCATGATCAGTAGAAGGCCATTTGACTTGTCATAATAGATTTTAAATTGAAAATCAGATGCATAATCCTTTCATTTGGCTGTCACTAACAAGCGGGATAAGTCTCCTTAAATCAAATTAACATTGAAAGTATTTTTTGAAGAAGAAGCCTCCTTGGCTTGCATTGTTCATGTGAGAAAGTTGAGCCGGCTTGAACAGAACTTTGGTTTCTATTCTCTCAATATCCCTGACATCATAGAATTTGGTCTCCTGCAGTTGCAGCAAATGGTGTTCCTTTTTGACATGACTTCACTGATTTATATTGACTGTCTCTTATTTTGAGATTGAAATTGCTCTAAAATTATTCACTTCAGTGAAATAACAAAAGAAGAATTTCTCAGATACTTTTTATCACATCTCCTCTATGTTGTTCGTGAAGCCTATTACTTCTCTGATCCATTGAACATTTATTGTTCTTTTACAGCCAACCTAATCCGTAAAGCAAGTGGAGAATGAACGAGCAATTATTGTGATGTGAATAATGGCTTCTCTCATCATAGAGAATTAATCTGACTGGACATAAGGGCTTTCGGAGGGCACTTGGACCCTGTTATGTTGGATGACAGTATTATCTCCAGTTTGTTTGACTAAGTGATTCTGACATCCTCAGCTCCAACAATCTGCCAATCGACCTAAGTGGGAGCTTCCAGTCTATTCCTGGCACTCTGCTTCCAGATGCCATGTACACAGTATGTGACAGATTTGAGATCTGTTATCAGCTTTGGGTGAGGAGGCAAAATAGTGTCATAGATGTACTACGTTGTGAGAATAATATTATTCATTCTTCTGTTACCTGTGGCAAAAAAAATATATGCATTTATTCTCTAGCAGAAAAAAGAACTTAATTACGCTATCAGCGCATGAAGGCCGTGGCTGCTCCATTTTTTAAAAAGCCTCTCCTATACATATAAGTGATTGAATGAATATATAATGTATACCATTATCTGTTTTATAAAAAGACAACTTGTGCTGCTTGCAAAGCACATCGCCATCCACCCAGTCAGACAAATTGTAGGAATATGTTCCTTTCGAAGTTAGTTTGAGGGAATCAAATTAAATGACTTGGCTTAAGATTTGAACTCATGTACAGACCAACTGGTTCAGTTTCTGTTTCCAGTTTGAAAGCATGATTGTAGAAGAAACAAGCAATGACAAAACAAACTCATCCAATTATATGGTTTCATGTTTGTTAAAGTGACATGATCACTTTGATATGTTACATGTATGAATGTCAATGTAGTGATTCCATAATGTAAAAAATTTCATCAGGGACACATGCTTTGCAACAAACAATCACTCCATAGGACACATTTGGTCCCACATTTTTGTCACACGCAGGCAAGCTGAGCTGATTTGGGACAGCAGAGTCTCCCATAGCACCAGTGATGTTATAACAATGGTAGGATGTCCTAATTGATCATGGCATGCCAGCAGAGGACAAAAGTCTTTGCAATGAGGTTTATTCACGATTGACCATATGGCCAAACACCTTTTTGAGTTGTGTCACAGTTATTGCAATTTTATTGTATTTGACCACTGTTTGAAAACTCTCTTTTATTTTTGACCACTTGCAGTTTGGTGAACAGTCACGCCTGGTTACTTTAAAGGTATAACCGAGAGACAGCATGAATGAGAGCCCAGATTTGTGTGATTGCCAAACCTCAAGGATTAGAACTTGCTTTTATTCAACGTTCAGGGAGCACATTTCATATCAAGGGGGGGGCTTGGGAGTTGTTTTTTTTTAAATAAATAATTTCTGTTCAGTTTTCGTGTCCTGTCTGGACAACCAATGATCGATCTATAAAAGTTCCATCGGTACCAAGAGTGGTACATAACATCTTACTACTTTGTACTGCATCCTGCTGGTCCAATAAAATCAAGTAGTACCGGATGTCAGTCTATCACCCATCCTACCCCAACCCCTCTCAACAGCCCTCCTGGCAGGATACACCCTCATGCCGACATAGTCTAACAGGGTAACCAGTGACCACTGTGATGATGGGGTAACCAATAGTCGTTGAGGGATACAGAGGGTAAAGCTGGGGGTGAGCTGAGTTTAGTTTAGTGAGGGGCTAGTTGATGGTATTTGAGGCCAGGTGAGGGAATTTAAGGTAAAATGAGGGAATTTGAGGCTACGTGAGGATAAGAGGGGTTCAGGTTAAGGAATTTGTGGATTGGTGAGTGTGTGGCGGTGTAGGCCTATCCTACCATGAGGTCTCTTAATTGTTTCTAACATACAGGGCATAATATGAGAAAATTTAATTTTAATCATTGCTCATTTTGCCTCACATGAACTATTTAATTAGTAATTTTTGGCAAGTCCCAGCATTCATGCAGGTTGCTACTGAATGAAAATATATCATGATCTGTGATTATGAAAAGAGAGAATCAGTTCATACGATTTTTTTTTGTGACAAGCTCTGGTTTGGATTTTTTTAAAAATAAAAAATGAATAAACTCTTTCTGGGCAGTCTTAAATAAATATTTCTGGTGGGGTTTTTATTAACCCGGTGTTGCTTGATTTAGAAATGAAATTTTTAGGATATGGGATGCTTGAAAAATAAATAATTAATGTCGCTGTTACCACAAAATAAAATATAATTCCCCAATTGAGGGAAATTTCCAAGGCCCTCCCCCCTGAAAATCTGGATGCGCAACTCAATTCCAATCACTGCACACCATCCCATTGTAAGAAATTTGTTGTTTGTCATTGTTCTGTGACTGAAACAAAACTGAGCCAGAAGTGGTCAAATACAAAAGAAAAATTGAAGCTGTGAAGTAAAACTGGCAGTTGATAACACCTGAAGCTGTGAATCTGTGTCTTGACCATATGGTCAATCGTGAATAAACCTCAATGTTATCACACGAGGAGAAGTGTGAAAGACTCACACTCACAGAGATTAGCTTCACTAATGGTCACATACTTCCCTTGTATTTGAAGAAACCTGGTAATTAAGCCTCTCTTTGCATCTCCATAATGGTACTCCAGCCCTCTCTGCCCATCATGCCCTGAAATTCAAATATTGTATAAATTTAATAAATAAAATTTCAGATAACACTATACTAGTTTGACATATCAGAATAAAATTTAAACATTGTATGAATTATAAAGATAGCATTTGGGATAACGCAAATAGACCAGGCTACTTTGAAATATCTGAATAGTAATAGCATTTTTAAAAAGTGTAGGAAGAAAGAAATATCTTTTTTTTAAATTAAAATTAAATATGTAAGAAATGAAAGCACCCTTAGCTATTGCATTTTTGTAAATTCATGTGATTGAAGATAAAACCCTGCTACTTTATCCTGGTTTATCAGATGAGTTGAACCAAGAAACATTCTTATCCATTTTGTGATCTGTGTCTGGATCAATTATTCATATTATCAAGGGATGACAGTTGTGTTATACTTGGAATATGCTTTGCTGATTTATTGAAGTCGATCTGGATTGCAGAATCACGGAATTTCTTATGTGGTGCCAGCACTGAACCCAAATTTGAAATATTCTGTCAGTATCAAGAGAAATCATTTTGGCACCACAAAGTTCATACTCCCTGCATATTTCTCTTTAATATAATTATCCTGCAACATAGTTTTTAAAAAAATGGAATCATAGTCTGCTCATTATAACCATTTATACTCCACATCATCAAATTGATTTTTCCTGGACAATGAAGGTGAGAATACTATTGGCCTGAGACTGAGAGGTTGATAAACTGATGTATGCAGGATTTTGCTCATATATACGTAAAAAATACTGGAGGCTCTTTGAGTCAGCGATTTCAGTTTCTTAGCATCAGCCAGCACCCTCAAGACTAGAGATTACACAACCAGCAAAGATCAAGAAAGGGCCCAGCCCAGTGATCTCTACGTCTGGATTGGCTCAATGCCAGAGCGAGGCGAGATGACGTGGGTCCACCATGTTACTGGGAACGCATGGCCCAGCAATGTAAACAAGCATGGATCAACGGGTCTGAAAACACTGAATACAGCAGATATGTGGACTGTTTTGACTTGAACTTCCAGTCATAACAAAATCAGGCCTTGGGGGATCATGAAAACACCTTTCATAAGTAAGTAAACATCAATGATCGCCGTTTTTGGCTGTATTTACCGCCGCGCTGTTGCACTGTGTAGTCAGTTTTACTGCAGATTAAGCCTATTTTAGTACCCCCTCCCCCTCCTGAGATCAGTATTATGGCATGGCTGGGTTGTCAGTGGTATTAAGCTGCTTATTAGGCCAATTGACTTGAATGATGTCAATTACCTGATTGTTCATGGTTGTTAATTGGTATTGAAGTGTCACACCATGTGAACTTCAGAGGTGTCATTCTCAAAGACTCAAGTGCAATTGAGGTTTTATAATCATGTGCAGGCCAATTATAGCAACATGTCAAAGATGTGAGAAGTTGAGAACATATTGCTATTGATGATATATATAGGCCTACATGTAGTAATATTTATTAAAAGTGTATTTATTGACCTGACAGGGCCTGTTAGGCAAATTTGGGCAAGGGAGCAAGTACCCCCTCCTCCTCCTGTGGCAATCCTTGCCTTCCTCTTGCCCCCCCCCCCACTTTTGGGTCCAAAAATACATTTTGGCTTTTTAACTCTGCCATATAAGCCAGACCGCCCCTTGAATTTGTAAAAAAAAATTTCCACCTTCATAAAATTTTTCGTGATTAAAACCACAGGTGTAACTTATGCGCTCTCTTGGTGGTTGATAGCCGCTTGTGTATATATAAATGAGATAAAATTGAACAGCAAATTTTTTAGCAATTCAAAAATATTATTTGCTTTCAGATTCCCTGATGACTCAGTGATGAGGAGAGACTGCCAAGGTACAATGACGGTATGTCAGTTTCTGCATTCTTCGGACCTGGTACTTGTAGCATGGCAAAATCATGCTGCCTGACTTTATAGAATTTACCAATTGAGTATTAGGTGCTGTAGCTCAAGCTGAACCAGAATAATGATTGTCAATATTCTTGGAGCCCTTTTACCCCAGGCCCAGTGCCCGGCAGACATTTAAGCACCAGTGACCAGTTTAAACAATCGCAGTGGCTAAACAATTGCTGATAATTTTGTGAATTGACACCATTCAACTTAGACATTTCTTGAAATTCTTCTTTCAGCTTTCATGACCAAATGCGGTAAAGTCAGGCCTGACCTGGATGTTTTGAAGGACGACAGCTAAGGCGACATAAAGGCAGCGATATATTTCACACAATGACTATGCCACTATCAAGCCTCGACAATATTCAGCATTGAATCCTGTGGCTCTACCCATACAGAATACAGATACAGACTACATGAGCTGTCAGTTTCTACTTCTAACCTGCATTGTCTTTGTTGACACCTCGAGATCAAGATGACCCCAACAAGTACTTCCAAGAAAACCACCAGTGAAGCTGAGAAGGTCTAAAAATACACTTAGAGACTGATTAGAATTTATGACTGGCTGGGGGTGGGTAGTTTTAGCAGAAGTTGCCGAAAAATATTTATATCCTCTTTAAATCTCATGAAGATTTTTCTTAAATGTGATTGCCTTCTACAAGTTATTATTCTTAATGATATCGTGATTTCTCAAATTATCACAGAATATTTATCACATGTTATTTCACGATTGGTCTGAGGAAATAGTGTTTGAAGACAAGTGCAAGACCTATTTGGTAATTTTGCAAAACAAAATTGTTAATTTACTAGGCCTAATACAATATTTTGTAAAATCTTCTGAGGTTGAATACAAACACTGGTTGTTGTGACTTATTAGAGCATTGTACATGTACTTTTGATTGAATTGGTTTGAAGATAATTATATAATGTATGGAAATAATTTATTCAGTGGCAATTGCAGATTTTCTGTTTGCCGATGCCCACCACAGTGAAGAGCAATTTTGTCAATCATTATTGATACGCTACGTGTACAGCCATGTAAAAATTCAGTAATAGTGATTGTGATAGTGTAGCCCTGTAGGGAGAGAGAGACAGAGACAGAATTCTTTATTTGTGTGAAATGTTTTTAGCCCCAAGCCCTCTTTGGCTGACAATTTTCTTCTAAGAAATATTAAACAATGTGATTACAAATATGATAGAAGTGACAGTAAATTATGATGGAAGTCTACAAATGATTAGTATACAATTGAATTGATTTGTTGAAATACATATTTAAAATCTTAATTAACTGCAAACATAGGCTGTGCGGCAGCATACCCTCGGCATTCAGCTGCAAAATTAATGGCTCCAACGTTTCGAACAAGAGCAAGTTTGATAGAAGTACGACTTTAGTACAAAAGGGTATGATTTAGACGTGTTGGAAGAACATTTGATTGGCCAAGGTCCAAAATTGACCGAAATGTAATTGTTTGAAAATACTGTATATAAATATAATTTCTTTTTCAGCAATTTCGACCTTCTGGGTCAAATTGACACTTTCAATTTAATGAAAATATGTATTACAATGATATGATATACATGTATATAACTACAGAATTTTGTTATTTTTCCAAATGTTCCAGTGGTAGAGGATAAGAAAGGAAAATGGTGTGCAGATCAATATTTTCACTTTAATTTTTCACTTTTTTGTGGATATGTGATAGGTCTAGTCTAATCAGACCATCAAGAGCTCCAATAGGCACATTATGAGAATATTTCATAAGTTTTTGTGTTCTACTTTGCAAACGTAAAAAAAAAGAGCTTCAGATAAATAATATTAATATTTACATGGAAAATGTATAAATTTATGTCATGCAAATTAGACCACCAAAATGCACAAGTACTTGGTCATAAGATGCAATGATGGTCCAAATGTGAAAAGCTGATAAACAAAAAGAAATTGCTACTATTTCATATATATTTTAAGACTATTATATATAATCTTTCAATGATTTGTTAAAGGTTGTTCTGCTCAATGTGCAGTTTTGGATAATAAACATTTTTAATTGTGTTTTATCTTTTGCATTAGCATCAATACATGTCTGCCTGTTGTCTTTTGTTTAGGAAGTAATTTGAAATCCCTTAGGGCTGTAAGGAAAATATCACTTATGAATAAGATAGCAATAAGGAGTTCCTTGAAATTCAAGTGATATGGACGGCAGTTCTGTTATAGGCCTCGGGTATAAACAATTTTGAAGCTTGATGGTTACAAGCAATTATGTCTTGTCTTGAATTCTTACGGAATAATTA
The DNA here is from genome assembly GCA_026936325.1 of Platynereis dumerilii. Lineage (NCBI taxonomy): Eukaryota > Metazoa > Annelida > Polychaeta > Phyllodocida > Nereididae > Platynereis > Platynereis dumerilii. Next base: position 70,297,882 of record JAPTHN010000001.1, on the reverse strand, counting down.
ATGATGTCTCAGTGTTCCAGGCAACCAAATTTGGTTAAAATGTACTAGGCTTGTGTTGGTCTGTAGTGGGAAAGTCCCCCCTCCCCCCCCCCCTCCGAAGGTTTGGAAACACTAGATTCGAGCAAAAACGCAAAAAAATCCGAGCAGATGATTAATTAGGCCTAGACATTATTGAAAATCTATGGTGTCCAGGGCATTTCATATGAAATGTTATCAAATCCCGATCTTGAAATTCAGGAAATGTCGCTCACACCTTCAAAAATGTTTGCACACGGTAAACCTATATCGGGAGGATTTCAAGACGAGGGCATCTGCCTGTCGGTCATGATGGGTAATTAGCCATGCTAAAAGGTGTCCACTTATTTGAAAAAGGTGTCAGATTGGAGTCCTTAATCCATGCCTTCATCAAATTCATATTGGATATAGGTCTAGGCCTATTTGTTCTCTTAATTAGAAATGCTGATTAAAAAAAACTGAGGTAATGTATCGTTAAATATTCATGACTGAGGGGGGAAGCTTTGTAAAAACTTTTTGCTTGTGTTTCAAATATTTTGGCAACTTCCCTCCATCTCTCAGTCATAAAAACTGGATGGTCCTTCAGTAAAGGGCTGGTTACTTACTCCATCTCGATCCATGCATGGAAAGATTATGATTTATGGCCCTTGGAAGAGGGTGGAGTAAGCACTGGTTGAGAGTCATCCGCAGGGGTGCCGGAAGGAAATGAGGGTCGCAGGGGCAGTCGGCTAGAAAGGGCAAATCTAATTCGCGCGACAAAATTTCAATGTAGCGACAATAAAATCTTTTAATACATACTTATACATTTTTGCCTAAATTCACTGTATAATAAGGCATAATAATGATTGTTTTTTCTTTGAGATGAAAAGGGCAACCTTGCCCCCCCTGCCCCTCCTGTTTCGGCACCCTTGGTTGCCCGTAACCGGGTAAAGCCCGGAAAATTAAACACTTTTGTGTAATGCACCATTCTTGGCCAAATTCTAGGGAGGGGATCTATTATAGGCCTAAGGGGCTGACCAGAGGATAGTTGGGGGGGCTATGGACTTTAACCCCGGGACCAACTTTTTTTTCGTTCGTGGCACCTCGACGAACAATTTTTTTTGCATGCGCACTCGCGACAAACTTTTTAATCGGAATTTTAACATTAGGGGCCGACCAGATGATCTTTGGGGGGGGTGGGCTATGGATATTTGGTGAAAAAAAATGATTGTTTCCCACTTGACACTGAAAAAAAAAGTTTGTTTAGCACATGGAAATAAAAAAAAAGTTTGTTTCTACGTGTAGCTAGGGTACCGTAATGTTAAAATTCCAATAAAAAAGTTTGTCGCGAGTGGGCGTGCGAAAAAATTGTTTGTCGACGCATCGCGAACGAAAAACAAAGTTCGTCCCGGGGGTAAAATCCATAGCTACCGCCCCCGAACTATCGTCTGGTCGGCCCCTTACGGTACCGTAGCTCCGGGTGGAAACAAACTTTTTTTTTTATATTTCCATGTGCTGACCAAACTTTTCTTTCAGTTTCAAGTGGTAAACAATCTTTTTTTTTCACCAAATGTCCATAGCCCTTGAAAAGACACCGTACATGTATGGTATGTTGTGCACTACGTGTCGTTAGATTTTGCAGTTTATCTATTTATTATGTGTGAATGGATCTGCATAAATCTAAATTTTTGGGATTCTGGGACGGCTCGCTTCGACCCAAGTGCATGGGCTTGAATTGAGCCGGCGGGGCCCCTGAATCAGGACTGTTAGGGCCCCCATCTGCAACTACCAATACTTTACCCCATTAGGATTTAATATTTTTATTTTAAATTATTAGGGGTTGGGATAGCCCTAGATTTGCCCCATAGCAGTTGAGTAACTGACCAAGTGATCTAGCCTAAATTATAAATTATAGATCTATAAAATGATTGCCCCTTTCCCTACACACAGGAACTAAGAGTTAGATTGAAAAAATAATATTTAGTTGGGTATACTGGTCATATTAGGCAATTGCACATTAGGGCCAATTAAAAAAGTGTACCCATCCAAGTAAGCTTCTAAAAAGCTTGTTGATTGTAATTAGCAAAACAGCACTTGAACTTTCAAGAGGGGTCTTTGTGTACAGGTGTGGATAATTGCACTTTAATAATCCAGTGAAGTGTCAAGTCCCATTTTGAGCTATTTTGGCATTGATTGCCATTGGGATTGTCTCAGGTTGAGGTTTCAAGTGTCAGCAGCTATCACTGTACACTGACAGCAGTGGTTGGCCTGATTGACAGTGTCAAAAACGGCCAGCGGCGGCTGAAAACAGCGGTGGATTCGTTCTGATTAAGTAGTTTTTGACATAATTAAGAGTGGGATGCCTCTGTACTTTGTTTTATTGAAGTAGGGGAGACTTGGAGGAAGCTAAAACCCACGAGAGCAGAGCTCAGCAGGCTGAAACAGACCACATGCCTTTGTTGACGTTGGGTTGTTCCCAGTAACATGCCGGCACCAGGCCAGCTCGTGACGTTACGTGGCAGCCAATGGGATCAGCCCAATCCATTCATAGAGATCACTGGCCCAGCCACACAGTAATAAGCTACAGCTGACCACAGGCCAGTGGCCCAGTGTACAATAGCATTACCCTTTGAACCTTCCATATTACATCTGGCCAACCTCTGGCCAAGCTTCCCCAAATGATGATTCATGAGGCAAGCCAATCCTCTCATGGTCTTGAGTCCTTTTACACCATGTGAGGTTTGGATATTGGCCACGTGGCTGATGTAGTGGGTACAGTACAAATTTCTAAATCACCACACAAGAGCCCCCTCTACCAATAAACAACTGAACTAACACTCCATGCATGGGTTGTCCTTTTACATCATGTAAGGTTTGGATATTGGCCACATGGCTGATGTAGTGGGTGCTCTACTACTGTTGTGGCTAAGTAGCAAATCAATTGTCCATTGATGAAAATCTGGCAATGGTCTCAAATTCAAAGCCAGAGGAGGGTTGATGAAATTGTCTCAGCATTGCAAAGAAGAGAATGTATCAGTGGAATACCAAGTAGGTGCGACCATCTGACCTTTCAACCATGAGTCACATGAGTTGGAAGGAATAGTTATATATGAGGGATAATTGAGATAGGCAGAACTGTTTAAAAAGACTGGCTATACACTGTGTCCCATTGTCATTTTCTCTACTACAATTGGATGGAATACATGATAACGTTTGATGACTAAGCAATTAAATTATGCAACTGGATGAACCATGAGCATAAAACCATGAATACCATGCATGCTCTTTCTCTCTTTTTTTTTTCATGCAATTTTGTTATGATATGCTGCAGCTCTTCTGCGAACACATTATTAGCATGTTGTATTACACGTAAATGGCATGCAGCAGTGATTTGCCCATATGAAAAACCACCTTCATTATGCTTGTAATGAAGTGTGGCCTGGGTAACAAGCAGTGTGTGAGCAATATTCAGCTTCAAGCTAAATGTCACCCTGCTTGTAAAATGCATCATGTTCTGCATTGAAAGTCAACTTTCAATTTTAACATGCAAGTTAATAAATTGTGCTTCCATTTACAAGGGTGCTGTCTGAGTTGAGAATGGCATAACATAAATATAACCGTGTAACTGTTTTAAACAAACTCAGAATGATTTATCTTATTTTGTGTTGTCGGATGCCAGTTATATTCCAGGTGCAGTTTGAGATTCAATAATTTGTGATAAATAGTGCTAAAAGAATATATTTCCAATAAGATAAACTACACATGTCAAAGCAGTAAACAGTTGCATTTTAGGCAGTGCTATTGAACTTAAGGAATAAGAATAGTTCTTAAATATGTTCCATTTTGGCATTTTCTTCTGTGCTACCCTCACAAAACTCTTACACTTGGAGAATGTGTCTCAACATGATGTATAATAGTATATCACATTCTTGTATTGTTTACCAGGCCTTTTTTTTTGTTTATCACAAACTTAGTCTTTGTTTATCGCTTTGATTGCATTGTGTTCTGTTGTACAAAAGCAAGCAAGATTTGAGAGCTTCCTAATGAAAACCAATAGAAACCGATTGATAGAGCTTTATAGAGAACAAAAACAGAACATATAATACCATCAGCTTGCGATGTTCTTCTGAGATCTTGGATTTCTTATGAAGTACTCAATGTAGTTCGAATCTCAAATGTAGCTTTACACATGTTATAATGCCTCATACTTACATTTTACTCAAACCTATTTTATTTCTGTTTCAGGTATGTACCAGACTAAAACAAGAAAATCATTCTCAAAAAGAAATGGGATGGGTAAGTCACCTTATGAATGCTAAAGCCAGACAAAGATCACTTCAGTTACAAGAGGAGCATATATGTATACTATGCACTTGGAAGATTAGTAAATTTACAGTTCCGGACTAGGCCTACGAATCAAAATTGTTTTTATTCATCTTTCTATTTTTCATGGAATCTCTTTTTTAATGCAGCAAATATCTGCTGCAGATGAGAAGGACAAGGAATATAATTGAACAGCAATTATAAATGAATATCAGGAAACTAAATAGATGAATAAGAATATTATAATAGTGGTACTGTATAATATTCCTTAGAAGTGGTTAGAAACAATGAAATGATACTGCTTAGCTACGAATGAGCAGTAATAAAATATGGCATACTGTATCATATTTTATTTCATAACATTGGCATTGGTCAGAAGAGAAAGTATATATTTATGTCTGCGTCATTTATTTTTATCCTTGTTAATATATATGATGAAGGCGACCACCATACAATATAGAACGACATATTCAATTTTGACATATATGAACAAGCAATGCATAATATAGGCTCCTTTTACCACTGTGAGACTAGATAGAGAGTCTATATTCCATCATGCAATGACCAAACTACCTCCAGCACATTATCCCAGCTTAATGGCTTTCTGCTGTTCTCTAGACCTGTGGACCTTTTCTGTCAAAGGCTTTTTTCCTCCATCAAATATAAGCTGCCTCGCAGAAGCCTGGAAGACGACAATTTTGTTGACTCCTCATTTCCCTGACACCAGAGGCCAGTTATGGCCCCGAAATAGTTTGCCAAAATAGCACCGGGGGCATTCTGAGGTTGTTGTATTACTCGCCACCATTTGCTGGAAAAAAGTCTGATTACTTGTCAACAAAGGGTCAGCATTTTGGGTCTTTCTTAAGACCCTTTGGCTTACTCTGTTTGCAGAACATGACATGAATTTTGAAGAGGCAAAGGGTACCACTACGATTAAAAGTTTCCAAAGTGGAAAGGAAAAGGGCTAAATATAAGTACTTTTAGGACATCTTTGATAAATTCAGAAACTATGGAAGGAAGAATTGTTTCCCAATTACAAATTTCAGAAATTTACAGAATATTCACTCATGAAGCTGACATTCATCTGTCTTTATGGATTGAAGCTAGCAGGGTGCCCTTTCACTGATTAACACATTTTTCCTGCTTAACAGAAATTATCGAAAAAAGTGGGATTATGTTCGATAGCATAACATTCTTATGATATGACTAATCAATGAAATCAGCAAGCTCCTAATATCAGAAGTAGTTACATGAATTGTGTATAAATATGCAATATAGAACTGATACCATCTCCACACAAATCTCAATGTGGAAAACTAAACATTCACCTGTCTGCACAGCCATTATACCTGGCTGTCTTCTATCGCTGTCATTGCTCCTTTTAAGCTAGACTTAGATTATACAGGTGGCTCTTTCATAGTCTTTTTGCGTTATCTTGGTGATTTGCTTCAGGGCCTTTGAAATTTTTGCACAAGTCTTAGATGTATCTGGTAATACAGTGTCACATCTCAGTTAATGCCCAGCATAAAGACGGTGGATGGCACTCTCCTCTAGGCCCTACAGAATTTATAAGAGCCATATATAAGGCTCCTGTTCATTCTGTAAATTATCATCATTCTATGCTACAAAAGCATTAAAGCTTGTGGATGCCTTATGGTCCACATCTATTGAATTTACATTCCAAGGGACAAGTTAAAACAAAAAAACCTGAAGCAAGATTAAGGTCTACAATGTCGTGTACTGTTCTCGTCGGCATTTAGGCCGTTCTCTTCATTTTCTTTTTTTGTTTTGGTTCATGTTTTTTTCCATAATAAGATAACTTTTATAGGCTGTTAATGTCATTGTACACTACCCTCCAAAAGTTTGAATACACCTGGAAAAGTGAGGTTTCTTTTAAAAATACTTCATTTTGAAAGGAATTCTTTTTTTTTATATTTACATCAAACAATATCAGAAGTCACATTGAAGTCATAAGTTGTCTTTATTTTGTCATTTTGGTTGAAATTTATGGCATTTCAAATTATCGTATTTTATAAAAAATTGTCACGGCCCAACTATCTTCTAGGTTTATGAAATTTAATCATTTTTAAGTGTTTCTAGAGTTTTAACATGATAGTAACAGTAGTTTTAAACCCCAAAAAGACTGTTTAAAAAAATTGGACATTGACCACTCAAAAATACTAAATTTAGATAATTTTGGGTCACCATGAAGTATAATCATAGAATGTATCTTCTCAAGTGAAAATTATTTTATTTGAGCTGTTTCAACATAGGTTTGAGCCAAAACTAGCCAAAATCAGTTTTTATGTCCAATTTTCAATGGCCATTTTCTGATCTGAAACCACTGGTAAAACCATCACAAACCAGTGGAAATGTGTGAAAAATGATAAAATATCATAAATACGGAAGATAACTGTGGTTTTATAGCTTTTCATAGAAATGATAAACTGGCATATCAAGAAAATAATATAAATTTATACCAAAATGACCTAAAACTGTGGAATATGGACACATTATGGCCTGAATGTGAATTTCCATATTGTTTAATGTAAGTATAAAAAAATTGTGTTGAAGATGAGTTATTTTTTAAAGAAATGCAGCCTTTTTAAGTGTATTCAAACTTTTGGAGCGTAATGTAATATCTCCATCATCAAACAGATTCAATCTGTGATGCCAATTTCTGCAGCTTGAAACAAGCAATCACATGAAAGGACACGTTTGCTGCACCACTTTTGTCACACACCAACAAGCTGAGCTGATTAGAGAAAGCTGAGCCTCCCATGGGACCAATGAGGTTATAAACAATGCCAGGCTGTCCTCATTCTTCATGGCATGCTGGTGGAATACTCAATAATACCAGTACAATGTAATTACCAGAGAAGAAAAATAACGGTGCATCTCTTATTACAATGTAACACCCTAGTCTTCTTGCTTAATAAGGAGAAGTGCGGTATGTCTTAACACACAGAAGAAAATTACCATGATTACAGAATTCTGCAAAACCAAAACAATGACAGTGACACCGTTCATCTTGATTTTTCCTTGCATGTGTGGTGTGCTATTGCATGTGTGCTATTACTTTCTTTTTTTTTTTTTTGCTGATTTGTTTTAAAAGAGGAAGCAATCCATAAAACAGACACAGTTCTTGCAATTCCTATTTAAACGCATAACATTTATTGCTCATTTGTTCTTTTATGTTATATCATGGACTGATTGGACTCCATCATATCATTTGGGGTAAATCTGCAAGAGAATGATTAGACATCTTGCAGATAACATATCATAACTTCTTATCAACAATTAACGTGACAAGCATGTATTTTTAGGATATACCATTCATAATACTGTAAGTCCAATTGCAGAAATATGCTTTGGTTATCTCTTGTGCTCCGAAAGGAGACATTATAATTATAGAGAAAAAAACCAGGGCAAGGAATATCCTCTGGCAAACCAGGCGATCTTTGTGTGTGATATATGTTTTCATCCAGTGTAGAAGATGAAGGTGACACTCAGATGCTTCATCCTGGTCTTATTAGATGGGATGAACAATGGAGTTATTTTTTCTTTCTCTTCTTTTCCATCCTTCTTTTTGATTTCTGTCTGGACCATTTATCTTGTGACAAAAGCTATGGACAGCACTGAATATGCCCAATGGATTTACAGAAATCAAGCGAGCCTTGTCACACAATTCATCGTAATAAATGAGTATGAGTCATGTTCTGCAATCTCTAGCATTAAAGTATTGCCTTGTATCTTGTGAAAATACAATAATATATGCCTTGGCCCATTTTCTTGATTTTTCGTCAATGATGATTATACAGTATTTGAATTCTGGACTGAAAAAATAATCATAGATGGAACCCATTGCTGGACCATTGTGGTAAATATGTATATATTCATATTATAACAAACCAGAATTAGTAGTACCGTAATATGGGGTGAATCGGGACAGAATGGGACGTTTTTCTGTCATGGCATGGACAAAAATCATCTTAGAAATACAAATATGGTGCCAAACTGTGTCCGAAGACAAGGTCCAACTATCCCTAGGATAATTGAAAGATAGCTTTGTTTCCCAATGATTTAGACACAAAAAACCACTGTCCCGATTCACCCCACAGTTTGGGGTGAATCGGGACAGAGATTAATCTAAATAACTAGTCCTTCCTACCCTGTTTTATTGATTTATAATTATGAATAAACATTAGAAAACATGTTTAGCACCCCAAAAAGTCACTCTTAGTAAAATTTGAAGTCTATTATGTGTAGAATATTCACTTTTTAACAAAAAGTAATAAATCACTGTAAATTGACAAATATGTCATTATCTGCTTATTTTACAAGTAATGAATAATCTTGGACTAAATCCACAATAAATGATGCCAATTTCAACAATATAAACCCAAAATTCATGAAAATAAGCTGGATTGGAAATAAGTAAGGATTTTTGGGCCAGCTCTGTAACTCTGCCTTTCACTTGGATCCGGACACAGGAATAAAAAGATAAAATATCACATCTCAGCAACTCTCTCGGTCTCTTAAAACTGTTTAAATCAATTTGGATTATAAAATCTTTATTTTCCTGCCTTTATTTGATATTATATCACATAATTTTTTATCAGGTTCCAAAAGTGCATATTTATCACTATTTTGGCCGTGTTTGACACTCCCATAGCATTTCTACGAGATAAAAATAATTTTGCAGCATGGTAGTAATAATAATAATAATAATAATAGACATTTATATAGCGCCAATTCCAGTAAACTGCTCAGTGGCGCTTGTGCAAGATGGATTTATTTGTAGAAACTCTTAAACAGATGAGTTTTAAGATTTCTCCTGAAGCCTTCACAAGTTTTTGAGGCCTTGACGATCTCTGGCAGTTGGTTCCGCAGTTTTGGAGCAGCATGTGAAAAGGCTCTGTCTTCATACTTGTTTTTATTGCAGGAAGTTGGTTCATATAAGAGCATTTTGTTATTGCTTCTCAGATTAAAGTTTGGTTCAGATTTTGGCTGAATCAGATTTTGAATATACAAAGGGGCTTGTCCATTAGTACCCCGTCCACTATTATTTTATGACATTCTATCAATGATTTCGTTTCTTGAGTTATTAGCTGGGGTCCGAAAATTACACAGAAATAACTCTGAAACTGAAAGTGCATCAGTGCTTGTTGAATATAGTCAGTGCAAATGTACCCAAGTTTATGATTTTCTCCGTAATTGGCCATAACTATATACTTGAAGTCTTGTGAAATTTTTCTGTCTGTATCTTTTATAGTTTTTGTGGTACAAGCAAAGTTTTGACCAGCTTTTGAAAATATAAATTCTGCAGGGCAATGTTTAAGGTGCTGCAGCTCCTTGCCGCCTGCAGGTAGAATAATGAAAATCCATCCGAATCATTATTGGAATATATTCTAAGAAAGTGCAAAAAATCAAGTCCCTGGGACAAGTAGAAGTTGTTACTTTGGAAGAAATAAAATATTTTCCTGTCTTGTCCCGATTCACCCCAGTGTTCCTATTCACCCCATATTACGGTACAGGAGAACACATGTGCAAAGTGAGCCATTTTCAGAGTATCCTGTATTCAGTGTTTCATTTCAGTGCAACCCCAGAGCAAGTACAGTACAGAAATTGTCCTGTGATTTCTTGTTATTTCGGGAAAAGCACCTCCAAAACTAGATGTCAGCAAAGGAATAACGAGATACAGCTGACCATAGGCCAGTGTACATTGCCTTTTGAACCTACCGTATTATATCTGGTCCAGCAGTGGTCCAGCTCCTCAAAATGATGATTCATGAGGCAAGGCAATCTTCCTCTGCATGGTCTTAAGCCTTTTTGTAGTCAGCATCTCAGATCCAGAGCAGAAATATCTGCTTAGCTCTAGCTTCAGCTCAGGCTGGCTATATTACTTCGGCGACTTTAAATACACAAACTTTCATTCGTCATCAATTTCTGTGTTCAAAGAAATACTTTGAGTGTTCAGGAAAGTAACGATTTTTTTTGTGCCTAAATTGTAGAAGGACCTCGTGGCTGAGTCGGTAAGGCAGCCGTGTCTTAGCAAAATGCATGGCTTCTTAAGTTTTCAAATGTTGCGAGGTTGTGGGCCAAGGTTCGAATCTCGGCTGGGGAAATATATTTTCATTAAGTTAATGGACATACATGATCATTTCATTCAATAAACCTTTTTACTTGATTTAAGTCATTCTCTTTGCAACTTGCAGTAAAAATTGATATCCACAAAATGCTAAATACTCAACTAAAGATTAATTTTCACAATGTTGAATGCATGTACATAGCTACTACAAGCAAAAATGTATTGACCTCCAGGGATCCTGAGTGATTGGCATATATGTCTGATTTAGGCCTACTACTGCCATAAATATTTATTGACTACACTAAGTGTAAATATTAAAACGAGTTCTGAGTTCATTTATTTGCAGTTCTGCATTTTTGTAATAGCAAGGATGATCATACTATTGTTTGTGTCCCCTAGTTGCTGTAAGACTTGATAGCTAAGTCAGGCGGGCAGTGGCAACACATGAGTTTTTCAAAGTTGCAAGTTTGTGGACCCAGGTTCGAATCTCGACTTTGGAAGTAATTTTGTCTTAATTATTTTCAATGCAAGCATGTTGAGACAGATATACGTATTAAAATACTTTATAAGGTAAATATAATCTGAAATATGAAACTGCTGTTTGGATATAGGCCCTATTGCTCTTATTAATTTGCAATTAGAATGCATGTAAAATTTAATACAAAATAATTCTTATAGCAATCCAGTGCTGACTACAATTCTTTTTTTATAAAGAATTTTTTTTATTCCATGTAAGGCCTGGATACTAGCAACATGACCTTGGTAGCACGATGTAAAACCTGCTGTGTCGACAGCTGGGTTTACAGTGCAGTTATACAATATATTTAGTGATGTCAAGACATATTATTATTAATCTGTGAAAGATGCACACTGACACAGTCAGTATCAATCATTCTTGAGTGAAAGGCTCTGAGTTGGCAGTTCATTTTGATAACAAAGATACTCATTGCTAGACAGATATCAACCTCATCATCATTTTACTGCAAGTATTGTCTCCTTTCTAATTTCTTTTTGAAGTTTTTTTGTTTGAACCACTATCAATGACATGATTTCACATTACATGAACAAGCGAGCCATACATCAAGCGAATGGGTTTGCGACAGCATCTGCACTCTGCAGATTCCAAAAGTGGATAAGATGAGTAGTATTGAACACTGACAAAGGAAGCTCATCCAATTTGGGTTCATGTTTGTTTCAGTGACATGATAACTTGTATATGCTGCGAATGTCATTGTAATAGCTCCATCATTTAGCAGATTTCATCTGTGATGACAAAAGAATGTTTCCGCTAGCTTGCAACAAGCAATCACATGAAAGGACACGTTTGCTGCACCACTTTTGTCACACACAAGCAGGGAGAGCTGATTAGGAAACGCTGGGCGTCCCATGGAAACTATGTTGTTACAAACACTGCTGGGCTGTCCTCGTTCATCATGGCATCCTGGTGGAAGACTCAATAATGCCAGTACAATGTAATCACAGGAGGAGAAGCACAAACATCACAGAAGTAGTGTCAGTGGTGATTTGCATCTCGCTGACAACTTCAAGCCTTTTTTGCACCTCCTAAATGAGCCATGCGATTTCAGCTTCTTAGAATCCTCGTGGCATATGAACAAATAGTTTGCTTTTAAGGATTGAGGAAGCAATTCAAAGTCAGACAGAGGCGACCTTCAACGTTTTATATCACAAGAATACCAGAGCCAGTAAAACACAACAGACCGAATCCTGCAGATTTTGTGTTTGTGGCTGTATAAGTCATACTCTGGCAATCAGTGGCGTAACTGGGGGGTCTCGAGCGGGGGGGCACCTGGGGGGGCACGCGATTCTCTGGCATCCTGCCGCACCCACTATACTAATTGCATATTTTAGCCAGAGTTGGAAAACTCATATGGGGGGGCACCTGGGGGGGCACAGGTCCAATATGGGGGGGCCTGTGCCCCCTCGTGCCCCCCCATAGGGACGCCACTGCTGGCAATAGTTTATTATTCCTAGGAGAGCATCTACCAGACTTTTGGTTGTACAGGTTCAAAAGATAAAAGAGCCAGCCACATAAAAATAAGACACTGCTGACCACGGGCCAGTGTACAATAGCATTGCCCTTTGAACCTGCCATATCACATCTGGTCCAGAATTGGTCTTGCCATGGCCCAGCTTCTCCAAATGATGATTCATGGGGTAAGCCAATCCCCTTCTGCATGGTCTTAAGCCTTTTTATGGCATGTATGGTCTGGATATTGGCCACATGAACTTACTAGTATAGTAATACTGTAGAACAGATAGGATTGTGTAAATGTAGTGACCAAATGGTACTCTGTTATTATTTATTGATTGCCTTCCTGAATCATTTTGCATTCTAAAAGCAAAACTACATGTAGGGTAATGATAGTGTCTTGGCTTGGTGGAGGAGTAGCTATGTAAGTAGTGTGGATAAGTTTTCCCACCATATAGTTTGCATGTCTAGTTACAGATGTTAGAGAATAACTGACCATTATCCTATTGCTATGTTTTCGTCTACAACCACTGACAATGATTCCATAACAATGATAACATATCAGGAAGCCGCGTTGGTAGCACGAAATGTCTTCTTTAATCGATGCAGAAACTCTTTGGCAAAGTGAACTAGGGATTATTAGCATGGTGAGTTACATCTAAATGGCATGCAGCATTATTATCCATCCAATAACTATGTATCCTTCCATTTCTTTTCATAGACTGAAAGCTCGATGTCCTGCTGAGACTGGGTGGCTATTGGTCAGTTCAGGTGTGAGTGGAAAAACTGTATGTCATGCAAGGCTTTTTTGGTGATGTCAAGCTATATGAACATTCTCATTGGTTGGAAGAGTCAGCTGCATGACATCAAGCAGTTGCTCTTAAATTGCACCAAATTAACATTGTGAAGGCTCCAGTGTCATAATCATTTAGTCAATGGCATACATGGATACTCAAAGCATGCCATGTGATGCCAGGGTGGCTTGATTTGAAATCTTATTGGAAAGATGGGAAGTAGAGGAGGAAGGCTTAATAATATGTACTAACAGGGAACAGCTGATCACAATATCTGCCCTCAATATGCATCAGGAGAATGTATGTCTCTCAGCTGGGGAGTTTACTGTAGCTGTAAAAACACAAACAAGACTTTCAGAAAATCTCACAGTTGGTCGAATTCCAGCTTGAAGGTCAATATAATAATGTATCACCATGCTCAATCGCCAGGAACCAAAAACTGTAACTGAAACTTGACCAACAGTTTGGATACTCAGGTGCAATGAATAACAAAAACCAACAAAATTCCAGTGACATGAAACTTTTGAGGATTTGCTTTGTTTCTTGTTGCTAATTATAGCAGCCAATTATATTTGCTTGTCAGCATGTCATCATGCTCTATAGCTGTACATCACACAGAGCTGCTAGACCAATAGCTATCCTGAACCAGCATGACATCATGCTGTTGGTCTGAGGAAAAAAAATTGAAGGATACATAGTTATTGGATGGATAATAAGGATTTTCAAATGAGCCTTGCAGTTGAACAGTGTGCAAAAAACATAATAATAGGGGGATGGACATGGTTTTCATACATTCTTGACAAAGAATGTCCCTTCTCCATGGTCTGTGCAGAATAGCATAAAATTTTTGTTCAGTCTGTCAACAAAAATAAGAAAGCCTTGATGGAACTGACACTACTCAAACACACAAGACCTGGAAGGGTGACAAAAGGTTCATTTTGGCAGTGGAGCATTACAGCTCAGTATCACTGCCAACAAAAAGTTCTTCCAAGCTTGGAATGCAGCGTACAATGTCATGTATTGAATGTATCTCCAGTACTATGTCTGCAGCAAGCATGTATTGTAAATGACATAACAAAATGTGCGCTCCTGCATTCCTTGCAGCGAATGGTGTGGCTGGACATGGTTAATACAGACTCCGTTCTCATGTTTTGAACCAACAATAATTGTTAAAAAATATTCCATTTTCAAATGGCTAAAAGATGATTACTGAGCAGCTGTCTCTTCATTGTGGTTTCTGAAGGCAGTGTTCATTCTTTCTCTGATACCAGAAGAATTTGTGGTTCAATTACAGTCAGTCTCATTTTATAAACTAAGTTGAGCAGGAACAAGCAATAATTGTGGTATGAATGTAGGCAACTCTCATCACACACTATTAATATGACTTGACATAAGTGCTGTTTGAGGATGCTTCAACCTTATCTTGGTGGATGACAGACACATCTTGAGGTTGTTTGACAAAGTGACACTGACATCCTCAGCTTCAACGACCTGCAAATCAACGCAAGTGGAGGCTTCTAGTGCATTTTGTGTACTCAGCTGCCTGATGTCATGTATGTGACAGATTTTATGTGTGTTACCAGCCAACATAGTCACACAGATGTACGTGGAGAGAATAAATAATATTTCCCCTTCTGTTAATATATTGCTACTCATGTAATCGGCATGAATTAACAATGTTATACATCATTCTCATGCAGTGTCTGCTCCAAAAAAACAAGATCAAACAAGCATGTTGAGAGGAACAAACACATTGGCACAAAGGCTTTGGACTTATTTAATTTTAAAATAAGCTACATATAATAATAATGATAATATAATTATAATGATATAGTATGACTTTATATAGCGCCCATTCCAGATAAATCTGCTCATCGGCGCTCACCATACTGAATGGCAATCATACCAATCATTATAGTGATAACCTCTGGACATGGCCGGAGCGGGTCTCGAACCCACGTCCTCATGCGTACAAGGCGGGAATGCTAACCATTGTACCAGGGAGCCACATATAACAGCTTACAGTCCGTCACTTTGATATAGAAAAAATGAGGACCAGTTCACTGTGAAAAATGCACTTTGTGACTCATGATAGTCGATGAAGTGTCATCTTCTCTACTTTCAACATGGGGAACATAGAGGCTGTTTGATTAGTCATAATCTAGAGAAGGCCATTTGACTTGTCAAAATTGATTTTAGCATGAAAATCAGATGCATAATCCTTCTGTGTGGCTGTCACCAACAAGCGGGATAAGTCTCCTTAAATCAAATTAGCGTTGAAAGTATTGGGTATGATCATGACAAAGCATCAGCACAATGACATACAAAGTGCCATTCTCACAGTGCAACAGTCACTCTTTTTCTATGTCACAAAGTGACAGACTGTAATGTTGGAATACTGTAGCTCTATTCAATGACGTGAGGCATCACAGAAACTAATTATATTTGGGACCATGGAAGCCTTGTCATCCAGTTGGAGAAACTGTTGCCGTAGGAACGCCTGTCAAATTTTCTTGAATGGAATCAAGTTCAATGATTTCACATGCAAACTCATTGTAGCTGATTGGGAGAAGTATAAACAATGGTAAGATGTCCTATATGATCATACCATGCCAGTGCAGGAGCTTTCATGACACAGCAATATGTATATACAATGTAATCACAGGAGGAGAAGTGTTAAGAACTCATGGAGATATACCCTAATAGTCACATACTTCCTCAGAGAATAGCTAGCAATTTAAAGCTTCTCTTTGCCCCTCTTAATTACACTCCAATATTCCTGCTTTATATCCACTAGCTGTGCAAAAAGAGAGGACAAGTTCACTGTGAAAGACATTCTGAAAATGGAGTACTATGGCTGTCAAGCATCCTCAGAATAACTTATCTTTTACTTGTCATGTAACATCGAATTCATAATATTCAGTTGAAGTTCTATCGCATTATAAGCATTCAAAGAAAGAAAAAGCAGAAAAAATATATGTTTTGCCTACTTAGCTTGCATTGTTCATGCGAGAAAGTTGAGCCTTCTGGAACAGAAAGTTTCTATTCTTTCAATATAGTACCTGACATAATAGAATTTGCAGTTGCAGCAAATGGTGTTCCCTGTTGTGGTGACTTGACTTGGCTTGATATTGGCGGTCTCTTATTTTGAGACTGAAATTGCTTGAAAATTCTTCAGTGAAAAATGAAGAATTTCTCAGACACTTTTTATCACCTCTCTTCTATGTTGTACATGAAGGGCCTATTACTTCTCTGATGCTTTGAACATTTACTGTTCTTTTACAGCCAACCTAATTTGTAAAGCAAGTGGAGAATGAACGAGCAATTATTGTGATATGAATAATGGCTACTCTCATCATAGAGAATTAATCTGACTGGACATAAGGGCTTTCGGAGGGCACTTGGACCCTGTTATGTTGGATGACAGTATTATCTCGAGTTTGTTTGACTAAGTGATTCTGACGTCCTCAGCTCCAACAATCTGCCAATCGACCTAAGTGGGAGCTTCCAGTCTATTCCTGGCACTCGGCTTCCAGATGCCATGTACACAGTTTGTGACAGATTAGAGAGGTGTTATCAGCTTTGAATGAGCTGGCAAAATAGTGTCATGATGTACTTTGTGGTCACATGTAATATTCTCCATCCTTCTTATGCCTACGGCAAAAAAAGATATATGCATTTATTCTCTAGCAGAAAAAAAACTTACGCTATCAGCGCATGAAGGCTGTGGCTGCATTATTTAAAACAAAGCCTCTCCTATAAGTGATTGAATGAATATATATACCATTTTTTGTTTAGAAAAAGACAACTTGTGCTGATTGCATGTTACATCGCCATCCACCCTATCAGACAAATTGTGGGGATATGTACCTTTCGAAGTTAGTTTGATGGAATCAAATTAAATGACTTGTCTTAAGATTGGATCTCATGCACAGACCAACTATTTATCGACAACTGGTTTATTTCCACTTTCCAGTTTGAAAGCATGATTGTAGAAGAAACAAGCAATGACAAAACAAACTCTTCCAATTATATGGTTTCATGTTTGTTAAAATGACATGATAACTTTGATATGTTACATGTATGGATGTGAATGTAATGATTCCATGATGTAACAAATTTCATCAGAGACACATGCTTTGCAACAGACAATCACTCCATAGGACACATTTGGTCCCACTTTTTTGTCACACGCAGGCAAGCTGAGCTGATTTGGGACAGCAGAGTCTCCCATAGCACCAGTGATGTTATAACAATGGTAGGATGTCCTAATTGATCATGGCATGCCAGCAGAGGACAAAAGTCTTTGCAATGTTATCACAGAAGGAGAAGTGTAAAACACTCACACTCACAGAGATTAGCTTTGCTAATGGTCACATACTTCCCTTGAAGAAACCAAGCAATTAAGCCTCTCCTTGCGCCTTAGTCCATCACATGATTCTCAAAAAGGGCCTAAAAACACATTTTCGTTCACCCCCCCTGTTTAGCTCACTTTCTTGGTACCAAAATGTCGCAAATATTGTCTAGATTCCATTTCTGCTTGTTTCCAGGCTGGCAAATACCCTGAAACATGTTCTATTTGAGTTTGAATGAATGAAGGTCAGGCGTCGGACAATGTTCAAAATCGCCATTGCTTTTCACTTGTTTTAATCATATCTCAGCATGTAATTGGCCTAGAGAGTTGATTTTAGTGTTGAAACATATGTTTTTAGACCCCAGGAGTCTGAATATGAATGTAATATGTTGCTCAATAGCATATTTATACTCTAAATTGCATCAACTTCCACTCGCGAATGGCAACATTTTGAGCGAAATTATCACATTTAGAGATTTAATCAGTGATTGCCTTCCCATCTGTCAGAATTAGTTGTAGTAATTTCTATGGGTTATGCTCAGGACCTGTTTTAAATATCCTTCTTTTGTCTAGTTAAATTTATGGTCTCCAACATATTTCCTGGCACAGAAAAAGATAAGAATTGCAATATATTTTCCAAAAGTCATCTTACGATTCTCAAAAAGTGTATGTAAAACACACTTTATAGCCCCTCTGGCACCCCCCCTGTGTTAAGCTCACTTTTTTGGTATCAAAATGTTGCAAATATTGTCTAGATTCCATTTCTCCTTGTTTCCAGGACAGAAATGCCCTGAAACATGTTCTGTTGGGCTAAAATGAATGGAAGTCAGGCTTCAGACAATAGGCAAAATCGCCATTAGTTATACTGGCATTGCCCACATCTCTGGCACTATTGGGCTAGAGAGATATTATTTTTTGTGTTGAAACAACCAAGGAACCTGAATTTGGGTGTTAAAACGTGCTTGACAGCATATTCATACTCTGAATTATAGCCAATTCCATTTGCGAATGGCAACCATTTGAGTGAAATTATCAATTTTTTGAGATTTAGTTCATGATTGCCATTTCTTTTGTTAGAATTAGTTATTTATTGTCTTTTTAGCTCAGCTTTCTGGTACCAAAATGTTGCAGCACATGCCTTGAAACACATTCTACTTGAGATTGAATGGATGGAAGTCAGGTGGCAGACAAAGGGAAAAATCACCATGGCTTCAAACTTAGTAATTACACCGTATCCAATATTTTTATTCCCCTCAGGAATCACACTTACCTAGAGTGAATTATCAAAGATATGATATGTCAGTATATATATATAGACTGCTCTCTCATTTGGTAAAATCAGTCGCAGATCTGTCTTTAGATATCATCTTTTTTCCAGTTGAATGAATGGCCCTTAGCATTTTTTGACATTCAAAAATATAGAATCACTGAAATATTCTTCAGAATTTTAGAGGCCATCCTGAAAATAAGTTATATTTTTCACAGGATAAAGCTAACACAGACAGTGGCATTGTTATTTGTCACGGGAGATGAATGACATAGTCTCACTTATCCGAAGACAAGGCAGCCTGTACAGTAGATATTTCAGAGAATTCTTCATATCCACGCATCACATTTTTGACAGAAAGAGAAAATTTTCTTTCAGCTAATGTGACAAAATGGATCAAATTTTTTCAAGAAGCCTCTGGCCACAGGGAGAAGACTCTTGCCACAGCTTAATTGTGCATATATGATAGCCTAGGAGGTCTAGTATATTGCTTCATGGTATCAGAGCCCGGTATAACTGCCCTGTGCAATGCTAAACTGGACTTGGCTGTGTCAGTTTTCCAGCATAGTCACTGCCATTGTCATTCGAAGTGCATTTTTAGCTCCTGTGCATTGCATTAGGGCTTCTCCGGGTGCCCAAATGCATGCATTTCTACACCAAGTGCTTGAGCTGAGAGCTGCTGAGCATGTAAAATTGGTCCTATTCTTATATCAGGATAGAAAAAAAATTAGCATGCCTTTACTGTCAATGGCTATCATAATGGATCATTAAACTCTTCCAGTCTTTGAATTATCAAATTCTTGTTCATTATTCTAAGGGTACAATGTATCATGATTTGGGAAAATTCAGGTCAACGTTTAACCTATGGTATGATCAAAGTTCTTGGAAAAGGCTGGTCAATGATTTTGACTTTGGTAATGCTTGAGGTAAGAAGTAACCAGGTTTGTGAAAGCTTTGGGTCTGTCACTGGCACAGATCCAAAGCACACAAGTCCAACTGGTCATAGTTGGACTAGGTCAAATGGTTCAAGCTCTTTCTATTGACCTGAAAGAGAAGTCTCTGTGGAGTTCCTGTTTTGTGGCTGCTCAAGCAAAGTAACAAATCTGTCATGTTTGTACTGATGCACACAGATGCCCAAATACCTGCAAAACTGAACTGAGAAGTTTCTGATGAAAGCCATCTGATTATGCAATGTGATGACTGGATTGACTTGCAGTCTTAAAATCTATGCCATGTTAAAACTGAGATTCTATCTTACACCAGTCCGTAACTGGATATACCTCATGGAAGGAATGATTCTTGATTTGTGCACACAGGGATGTATCCTTGTCCCCCTCAAGGATAGGCCTACACCCTGCATTTTTATATTTTAGGATAATGTGGTCTGTCATTTCACAAAATTCAAAGCATTCCCTTTTTTGGAAGATTGGGGTTTGCAGCATAACTTTCATACCTCATATCTCTTGCTCATAGACTGATTATTTAGGTAAATACAGACCCTATGGGTGGGGATCCCTTATCCTATTGGCTCTCTGAATGCTCTGGAATAGTTAAAGACAATTTCTTCAACTAATCCTGGTCTACCCCATTATACAGACTTTCCCAGACCACTGGCATCTATGACTCCTCGAGCCAGACACTTGGATTCTTGAATCTCGAGAAAGTGTTATCTTGCTTGATATATACACAGATGGCTTTTAAAATTAAGGAACAAGGCCTTAAATCTAACATGTTCACAGACTCTGGCAGAAAAAAGGCCACTTGAATTATAATGAAAATGCAAGAATGTGGGCGTATTAATTTTTTTTTATTAAAAAAGGCTTGGGTCAGCCAGCAAGGCAGTTGTCAACTTCCACAATAAAGTAAGTACAGCTGCTTTAAGTTCTTTGAGTTCACAAGATTAAGCATTCTCACAATGTCAGAGGCTCTCTCTGGCAGAAGGAAGCTTTGGCTAATGAGAATGAAGATTGAGCCACTATCTGACAAGTGTCAGTCTGAAGTCAATTTAGTCAAACTATATGGCTACAAAAGATATCTTTAGTCAGAATAAAATGAACAAAAATACACCAACAGAGTTGTGCTTCATAGGAACTGAATTATGATTTGCTGCCAAAGGCTCAAGACTGTGGGATGGTGAAATTAAGCTTTGTGTCGGTACCAGCATTGTTTTCATAAAATCAAAAATATGGTTTTCGATGAACTTTGTAGGTGTGGCAAATTTCGTGTCAGAAAAAATAATATTATGTTGTAGGTTATTAATTGAAATGGAAATCGCAAAGTGGATGCCAAATATAATATCAGATGTGCCTGCAAAGGTTGTACAAACAGTACAGTTCTTGAGGGAAGAATCT
This sequence comes from Platynereis dumerilii, assembly GCA_026936325.1. NCBI lineage: Eukaryota > Metazoa > Annelida > Polychaeta > Phyllodocida > Nereididae > Platynereis > Platynereis dumerilii. The sequence goes on along the minus strand of JAPTHN010000001.1, from coordinate 70,276,718 downwards.
CAAAGCTTGCCTATAAATTAATAATTTGCTGCTACTTTCAAAATCGGTGGTAAGTATTGGATCTAATTTAGAGTATGAATGTGCTATTGAGCAAATTATAACATTCATATTCAGACTTCTTGAGTCAAAAACACAATTATTTATTATGTTTCAACACAGAAAATAATTTCTCTTGCTCAATTACAGCCGGTGATATGGGCAATGCCAGCAAAAAATAATGGCGATTTTGCCGATTGTCCGAAGCCTGACTTCCATTCATTTTAACTCAACCGAACATGTTTCAGGGCATTTTCTGTCCTGAAAAAAGGAGAAATGGAATCTAGACAATATTTGCAACATTTTGATACCAAAAAAGTGAGCTTAACACAGGGGGAGAGCCAGAGGGGCAATAAAGTGTGTTTTACATACACTTTTTGAGAATCGTAAGATGACTTTTGGAAAATATATTGCAATTCTTATCTTTTTCTGTGCCAGGAAATATGTTGGAGACCATAAATTTAACTAGACAAAAGAAGGATATTTAAAACAGGTCCTGAGCATAACCCATAGAATTTACTACAACTAATTCTGACAGATGGGAAGGCAATCACTGATTAAATCTCTAAATGACTGATTAAATCTCTAAATGTGATAATTTCGCTCAAAATGTTGCCATTCGCGAGTAGAAGTTGATGCAATTTAGAGTATAAATATGCTATTGAGCAACATATTACATTCATATTCAGACTCCTGGGGTCTAAAAACATATGTTTCAACACTAAAATCAACTCTCTAGGCCAATTACAGGCTGAGATATGATTAAAACAAGTGAAAAGCAATGGCGATTTTGGACATTGTCCGACGCCTGACCTTATTCATTCAAACTCAAATAGAACATGTTTCAGGGTATTTGCCAGCCTGGAAACAAGCAGAAATGGAATCTAGACAATATTTGCAACATTTTGGTACCAAGAAAGTGAGCTAAACAGGGGGGGTGAACGGAATCCTGATTTTGGACACTCATGTGATGGACTACCTCCACAATGGTGATCCAGCCCTCTCTGCCCATCATGCCCTGAAATTCAAATATTGTATAAATTTAATAAATAAAATTTCAGATAACACTAGTTTGACATATCAGAATAAAATTTAAACATTGTATGAATTATAAAGATAGCGTTCGGGATAACTTTGAAAGATCTGAATAGTAATAAGCATTTTCAAAAAGTGCAAGAAGACAAAAATATATATTTTTTTAAAAACCTTGTTTTTTTAAATAAAATGTGCAGCAAATGAAATCACTCTTAGTTATTGCATCTTAGAAATTCCTTGTGATTGAAGACAAAACTCTGTTACTTTATCCTAATTTATTAGATGGGATGAACATTGGAAGCCTTTTTCTTCTCCATTTTGTGATCTGTGTCTGGATCAATTATTCATATTATCAGGGGATGACAGTTGTGTTATACTTGGAATATGCTTTGCTGATTTATTGAAGTCGATCTGGATTGCAGAATCACGGAATTTCTTATGTGGTGCCAGCACTGAACCCAAATTTGAAATATTCTGTCAGTATCAAGAGAAATCATTTTGGCACCACAAAGTTCATAATCCCTGCATATTTCTCTTTAATATAATTATCCTGCATCACAGGTAAACAAATAAAATTACAGTCTGTTCATTATAACATTTTATACTGCGCGTCATCAAGTTGATTTGTCCTGAACTACGAAGGTGAGAATACTATTTGCTTGAGACTGAGAAGTTCATACACTGAAGTTGATAAACTGAAAAATTCCTAAAGTTGGGTCTAAAAATCTGGCATAACTCCTAGAGTTGGCCTCTAAATTTGATTATGAACTTTTATCGAATCATCACAGTTAATATCTGGGAAAAACAGGCAAATACCATTGCGACGACAAAAAAAATTCCTGGAGTCGGGGTATATTCGTGACGACCGACCGCCTAGCACCGGGTCTGGTTGCTGAAAAAATTTTGAGTACCCCCCTCAGGACTGAAGTATGTATACAGGCTTTTGTTCATATAATATACTAGAGGCTCTGGGTCTTTGAGTCTGCGATTTCAGTTTCTTAGCATCAGCCAGCACTGTCAAGACTAGAGGTTATACAACCAGCAAAGATCAAGAAAGGGCCCAGCCACACAGTAATAAGCTACAGCTGACCGCAGGCCAGTGGCCCAGTGTACAATAGCATTACCCTTTGAACCTTCCATATTACATCTGGCCAACCTCTGGCCCAGCTTCCCCAAATGATGATTCATGAGGCAAGCCAATCCTCTCATGGTCTTGAGTCCTTTTACATCATGTAAGGTTTGGATATTGGCCACACGGCTGATGTAGTGGGTGCTCTACTACTGTTGTGGCTAAGTAGCAAATCAATTGTCCATTGATGAAAATCTGGCAATGGTCTCAAATTCAAAGCCAGAGGAGGGTTGATGAAATTGTCTCAGCATTGTGAAGAAGGGAAGGTCTGGGTGGAATACCAAGTAGTTGTGACCATCTGGTCTTTCAACCATGAGTTACAGATTATGGCATTGTATGGTATAATTGGTACATGGTATATCTTTATTAGCCAATATATATTTTTTTTAAATATAATATATATATCCTGGACCATTTTGTTGGATGAATTGGAAGGAATGGTTGTGAGGGATAATCATAATTGTGGAAGACAGAACTGTTTAAAAAGACTGGCTAGTGGCTATATCCCATTATCATTTTCGCTGCTACATTTGGATGGAATACATGATAATGTTTGATGACTAAGCAATTATGCAATTGGATGGACCATGAGCAATTGAGCATAAAACCATGAATACCATGCATGCTCTTCCTCTCTCGTTTTTCATGCAATTTTGTTGTGATATGTTGCAGCTCTTCTGCGAACACATTATTAGCATGTTGTATTACACGTAAATGGCATGCAGTAGTGATTTGCCCATATGAAAAACCACCTTCATTATGCTTGTAATGACGTGTGGCCTGGGTAACAAGCAGTGTGTGAGCAATATTCAGCTTCAAGCCATTTACAAGGGTGCTGTCGGAGTTGAGAATGGCATAACATAAATATAGCAGTGTAGCTGTTTTAAATTATTTCTCTTATTTTGTGTTGAAGGTGCATTTCGAAATTCAGTAATTAGCCATAAAAAGTGCTAAAAATATATATTTCCAATAAGATAAACTACACATGTCAAAGCAGTAAACAGTTGCATTTTAGGTGGTGCTGTTGAACTTAATGAATAAGAATAGCTCTCAAATATGTTCCATTTTGGTATTTTCTGCTGTGCTACCCTTACAGAACTCTTACAAGTGGAGAATGTGTCTCAACATGATGTATAATAGCATATCACATTCCTGTATAGTTTATCAAGCCATTGTTTTGTTTATCACAAACTTAGTCTTTGTTTATCGCTTTGATGTTGCATTGCGTTCTGTTGTACATGCAAACGAGATTGGAGAGCTTCCTTATGAAAACCAATAGAAACCTGGTTGATAGAGCTTTATAGAGTATAAAAACAGAACATAATACCATCTATTTTCTTCTGAGACCTTGGATTTCTTGTGATGTACACAATGTAGTTCGAATCTCAAATGTAGCTGTACACATATTATAATGCCTCATACTTACATTTTACTCAAACCTATTTCATTTCTGTTTCAGGTATGTACCAGAAAATAACAAGAAAATCATTCTCAAAAAGAAATGGGATGGGTAAGTCAATTTATGCATGCTGAAGCCAGACAAAGATCACCTCAGTTATGAATATATACTATGCACTTGGAAGATTAGTAAATTTACAGTTTCCAGACTACCAATCGCAAAAATTGTTATTCATGTTTTTATTTTTTTAATTGGAATCTCTTTTTTTAACAGCAAACATCTGCTGCAGATTAGAAGGACAAGGAATATATTTGAACAACAATTTATAAATGAATATCAGGAAACTGAATAGACTAATAAGAATATTATAATAGTGCAACTGTATAATATTCCTTAGAATTGGTTAGAAACAATTGAATTATACTGCTTAGCTACAAATGAGCAGTAATAAAATATGGCATACTGTATCATATTTTATTTCATAACATTGGCATTGGTCAGAAGAGAAAATATATATTTATGTCTGCGTCAGTTATTTTTATCCTTGTTAATATAGGACGAAGGCGATCACCATACAATACAGAACGACATATTCAATTTTGACATATATGAACAAACAATGTAGAATATCCATGGCTCCCTTTACCACTGTGAGACTAGATAGAGAGTCTATATTCCATCATGCAATGACCAAACTACCTCCAGCACATGATCCCAGCTTAATGGCTTTCTGCTGTTCTCTAGACCTGTGGACCTTTTCTGTCAAAGGCTTTTTTCCTCCATCAAATATAAGCTGCCTCGCAGAAGCCTGGAAGACGACAATTTTGTTGACTCCTCATTTCCCTGACACCAGAGGCCAGTTATGGCCCCGAAATAGTTTGCCAAAATAGCACCGGGGGCATTCTGAGGTTGTTGTATTACTCGCCGCCATTTGCTGGAAAAAAGTCCGATTACTTGTCAACAAAGGGTCAGCATTTTGAGTCTTTCTTAAGACTCTGCTTACTCTGTTTGCAGAACATGACATGCATTTTGCAGTGGCAAAGGGTACCACTACGATTAAAAGTTTCCAAAGTGGAAAGGAAAAGGGCTAAATATAAGTACTTTTAGGACATCTTTGATAAATTCAGAAACTATGGAAGGAAGAATTGTTTCCCAATTACAAATTTCAGAAATTTACAGAATATTCACTCATGAAGCTGACATTCATCTGTCTTTATGGATTGAAGACTAGGAGAGCTAGCAGGGTGCCCTTTCACTGATTAATACATTTTTCCTGCTTAACAGAAATTATCGAAAAAAGTGGGATTATGTTCGATAGCATAACATTCTTATGATATGACTAATCAATGAAATCAGCAAGCTCCTAATATCAGAAGTAGTTACATGAATTGTGCATAAATATGCAGTATAGAACTGATGCCATCTCCACACAAATCTCAATGTGGAAAACTAAACATTCACCTGTCTGCACAGCCATTATACCTGGCTGTCTTCTATCGCTGTCATTGCTCCTTTTAAGCTAGACTTAGATTATACAGGTGGCTCTTTCATAGTCTTTTAGCGTGATCTTGGTGATTTGCTTCAGGGCCTTTGAAGTTTTTGCACAAGTCTTAGATGTATCTGGTAATACCATGTCACATCTCAGTTAATGCACCACATAAAGACGGTGGATGGCACTCTCCTCTAGGCCCTACAGAATTTATAAGAGCCATATATAAGGCTCCTGTTCATTCTGTAAATTATCATCATTTTATGCTACCAAAGCATGAAAGTTTGTGGATGCCTTATGGTCCACATCTATTGAATTAACAAGGAACAAGTTAAAACAAATTCCCACAAGACAGAGTGGCCAGTTCTGTGATCACATACAAGATTATATAAGGTCTACAATGTCGTGTACTGTTGTAGTCAGCGTTTAGGCCATTCTCTTCATGCAGTCTTCATTTTCTTTGTGAAGAGTTGCTTCAGGTGACTTTATTGAATATGATGCATTTTAACTGGTGAAATATACATATATATCAACTTGTTTATCAAGTGATGAAACAGGTATGCAGTCAGAATCAATCACTCTAAAGTGATAGACTATAGCTACAGGATGATAATTTTAGACAACAAGGCCTGGGAGATATCAGCTTCATAGTCATTTTGCTGTAAGAATAGTCTACTTTCTCATTTGTTTAGAAGTTGTTTGATTTTAATCAATATCAATGAAATGGCTCACAATAAAACTCATGAACAGGCCAACCATACATCAGCTGAATTGGTTTGCAGAGGTATATACCTGCAGATTCAATGGCAGATGAGATGAGCAATGGTGAACGCCAACAATGCAAGCTTATGCAATTTTTTTTTTTTTTGGTTCATGTTTTTTCCATAATAAGATAACTTTTATAGGCTGTTTATGTCATTGTAATATCTCCATCATCAAACAGATTCCATCCCTGATGCCAATTTCTGCAGCTTGCAACAAGCAATCACATGAAAGGACACGTTTGCTGCACCACTTTTGTCACACACCAACAAGCTGAGCTGATTAGAGAAAGCTGAGCCTCCCATGGGACCAATGACGTTATAAACAATGCCAGGCTGTCCCCATTCATCATGGCATGCTGGTGGAAGACTTAATAATACCAGTACAATGTAGTTACCAGAGAAGAAAAATAACGGTGAGAGAAGTAATCTTAATGGTCGATTGGATTTGGCAACAGTTTACTTACTGCAAGCCTCTTTTTGCACCTCTTATTAACACCCTCTAGTCTTCTTGCCTTAATAAGGAGGATAAGTGGGATAGTGGGATATGTCTTAACATACAAAAGAAAATCATCATGATTATAGAATTCTGCAAAACCAAAACAATGACAGTGACACATTTCACCTTGATTTTTCCTTGCATGAGGTGTGCTATTACTTCTTTTTTTACTGATTTGCTTTTAAAGAGGTAGCAACCAATAAAACAGACGTGGTTCTGGTAATTCCTATTTAAACAAATACAATTTTTTTGCTCATTTGTTCTTTGTCATATCATTTGGGGAAATTCTGCAGGAAGATGATCATACATCTGGGAGATAATATATTATAACATCTTATCAACAATGAAAACATCAAGCATGTATTTTTAGGATATACCATTCGTAATAATGTATTGTTCAATTGCAGAGGTATGCTTTAGTTTTCTCTTGTGCTTGAGTAGGAGTCATTATAATTAAAGCACAAAATACCAGGGCGAGGAATAGCCTCTGGAGGACCAGGTGATCTTTTTATGTTATATGTTGTCATCCAGTGTAGAAGATGAAGTCACAGAAGGTGACACTCAGATGCTTCATCCTGGTCTTATTAGATGGGATGAACAATGGAGTTATTTTTTCTTTTCTTTTCCATCCTTCTTTTTCATCTCTGTCTGGATCATTTATCTTGTGATAAAAGCTATGGACAGCACTGAATATGCTCAATGGATTTGCAGAAATCCGCAGAGCCTTGTCACACAATTCATCGGAATAAATGAGTATGTGTCATGTTTTGCAATCTCCAGCATTAAAATATTGGCTTGTACGTTGTGAAAATACATTATATGCCTTGGCCTATTTTCTTGATTTGTCCTCAGTGATGGTTCTATATATAGTACTTGAATTCTGGACGGAAAAAAAATCAATGATAGAACCCATTGCTGGACCATGCTGGTAAATATGTATTTTCATATCACATAACAAACCAGAATTAGTAGTAGGCTACAGAAGAACACGTGTGCAAAGTGTGCCATTTTCAGAGTATCCTGTATTCAGTGTTTCATTTCAGAGGAACCCCAGAGCAAGTACAGTACAGGACTAGTCCTGCGATTCTTGTTCTTTCTTTGTAAGTCTTAACCCTCACAGTTTCTTGTTATTCCTGGAACAGCATCTCCAAAACTAGAGGTCAGCAAAAGAATAATGAGATACAGCTGACCATAATCCAGTGTACAATTACATTGCCTTTTGAACCTACCGTATTATATCTGGTCCAGCAGTGGTCCAGCTTCTCAAAATGATGATTCATGAGGCAAGGCAATCTTCCTCTGCATGGTCTCAAGCCTTTTTATTCCATGTAAGGTCTGGATCCTAGCAACATGAGCTTAGTAGCACGATGTAAAACCTGCTGTGTTACTTTAACTGCAGCTACTGTAATGAATATAAAAGTGCCACTTTACAGCAGAATATTGGCATGTACTGTTTTTTCTGTAACGGTTTCATGTTTGTTTCAGTGACATGATAAGTTTTATATGCTAAGAAATGTCATTGTAATAGCTCCATCATTTAGCAGATTTCATCTGTGATGACAAAAGAATGTTTCCGCTAGCTTGCAACAAGCAATCACATGAAAGGACACGTTTGCTACACCACTTTTGTCACACACAAGCAGGGACAGCTGATTAGGAAACGCTGGGCCTCCCATGGGACCTATGATGTTACAAACACTGCTAGGCTGTCCTCGTTCATCATGACATGTGGTGGAAGAATAATGCCAGTACAATGCAATCACAGAAGGAAAATTATAACAGTGACAGAAGTAATCTCAATGGGTATTTTATTTTGGTGAATGCAAGCCTCTTATTGGCACCTCCTTGTCACACTGTACATAGTTGTGCAGTCTTTATTAGGCTGAGGGTAGGAGTTTTAGCACTCATAGGAAAATAGTTGAATTCGCTTTAGTGACATTTGAAGGACAGAGCATCAAGTTTCAGTGGAGCCTCCAAGGGCCCTGTGGACTGCATGAGCATTAAATATATATGATGTCAGTTTGGCTAATTTTTTTTTCTTTCTGACTTAATTTGATACTGGACTCCATCTTTCTGCATAGGGCAATTCTTCAAGGGGCTGATACTTTGTCTATGATTAATTTTGATCATATATATATTGCATCTTATCAACAATGAAAACAATAAACATAACATTGTATTTTTCTAGTTATATAGCATGACATTGACAAACTGTAAGTTCACTTGTTAGGGGATATGCTTCATCATTCTCATGTTGTTTGGTTTCCTCTTGTGCCCCCAAAGGAGATACTGTATATACAGCATAGAAAACCAGAGCAAAGAGTAGCTTTTAGAGGACAATGTGATCTTTGTGTGTGATATATGTTGTCATCCAGTGTAGAAGATGAAGTCACAGAAGGTGACACTCAGATGCTTCATCCTGGTCTTATTAGATGGGATGAACAATGGAGTTATTTTTTCTTTTCTTTTCCATCCTTCTTTTTGGTCTCTGTCTGGACCATCTATTCATATTTATCTTGGAATAAAAGCTATGTGCTGCACTGAATATGCTGGAGGGATTTACAGAAATCCACAGAGCCTTGTCACACAATTCATCAGAATGAAGTAGTTTGAGTCATGTTCCACAATCGCTGGTATTAGGATACAGTCCTGTATATAATGGAAATGCTATACAGTGCTATACTTACTTGTTGAGTAATTTCCTCCTCTTATTCAGGGGGACCCTGGCCGTCCAGGTACATTGTAGGGGGGATACGTTGGGGGGTCTAGGGGGCTGCCTGAACAACCCAAAATAAAGTACGACTACCCCAGCAGGAAGGAAGAATCAGCCACTACTTTACCCTTTCACACCTTTTGGCTCCCTCCAAATCCCTACCTACCTTTACCTACTTAAATTTACTTTTAAAATTACATTTAATTTACATTAAGCCAATACCAATTCAAACTCCATCACCCCCTTTGTGTTTGTTTTCTTTGATATTGTTGCCCTTTGCTAATTGCAATACATTGATAGCTCTGTTATTAGAGTTCTTAATATGGCATAAAGTTGTGGTGAGGAGTCAAAAGTAGTTGTAAGGAGATTTGGGGTGGAGAGGAGAACAGAGGGCAAAATAGGTAAAAAGAGGACTTCTGACAGTAATTTTTCTTTCTTTATTTTGGGTTATACTGTATATGGTGGGCTATGCATCGTATGTATGTGAAAAGATTACATGATTTGTGGGACCTATTTTCGTTATATTTCTTCAACAATGGTTTCTATATATAGCATTTGAATTCTGAACTGTAACAATATAAATTTATACCGTTTGACACCTCTGTCAGCCAATCATATACCAGTATTTCAGGGCGATAATTCCCATGTTCTTTGAGGTCAATTTATAATATCTCATGTTTGACTGTTAGAATGTTTGACTATTTGTCTCATGGTATAAGCCAGTTATTCTCCATGGGATTAGGAATATGTGTTTTATCAACAAAAAAATGTTTTCATGTATCTTTTAAAACCGCAATTAATGTATCTTTATCACTTTGAATAAAAATGTTATTAGTCTAAGGCCAGTTAGAGTCAACAGTATAGGCAAAAATTGGTTGTGGCAGCCATTTTTCAAAATGGCTGCCATTTGAAGCCTATGGAATGACACCGGTCAATGGAAAATGGCGTCTTGATAAAAGGATATACTATTAGGATCCCAAAACCAATAATTCCAATAGATTTTCATTTTGGTGTATCTACTGGAACCTGTAAGGGAATTTTTGACTTCGAACCCCATTGGATTTATATTATAAACTTCAATGCCATTGAGCAACCTTTGAATATCAATTGATTTTCATTAGATTTGCCACAGGTGATTCTAAGATGAAAAGGAAAAAAGTTCAGAGGGTAAGACCTTGACATTTCTCTATTTTTATTTTTCCAATGCATTTCATTGGCACCCTACCCCACAGTAATAAGACACGGCTGACCACCGGCCATTGTACAATAGCATTGCCCTTTGAACCTTCCATATTACATCTGATCTAGAATTGGTCCAACAGTGGTCCAGCTCAGAACTCCAAATGATGATTCATGAGGCAAGTCAATCCTCTTTGGCATGGTCTTAAACCTTTTTATGCTGTGTAAGGTCTGGATACTGGCCGCATGAGCTCACTGGCAGATATAAAGAGAGAGGCCTAGTACTGGTTGTTGCGTATGTAGGATTGAAGGTTGTGAGCAAGTAAAAGAAAAAAAGAAAGAAATATTTAAAGTCGGGTTGATAAACAAAAAGAAACATAAGCGCACTTACGACAAAAGGTACGATTCCAAATAAAAGAGAGTTTACAAATAGAATAATTAAGTTATGTAATATTTGTTGATTATTCAGGCCTGGTTATGGATTCAAAGCCTGAATTTGACTGATATACCGTCGTTTGAAGCCACGACCTTACCATTCATTCATCTGTGTTTCAGAAGATTGATTTAATTTCAGGCAAAAGGTATATATAAGATTTATCAGTATAATTGTCATATTACATGTAAGAGATATTTGGTTTGTGCGACATTGTCGTTTTTGTAGTTGAGGTCTTCATCTGTTATTTTTTTTGAGAGTTCAAACTTATCCACAGGAGATAAGACTGGCCTGATTTTGAGTGCCTGCTGCTTCTCTCCTTCAAACTGTAGTCCAACTATAAGTACCATTATCTATAAATCGATTGGTGGAGAACCATACAATACATAAGACATGCAAAAATATAACTTTTAAAAATATAACTATGACTTTCACCAAGCAGAATCTATAAGGCTCAAAAGCCAGGCAAGACATGTCCTCTCTCTGTAAAAAAAACTGCTCACCTTTTATACAAGTGAACAAACTGAAATTGGCTTGATGCGTTACACCCGAACGGATGCAGCAGTGATTTGCCCATGTCATTATGCTTTTAATGAAATTGTGGCCTGGGTGACAAGCAGTGTGTGAGCAATATTTGGTTTCATGCTAAATGTCACCAGCACATAAAATGCAATGTCAGCAAACTTCCATCAATTGATGATAGAGAGTGATTATAAATTCATTAAGATAATGGCATTTTAGCCACTAAGCAGTTTTCATAAACCGTCTAATTTAATACATGATTCTGAGGTGGTGTTTAAAACAAAGATCAGTACCTTGCTAGTTGAAGCAAAGTTGTTGTTCTTTTTATTTAAACCACAACAACAACAACAAAATGCTGTAAAATTATATGTGGTACAGTTTCCTTGAGGATGGTAATGACAAATGCATCAATTTCTTTTCCTGGTATGCAGCAAAAGCCGCCAGCTCATATAGACCACCATTATTACGCAAGATATTTCATTTTTATTGAAAATAAATGTCTTTATAATATTATTAAAACCGTGAACTCGGTATGTTGACAGAACAGCATGATAAGGCGCATTGACCTCAGACCCCAGTAGACCGGGCTAAAAACAATGATTTCCTTCACTTCTAATATGTATTGTTCACAATGGAGATGAAATTAGATCCATTGAAATATGCACTCAAAATGATGTTTTATATCGGATGGAATATAAAATGCAATTTCAGTTGAAGAAAAGAGATCCCTTAAAAAAATTGCGAAAGCTGAGCTCTTGTTTCATGAATTTTGTATCAAATTATATGTTTGCATGCAGAGGTATTTCAATTCTAATGGAGGTCATATCATATTCATTTTTCTAAAAAAAGAAGAAATCATATACATCTGAAACTTTATATCTTGGTATGCACTCCTGTTTATATATACCAATGGGTTTAAATTGGTGCTGTAGGCTTCTTTCACCGCGATTTGGTTTTTTTTAAACTGCACGCATGTAAATGCCTGATAATAATTGGATTTTTTTTCATAGTCCCACCTGAAAACACTGCTGCATAAATAACATGTGTGTGCTCATTTTTAAGGACAGTTGATTGGCTTTGTGCCTCTTTATATTACTACACAAGAATGCTGATAACCTCTAGAATATTTCAAAATTACTGAAGAGTTTGTCATTCTTCCTCAATTATCATAATTCGCTTTTCCTGCATTGCTAAACAAAATTCTATTTTGTTAGTCACAACTTTCATTTCTTATCACAACTTTCATTTTTTTTATCCAAACTTATACTTTGTTTGTCACAACTTCTATTTGTTTGTTACACTGTTTGTTTATCACAACTTCTATTTGTTTATCACAACTTCTATTTGTTTGTCACAACTTCGATTTGTTTGTCACAACTGCGATTGTTTGTCACAACTGCTATTTATTTGTCTCAGCTGCAATTTGTTTGTCACAACTTCTATTTGTTCATCACAACTTATATTTGTTTATCACAACTTCCATTTTGTTTATCACAACTTTGATTTGGTTTATCACCACTTCTATTTGGTTTATCACAACTTCAATTTTGTTTATCACAACTTCCATTTAGTTTATGACAACTTCCATTTTGTTTATCACAACTTTTATTTGGTTTATCACAACTTCTCTTTGTTTATGACTACTTCTATTTGTTTGTCAAAACCTTTATTTGTTTATCACAACTTTTATTGTTTATGTCACAACTTCTATTTGTCTGTCACAACTTCTATTTGTCTGTCACGACTTCTATTTGTTTATTACAACTTCTATTTGTTTTTCACAACTTCTAATTGTCTATCACACAACTTCTATTTGGCTTACCATGGTTAAGAGAGGTCTGAATGAAAGTCTACACAGAGTCAGAGTGAGAAGGTTTATCGAATTAGCTTTAATGTGCACTGGCATCTGGGATTTGTCACAGAATATTTCTCATTTCGACTATAGGGCAAGCAGCCAATGTCGACTCACTTGATTTGTATATTCAGTTGTAGTTCATTACTCACTGTCTAATGTCTACGTCCCGGGTCGACGTATGAGTTTGTTATTTTCCACAGTAACTATTACAGGTATCTTTATTTAGATAATTTGTTAAAAGAATCATTGCATATATATATGAAAGAAGCCTGTGGTATCCATGGAAACAATGGCTGGGGGAATATGATAACTATCCTTTAACCGAGGATGATTATTCATGTGCAATTGAATTTCATCTTTATGAAAACATGATAGTGATACTAAAAAGGGACCAGCTATAATACCCTATTCTTTAACCATATATTTTTGGTCAGTCCTGCAAGGCTTGTTCTTCCATTACAAGTCAAACATACAGTGCAAAAATTCAGCTTACTGTCATTTCATAGCTATGTGTGTTTTGAAAACTTTGTTTCGCAGTTGAACCGTTACATCATCAGGGTATTTGTGAATGTGATTGGTCTACTTTTCCAGCTGTGACACTCAGTTTAGAGTTTGGCATCACAGTTAATGCCAAAGGAATTTAAAACTGCCAAGCAATGTTGTGTTGGTGTACAACCACAACAAACAACTTCTGTCTGAGCCAAATGTAACGCGTTACCAGAGAGTCTCTTACCAGAAGAGTCTCTGTTTCAATGTTTCCAAATAAAATCTGTTTTATTATTTTTCACAATTTCAAATCAACTTTTTAAAATCCATCGTCAGTCCTTGTAATTCTCTTTTGAGGATAACTGGTCCGTTTGATTCAGTTGCAGGTCATTGAAGCATCTATCAACCAGTGCAGGTATCAAAGCTAAACAAACAAAACACTTACATAATCCATGTGTCAAAGCATTTTGTCAGCTATGTGCTTGTAACATGCAAAGTTACGCGACTTAATCCGTCAATTCACAGTCTTGGGAAAAAGTAAAGTACTGGAAAAACACAGAGCTCTGACAACGATAATAACTATGGCCCTTTCGACAAAATTGCTTTTCGAAACTTTTTGCCTCAGTTAGACATCAGTAGGCATCTGGCCTGCAAACTCCATCTCTGACACCAGAGGGCAGTAATTATCCTTGCTCTAGTGGTTTGTTAAAATGCCACTAGGGTAGCCTCAGTATTGATTGCCAGCAAATGCCAGAGAATCAGAATCCTGAGTGAGATGGTGGGGGGTAGGGCTTGATATCCTTTTTGTATGCACCAATTAGGATTAAATTACATAAAAGAACCACAGTAATAAGGCAAGGTGCACTCTTGGCGCAGGATGAAGGACTGTCTGACATGGGTAGCACGACCGGAAACTGCGTCCGGTACCAGAGATTTGCAGTCGAGCATGTCCTTCTCAGCTATACCCAAGGCTCTGATTTTCAGAAAGAAAAATAAACTGTTCACTGTAATTTCTGATTTCCAGTGGTTCTACGACTGATTAGTATCTAAAAGGTACCCATCTATTAATTCATCTGTCAATTATACAGCCCTGGCTGCTTTCTTTCTTCCCTGATTTCACCCTTCTTGCTTTCTATCTTCAACTGTGCTTTCTTACTTGCCTGCTATTTTTCTGGCTTTAATTTTTTCCTCAGCACTTTTATCATTCTTAAAATGCATTCCTTCTCAAGAGCCTGTTTTTATTCCATGTGCAGTGGGGTTGACACTTTTTTTGCTGAACATTATTTTCCCTGAAATAATAAGAAACGAAAGTCGTGAAAATAGACAATGAATAGATCTCTGAATAATTGAAATAGCTAAATTAATTCAGGTTGCTTGCAACTTGCTTATATATAAACTCAGAACTTGCTCATTGATGTCTGTGTATCTTGCAAGCTGGGAGCAATGTTGCCAGATGGCGTTGTTGCAGATTCCATCTGTATTGTTTCGCCACCTGTTGTGATAAGTATCATATCTTAAGCTTGGACTTGCTCACCAAAAATTTCAATCACGCTTTATATTTAACTCTGTAAATATTTAATTTAGACCATATTGTTTAGATAAATAGGTATTCCTCCTTATTTTAATTGATTAGGCCTAACTGAAACATTATCACATTGTTTCGAAAATGCTTAGATACTTATAATTTCACAGGTGTGAATTCATGTTAGATAAGCACAATAAGCTGACAGTGTGAAACTTATAGGGACTGTCTTTTGGACTAGCTCTGTAAATTATTAACATTTTTTCGTTTCTTTTTTCCTTTGCCTTGCTAAATAAAAGATGATAGTTTTTTAAAGCTTCAGTAACATAACACAGATCATACTTTCAAATTATCCCCTGCTGAGCCAGATGACACTGACAGGTTGACAGGTCTTCAGTTACAATATGATAATCCCTTGGTGCCAGTCCCTTTATTGGAAGTGGTCTCCCTTTCTGTCTGGCATTTTTTCCTGTGAATCATAGACGTTGCTTTTCTAATGTCAGCTTTGTTGGACTGATCAACGTGCATTAAAAATGTTCATCGATTTTGTATTAAAGTAAATTTATTGAATTTAAGACTGCTTTTATGCGGATAATTATGTTCTGTGAAACCACCCAGTCAATATATAGATGCTCATGCCAGAGGCAAAAGGCATCTTGTTCTTTTCAATATAAATGCTTAAATGTAACGCATTGAACACAGGGCCTATACCTAATCAGGTGAAATGACACATGAGCAAAACAAAAACTATTTGATGACTGTCTTGCAAACAAGTTGCAGCAGTGAAATTAAAACTGCTCTACATAACAAGGTCAAGTTAAAAAATAAAGAATCCTTTGCTAATAAACATGAAGTCATATAGATCATCAGAAATTAGCTTACTTACTCTCTGGTTTGGCTTTCATAGTAAACTTACTTTCACTTGCATACAGATATTGCACATACAGTGAACTGCTAATACAGCAGATAATATCAGGGTTGGCAGGTAAATACCATTGGGTAAAAACCACTTGGTTATTACCAAGATTTTACCCATGCCTTTCTCCCTTTTCTACCAGGTTTCTCCCCAGGTTTCTACCGAGTGCAAATCATTAATATTCATTTTTGATAATCTTGTCCCTATAAGTGTATGTTTAATGAATTATGAGTAGCTAATCCCTTTGTGTATTGTCACTAATCCCCTGCTTGATCGTTTGGCTTAACTAAAAGTGTCAAACAAATGGAATTTTAAGTGAAACAGAAAGATTTAGTTTATCCTTCCACTTCTCTAATGCTGAGATCAACCCCCATGTTTATTACAGCAAAAGTCATAAGCATAGATTCAATAATAGGAACAGAAAGATAACTTTATCCCTTCACCTATCCCCTCTCAATTGATGAGATCAACCTCCATCTTTATTACAGTAGACGTCATAAGTATAGACTCAGAAAGGCTAACAATGTCGTGCTTTTATACATTGCGGCCAGGTGCAGAATGAGAACATACTCAACAATATCTCCATTTACACTATATTGACTACTGCTGGAAGCAATACTAATAGTGAATCATGGAGGTAAACCAACGGATGAAATTTGATAGTGTTTTAAAGCTGTCACAGTTGATCACAAATTGTACACAAAATCTGCCATTGAAAGTGATGTAACCAAGACTGCACTGGACTTTAGCACCATTGCCTTTAAAGGTGAATCTGATAAACAAAAAAGAAAGAGGAGGGGTTACATTTTAGACTATTCCAGCACTGTCCAAAAGTGTCCATCGTCATCAACAAAGCTTGTGATGCCGTTCAGAAGCTCTGTAGATATGCCATGGTCGGTTGCCCCCTGTTGCTGATTGAGCACTGTCATTGACTTGTTTCATGCTGCATGAACTAGACTTTCAGGGGTTTATTCCAGTTATCCAAAAGTCATATAAACAGGCCATGCTTGTGCTCCGTAAGGCTATTTTTCTTTTTCATGCCTAGTACCTGGTTGAAGATTATGTTAGTCTCCCAAGCAGCCAAGCTGGAATTGGTTCATATTACCCTGATTTCACAGGCCTGGTTATAACCTGTCAAGTAGAAGAAATTGTGTTTCCAAGTTCTTAGCTAATTTTCAGATTCTGCTACATTGTTGTCTCCTGGTGACATAGTGGAAGGCATTAAAATGTCGTTTTCAGGATTTGTTTGCCTTTTTGGTCAAATTCTTTTTCAAACTCTTTTCCGACCTGGTTTTTCTCTAGCCACCAAAAGGTATCTCTGTATCAAGCCAAATGCATAACATGTTTAAAACTGCCTCAGTCAGAACAATGTCAGCACTCTCATACTTTGCAATGCGATGCTTCGAAACAGTGTTGATGGACCTTAAACTATATAAACATGCAACTGTATTTCATATTTTGTTCATTCCCAATTCTTATAGATATTATGTTTTTCCTTTGAAAGATGATTTCCATCTTAAAAACTAATTAAATGGGTGAAATCACTTTCTACTGGGTATTAACCATTTCTACTGGGTAAAAAACCATTTCTACCCAGTTTCTACCCTACCATGGGTAGAAACTCCTTTCTACCGGGTAATTTGCCAACCCTGGCAGATATGTATCTCACCACAAAACAAGCTACATAGCTGCAGCAGTTGTTGATTATATGCCTGTTTTAAGTGTGTATGCTTGAAAAAAAAAGCTGGCTGTTCACTTTTTGTCGAAATGTTTTAAAAGATTCAATCATATATAATAAAAATTGAGTTTTTTTATTATTATAGCAACACTAAGCAACAGTATTGGCAGGTAAAAAGCCGTTACTACTGACAGAAAACACGTAATGTCACTTGTGAATATGATACCCAAAAAGGCAAGCTGTTCCTTTTATGTATAATTAAGTCAATTTAAATAAATGTTGGTACTGATATTGTTCTTTTCAATATTATATAGACAGTGGCAGGTGAGGAGACCAATATTGACTTTCATTGGCCGAGGCAGTAATACTGGTCGAGGCATTAGGCCAATAAAACTCAATATTGGTCAACTCAACATCCACTATTTTATTTGTTATATTCTGCACCACAATTTTCAAACTTATACATATATTTGTAAAATACTTATTTTCCAAAAGATACTTAATTTTCTTATAAGAATTTACTTGATTTTTCCCATTATTTGCAAGGAGCGTATATATATTTATTAGGTAATAGGCATTTAAGTGCATGGTTGCTGCTTAGAGCATAGGGGCACACCAATATCAATCTCCACACACCAATAACACTTTAGAGACACCGATATTGTTATTTATTGGCGTGTCATGCGATAATTGGCCTTAAAATTTTGATGCAGAATATAAATGTTTTATTAAAATATGTATATGGCACAGCCATGAAATTCATGCAGCACTTAAAAAGTTTTTTTTAGGACTTATAGTATTACCATAACTTTAATAAATGTATTCGATATTCTATGTATGAGAGGCAGTTATGTTACTGTTTCACATAAAAAGACAGACGGATATATAGAAAAATAGAGAGAATTTTGACTAGAAACTATTAGAAAGATAAAATATATAAACATATATGTAGATAGATAGATTGATAGATAAATAGATAGAAAGATAGATAAATAGATAGATAGATAGATAGATATATAGATAAATAGATAGTTAGATCATGTAGATAGAAAGATAGATGAATAGATAGGATAGCAAATAAATAGGATTAAGGATAAACGGAATTGATAGATAATCAGCTAAATAGTAAAACGGAAGACACTTCTGAAAGCTGCCAAAGTTAAGTCCATGCTAGATTGTTGATATTACATAATAGTGATTAAAAAAACAATAACATGATCTGCATGTAGATTAATTGCTAACTGTTACGTAATCATCAGTTGAAAAAGATTATGTAACTTTAATTTGGTATGTTTTCTTGTCTGCTTTGAAATGAAATGAATCACATGTTAATAATTCCATTTAGCTTTTCAACGCCTATAATTAAGTATTCCAAAAAAAATTATAGATACAGGGAATATTACTGGAGAAAATTGAATTTTTTAACACTTTTGAATATGAATATGTCATGTTTTGTTAAATTCGAAACTAAATCATTGATAAGAAGCTGGACCCACTTGACCTAATTTCCTGCTGTCGACCATTGATGTTGAGACCATCACTGCACCAATTTTTGAAACCTCTCGTGCTCAATTCACTTTGCAAAACGGCCTTCAGCCGTCTCGCTGCTCGAATAATATGTCACTCATCGAACTCCTATACATATTGACCCATTATATTTAGGGCCTATTTTGTAACAAATGAAGTGCTCAATCTTCTTGTTAGATAATTTGTGAGATAAAAACAAAATTACCTGTATATTATTAAGCTGACATAAGCTTCATGTTATTAGACTAGACCACTAGATCGACCTTTACATCTATATATTATACTCAACATCAAATGTTATGTAACACCACATGACACTGCATGCAATGGCAAAATTATACCTCCCTAGCCTGGCTAAAATCAGCAAGACACCCTGTACATATCACGTGGGATGGTAGTGCTTTTATAGTATGTTTACAGCAATGATGGAGGATAGCACTGTGTTTGCTGTTGGTATTAGCATTGATGAAGAGCTGCCATCCACCTCACAGCAAAAATTACACAAGTATTAGATGCAGTGATTGCCTGTCACTACTGCCAAAACGATATCTGGGCTAATAGTATAAGAAAATCTCTGATATATTTAGAGAGTTTAAAATACTATCCCTATGGGCACATAGATCTACATTGTAGCAATGTTGTGACAATGTCACCCTGTTCGTCAAATGACGTAGAATTGTAAGGTAGAAATTATGTTGTCACAAGGTTGTGAAGCAACATCAAAGATAATGACGTTAGCATGCGCCATTGTGGCGAGGTTTTCACAACATTGTGAGGCAATGTCAAGGGTTCGACGTCAGCTTGCCACGTTGTGGCAATGTTGTAAAAAAATATCAACGTCTTGTTTACGTTGTGGCAACATAATTTCTACCATAAATTCTACGTGACCAACAGATGAGCCTTCCACCAATTGGCAACGTCATGTTCACGTTGTGTGCCCCTTGGGATTAGGCTATATGACTAGTTTGTTTCGGCAGCTTATTATAAGTTACATTTGTTGCATTGTATGTTTAGTTACTCTGAATTATTTTGAACTTGTAACCATCAATTTTTGCGAATTAAGAGAATATCCTACATCATATATAGGCCTATATACAGAGATAGACTTATAGTAACAGTGAACCGATATTCACTTGACCAAAAATAATTTAGAATATACGAAATATAAAACAATCAAAACATGTACATAACACAAATTTTATCATCATATCTATATGCTCATCATGCAACACAATTCTTGATTTATTTGACTAACAGTGACCTCTTGTTCAAATATTCTATTTTGTCTAAATTATTGTTGCATTATGGGCCTAGACAATACCATAATGGAAGGTCTCAATTCAATTATTTCGGAAGCATCCATGAACTCAAAGATGTAAAGGGATGTCTCTATTTATAAATTAAGTTTTCCATATGTATAGTACATATGTGAGTCACTCTTAATAATCGTGTGAGTCACCCTTATAAGTGGTCAAGAGTATAGATTCTATAACCATGTCCGCTCAGAATTTCAGAATTAGGCTATTAGGGTTAGGGGAAGTAGATCTCTTGGGCAAACCACAGAACTGCATTAGTGCCTCAGAATGTTATAGATTTCTGACATCTGCTCTGAGTCCTGCAACTCGTGCGGCTGCAGTTTGCCATAATTTGCCAAATTTTGCTGCAGCTGTCACAGATATGGAGCATACCACACACGGAGGCTGCATTCCCAAAATTATTGCTGCAGAAAATCAAATTTGGAGGCAGCTGTAGTAAAGTGATGATGTGAAACGTACAAGTCCCAGACCTAAGGCTTTTAAGCAGCTGGGAAAAGGCAGGTGGAAGGCACTGGCTGATTGTTCAGTCTTGAAACTGAAGTCACACTGTCAAAATTGTCGTTTTAAGATATACTGATGAATTTGACTTTAGAAGATAGGTATAAATTTACCATTTTAGAGACACATGTATCATAAATTAAATAAATACAATGTACCGTACCTAAGCATAAAGAGAGAACATGAGTTATGAGTTGTGATTTGTACAATCAACAACATAGGCAAGGTAAGATCTTTGGAGACATCACTAAGCCCTCAATAACAGTCAATAGATCTAAAGATGAAAAAAACTAAACTAGTTTGCAAATGCCTTCTGTTTAGTTTTCTACAGTACAAAATAGTGAAGCACAATTGAAATGGTGACCAATATTTATGAAACATACACTGTTGCTCATATATATGGAATATACCAAAATAACCACGATCCTTGTTTTATTTTTTACCCTTGTTTTGGGTGAGTCCAGATTCAGAAAAATTAACTTCAACGTGCTGAGAAGAGGCTCAACTAGCCCGATATGAATGGCTGGAGTGGATTTTTCATATTTTGAGGTTGTCATGAACAATGGTGATAAACCAACCTTGTTTATTGTGATAAACTCTCAATTGCTAGCAGTCAAAACAATTTCTAGTTGAAATTAGTACATTTTGGTAGAGCACACATAGGGTGTATAAACCTATATCAATAAAACGTTCCTGGTTATCATGCAGTCTTGGATTTGTAAAAAACTGTTCCATTGGACCAAGCATAAATATGACCCATTTTGTCTGTGCTGTGATTATTTGTCTCGGAGATTCCACATGCTAATGACCATTGAATTGACTCATTTGAAAGTTAATCTTTCCTTTGATACTAGCAACTTTCACAAATAAACAATTTTTGATGGATTTCTAACCCAAACAAAATTCATATTTTGACTTTTTTTGCATTGTTTTTTCAATTTCCTCATGCCTCCCAAATTTTCAAAAATTTAACCAAATATTAAAGTGAGGACTTCAAATAACTCTTCAGGAATCCACTTAAGTTCTTAAAGTGCAATTTTAACTATTGGATTCAAATGGGATAGCCACAATTCAATGGTAGTTTTCGTGTTTTCCTATATTCCATATTTATGAGCAAGAGTGTAAATCACAAAATCAGTTGTTACTGAGAAAGAACTTTCAAGTTTTTTCGATTGTAATAGACTGCCAGATGAACAGTCAGACAATAGGCCATTGAATACGGCCACACTCTAAAAAATTTCGGGACAAAACTGTTTTTTTAATTGGAAAATGTTTTTTTGAAAAACCAAACTTCCATGCAAAAATCAATATGGATTTTTCAAAAAACCATTTTGGATTTTTAAAAACCAGTTTTGTCCAGAAATTTTTTAGAGTGCACAAAATTGCCGCTATCGAGGGGCCTGCCTTGAGAAACATAGAAAACCATTTGTAGCAATTGTGTTTACAGCATTCTATTACACTGGTAATTTAACAGTGACAAATTACGAAAAAGTTTTGCAGTTGTGGAAAACACAGTTCTTCATTAGCAATGGAAATGCCCTATTTAGAAGCCAGCTCACATGGGGGCAATAAACAATATAAAGAAATGAATAATGCCTTTGATGAGCCATGCTACCTTGCTGAATTTTGATGTGCAAGATTGTTCAGCTTGATTAGGTTGATTCCTGAATCTGGTCTATTCGTGTTTTACAATCAGTCTTGGTATAACATACAGTACTTGAGTGGCATGTCAGAAATCTAATATTCTTTGCAAGTGATGATTTCCTTTTATATCCAATATATAACATGTATATTTGATCATTTTGGTGCTTTCGTGAGGCAGCAAACCTCATATTTGACAAACATATCAAACGAAATTCCACCAATAGTTGTGTTCAAGTCTTTTAAAATATTGTGATATATCATCTTTTAAAAGTAGGGATGAAGCAAGCAGCAGCATAAATAGCACACATTCAAAATCATACCTTGGCAGGCTGACATTGACCAAAGAAATAACCATTCAAAAACATACAAGCTTAAGCAATAACATTTCTGAAGTCAAAACAGAAGTATTCGATATAACACAGCCTTTCAGGGTATATTTCAGAATAGACCTTTCACTCAAAAATATATTCTGAGGAATCAACATATGGATTGCACAATACACACAACCTCTTTGTACCGGGGAGATTCTCCATTTCTATAACTCCAGCTTCTCCTATTTGGTTTCTGTGCCCTCCAGAATAATTTTTTCTTTCTCCAGAACTTTTTTCTGTTTCTCAATTTCTCTGATGTTTGTTCTACTCAGCCTTCAGGGTATTCTGTTCCATGAGACATCTTTCATCCCTTCTTCTCCCATTTCTCCATCTTTGTCTCATTCTCCTTCCATTCTTCTTGATATTCTTACTTTTGGTGTCTGTTGCCACTCTTTGTCTTTATTTGTCCTTCTTGTCTTTCATTTATTTCTTCTGTTACTGTCCCGTTCTTTCTTCTTTTTTTCTCTTTCTTTGTCTTGTTCTTGTTTTGGTTAACACCACAGGGGGTTTTGCACAAAATCGTTTGTAGATACAACTATATATAATATAATTTAAAGGAAAGTCACCATTTTATTCTGATTTGACAGGGTCTTACACAGGCAGCTCCTAAAGTGGCAATATATAAGGCAGATGTCCACTCTTTATTTAGATATATACTGTCTTTTGTTCTTTCCCTCATCTTACTAATCTGCCTCCTTATGCACCTTCATATCTCGTTTCTCTTTGTTCCTCCTCTTCATCCTCATCTTCCTCTGCTGCTTCTTCCATTTTCACTTCTCCTGTATCTGCTTTCTTCTACTTATTCTTGTTCTTTCTTGTTCTGTGTTTTATATATTCTCACTTCTTTTCTTCTTTCTTTTCTGTCTTCTTCATCTCGTCATGCCAGTTCACCTTATTTTCTTCTTCTCGTATTCTTCTTCTCCCTTCCTCTGCTATATTCTTCTTCTTTTTCTTCTTCTTCTTCTTCTTCCTCTTTTTCTCGTCTTCTTCTCTTTATTCTTCCTCCAAATCGTGTCATCTCTACCTTTCCCTTCTTTTTCCTCTCATATTCTTCTGGGTCGTCTTCTTTCTATTCTTTAGACTACAGTCATCTTTGTATGTTACAACTTACAAGAATAAACAAATCAAAAACACCACCCAAGCACTATCAACACAGTTTTCAGAATTAATCTACCTAGAGACAAACAAGATCGGTGGAGTAACCTTGTGGAGCAAACGAATTGAAAAACAATCTTAAAGTATTGCCTTATTGAAAGGCGACATGTAAAGATTAAACCTCAAGCAGCATAACAGTACTCTTATAGCAAGCTCTTGCTTCCTATTGCAGTTATGCCAACCTGGTTTTACCCAACAACACCGATGAACATCCACTCATGGAAAACAAAGGGATGTTTGATGTTTGCACTGGGACTGTGTTAACTCTCTGGCGATTTCTTTTACAGAATACCAATCAATTTGATCAATAGGAGCTGCTGAAATGCATGGCTTAACTGGATGGCTGAAGTGCATGGCTAACGGCATGGCTTAACTGCCTGGCTTAACTGCATGGCTGAAAGACTATAGGTGCTGTGCTTTTAATGTAACCCAAGAGGGTTTCCTGCAACTTCCTGCCTCACTCTTGCATCAGGGTATTGTTTTACCTGCCGCGCATGCGCACTGCTTTCAGCTTTCAACTCAGGTTTGAGGTCATTGGTAGCTAAAAGCAACTAAACTGGCAGCATTTGAGAATCTTTTAAGGCAAAACAATGATTATTGATATTTGCATAGGTTATGGTGATTTTTAATGCATCTAAATAGTAAATTAATCAATAATCCTGCTGGCAAAGATATAGATATGCAATTCATAGAATATCGTCACGCAGTCTAAATTATCAACAAAGAAACTGCAAGATTGCAAAAATAAATCTACCAGACAGCGTATAGACACCTTTTGACACGAAATCATAGATGCGTTGAAAATGAACCAAAGGAGACAGTGAAGAATAGTGAGAAAAAAATCAATTAATTCACCAGAATAGAATATTGAGTTCGCAGCATTGGGTAGGTGAACTAACTAGTACTTTTTAACCTCACCTGAGATTGTCCAAACAACAAAAGAAAAACTCAAATAGTAGAACATCACATTGATTTCTCACAGCTATTTCCATGCCTTCTTTTGTGTCGTTTCAAATCAATTTGAGATTGATTTTGACTTTTGTCAACTTTTATCAAACATGACACCTCCGAGTCATGTGTGCGGAGGGAGAAAGTCACACATGGACATGATGTAGGTGCAATGTTGAACATTTAGATAGGAATGTTGGTAGGTGGGACGGACAGGGGGATAGTGTTGGTCCCTTGGAATATTGAGGTAGGTAGCTCTAGAGATTGTTAGATGTACAGTCGAAAATAGAGAAATGGATATATATTGTAGATGGATAGATAGATAGATAGATAGATAGATAGATAGATAGATAGATAGATAGATAGATAGATAGATAGATAGATAGATAGATAGATAGATAGATAGATAGATAGATAATTTTGAGTTCCCTATCCCTCATGCCTGGGTTTGGTTATGTGCTCCCAGCCCAATCCTTTCAATTGGCCATTTAACTTTTGAATTCCCAGTCTCCCAAGGGCCCTATCAGGAGCTTCATATATATAGATAGGTATACATAGATAGATAGGCCTAGGCTGTCTTGTCAAGTTATAAAGTAGATAAAAGACCAAGGTTGGATGGCTAATAGAATCTGATATTGATGGTGAAGCATGCTTGAACATACAACTTTTTATGTTGCCCTATTCCCCATAACTTTGTTGCATGGATCAAGTCTATCTAAAATTCAGCCTGCTCCTGCTTGATTGTTTGCTGTTGGTTTTATCGATTCATATCTCATGTATATTTCATTTGCTATATCAATGCCTGGATGCATGTTTTAGAAAATAGCATTTTTCAATAAAGGTTGCCTATTGAATTAATTAGTGTAGTGGAATCAGGCTAATATTGATGGGGTGAATATGCCAGGGGGTAGCATG
Source organism: Platynereis dumerilii (assembly GCA_026936325.1). NCBI lineage: Eukaryota > Metazoa > Annelida > Polychaeta > Phyllodocida > Nereididae > Platynereis > Platynereis dumerilii. The sequence goes on along the minus strand of JAPTHN010000001.1, from coordinate 70,250,692 downwards.
TTGATACACATCCAGGGTTTTTAGATTGTTAAGAGGGCAATTACCCCTTTTCACTTCCCCCAGAGGCCCTTTACCCCTCATGCATCGATTTGTGCTAATGCTGCTAATGCACTCGCACTTTTAGCATGGACTAATCCCGTGAAGATGCCTGTAGATGCAGCTTAGGGTAATGCACATGCTTTAGCATCCCCCGCCTCTAGTACGGAACAGGCTTACTTGAAGACTATATAATTATACCGTATTTATACGTAGGCCTATGTATGCCTCGTCGTGAACAGATTATAATAAGACTAACAGCCAAGAATACAAGTCAGCACATTAGACTGCTAAAATTGACGATTTCTATATCATGTTGTGCCGAGGGGTAAACTAGACAGCACAGACACAGCAGGGACAACCATGCATCTGCACAAACACAGAAGATGTGTGCACACATAAGTCTATCTAGGATCGCCAGCACCTTCTAGAGTTCAAAGACTCAGCGTTTGAGAGTCCACTGGCATCAATACCAATAAGGAAAAGGATTATTTTCATTTAAAGTCAGGTTACCCTAGCAATGTAAAGTAAGAATATCTGCCAGTCTTCGACAGTATGGAGCTAAATGACAATGTACAATTACATGCACCAAAGTTAAAAACAAAAAGCATTCATGAAATAGTATTTTCTGTCTTCATAACAGCAAATCTCCTTATGCAATAATCTTTCTGGATTTATGTCTTATTTCTTTTAATTTGAATGTCACCAGGCTATGGTTCAAACACTCACTGTATGTTCAACTACCCGACAACTCAAGCATCAACACAGGCTGTGACTTCAACACGACTTGAGCAGACAGCCGCACCCACAACCTCACTGCATACAGACAGCAGCACACACGGACAGCTAAGCGCACAGTGTACAGACATCAGCACATGCAGCCAAGGTTGTGTTTTGGAGCATGGTCATTTGCCTAATCGATGCCTGACTCGAGTGCTTCTTGTGCACTTGCATGGACCAGAGTGCATGGCAGATCAATTCCACGTTGTACAACGTCAGCTACCAGGGAGCATCTCACTTCATGCTTACAGTGAACTAATAACTCTTGGGAGGTGTACACAACAACTGATACCAGAAAATACTGTGGACAATGTTTACAAGTAGATGTAAGCAGCAACTTCAAGGCACTTAAGACCCCTGGAATTAAACTGTAAAATGCAAACAAGGATTTATTTGGATCTATAGTAATATCAAGATTTAACTTAAATTGGACTGAAATACAATTCAAAGATTCAATTGCAACTATTATGGGGTTTTATATTCGATTAAGCTGCAGAAGCAGCACATAGATAAGACTACATCGAGAATCGAATGGAACCTACATGTATATCATATTACTTCAGCAGTATAAACAACTTTACCACATGCCATAAAGTTACTTAAAGAATGCACTCTATACCCATCAGTTACTATAGGTGTCCACCAAAGAATGTTGACAGAAACGTGCTTAAGAAGCATTTCAATTTTAGTAGCACCTCTATCACTGAACTGTGCCTCAGTGTCAAGTGCCTGAGAGCACCACAGCCCCTGCTTGCTTCGGCTAATGCCACGGAGTTGCCTCAGATGCGGCAGTTCATTGCAATCATTCAGTGAACTCAGTCTTGGCAGCAGGCACACGCAGTATGGAGGATACCTGGGGAACATAAGAAGACACAACAGCAGATCCACTGATCATCAGAAGCAAAGGTAATTCTCAGCTTAATTAGAGATTTGTGTGTAGATACATTGAAAAAATAACACTTGTTAAGTTCTTATTGCATTGCACAAGAAGTATACACATGGGATTAGCATTGATTAGAAAAGGCTTGTTTTGACAAGGGGAATATATGTGTTGTTAATGTAGTCGGGTGATAATAATAGATATGATTCACCAAGTTTATCTGTGGCATCAGTAACATCTGGATTACCAGATTACCATATTTAGCCAGATCGCCGATTAGATATTAATATCACGATCTGTCCTCAACCAAAACTGCAAAAGGCATTTCGAGTCTGCATCAGGAAAATTAATTTTAGCAAGAGAACTTTGTGTCATTAACAACTTTGCATTGTCTTCCTGGAGTTGATCACCAACATTTCTCATTAACAACCAGCAAATGAGCAACACAATTTGGGAATTGAGAAAGGATATTTGTGCATCATTTGCATCACCTTGCTGGATTAATAATTAATGCTCCTCGTCATTTGTGTCATCAGCTACAGCTTGATTGAGGGTGCTCCAAAACAAATCATTAATCACTGAGCATTATAACCTGCTCTGCACTCTACTGTGTACCTACAGGGGGCTGCTCACAATATATCAATGATATACAATGTACATAACTTAGGTCTAATTAAGTCAAGCCATTTAATAAGTCGAGTAGATACAAAAGGAACATCTGACCGCATAACTCAATTATTCTGCCGATAATTGTATGGAATATTTTGGTTTCTCCATATTATACTCCAAGTTTATAATATTGTCACAGAAATATGACAGAAATAGTAGACTTTGATTGATTTAATTCAAATCATTGTTAGTATTTTTGCTAAGAGGGACCCCCACCGGTTCCTGCAAAACCAGGTGCAGCAATACACCCCTACAGTCAAGCTCTCGAAATTACCATTGCATAATGAAGCACCTGTCAGATGGCTTGAGCTGCACAGGTCTATACTTATACAAAACTTCGACATGCTGTAATGTTGCCTTACCTATTTCAGTAATGATGTGTAAAATATAAAATAACCAACTCAGTCACCGAATAAACAGATCACCGAATAACTGAATCACCGAATAGCCTCACCTCCCACAGACTGTCGCAAGCACAATTATACTCATAGAAGAACTGATGTTCTGAATGGGTTTAATGAGATCTACCTGATGTGTACAACAACATTTTTAATTAGCTTTGTAGCATCTTTCCCAAACATCACCCAACCTGAAGTACACAGCAGCCATCAATTTCTCAGGTGGACGTCACATGCATGTGTTACAACTTGTGCTGATCCTCAAGCTCTAAGGACAGAGAGAGCTGCCACCAGTAGGCACTAGGCGCTGCCCCCTCCCCTTCTCTCCACCCCTCCCCTCCTCCCCCTCTCCTCCCCTCTCCTATCAGAGCTGAGCCACAAACCTGGCAGTTTGGTGAGGAGCAGAAAGCACAGTTCAGTGATGCACTAATCACGCGAGAGCATGCTCTGTCACTAATTACCTGTCCACTGCTGGCTGATGTCCTTTTGCCTCCAGGCATCAGGCATCTAGCAAGGATCTACTTTTTTGCCTTGTATTTTATCTATTTAGTGCCGAATCTGCCAGAAATCTGCTAGGATACCTTAATGGAATCTACAGAACTACTGTCAGGTTTATCATCAATTCCTTAAGTTTGATTGTCTCTACGTATTTCGCTTTTCAAGAAAACACCTCGGATTACGGTTCAGAGAAAATATCTATCACTTCTAAGTGCACATTTACTGAACATTTGCAGAACACCTTTGCATGGCATTTCTACTCAAGATGCCTGGATGTTTGTGAAGCTTCACATAAAGATTGTGCTGGATGGATTCGTTCGAATTTGGAATGGAAATCCAAACTACAGTTGATTCCTGGCACTCCAAATTGGAAGCTTTACTTTTAAACATGTTTACGTGAGCACATCAAGCTACTTGATTGCAAATGTTTCCAAATTTGGTATACATCAACTCTTGGCCTCAAATCTCTGTGAAATTGTGTGAAGTCTGTATAGGTACTATAACACGAGTATATAGGCTTACTGCTTTGGATCCTCTCACTTCAGTGACTTCACAATCTGTGATGTAATAACTTGTTATCAAATCTGCTTTAGATTATCGAATTTAGTAAAATCATCAGTTCTTGAGATACATTTGATATACAGTTTCCTGGCTTCAATACACCCACCTTGTTTGTGGAGCTCCAGTTCAACGAAGTACAGAAGAGCTTACGGATTACTGGTTTGAAATTACTTCAAGATTTGGAGCTGCACGTGTCAGGATTCTCCCAAAATGCTGACATCAAAGGGGATCTGATTAATTTCACAAAATAGATTTGCTCACAAATCTCCTGTCTAAATCTGCTGACATTTGCACTGCTGAATCAGGCAAAGGTGAGTTCTAAACATCTGAAATGTACATGCAGACATTTTCTTTTAGTTTGTGAGGGAACAGGGTTGGTCCGGTGATACGTCGATCGAGGGTTTGAATCCAGCTCTTGCCAAATATTATATTATACTTAATTTAATTGATGCAAGGTTGGGAGAGATGGTAACTGATTTTCCTGATTTGCTTTTCTTTTCTTTTTTTCAGAAAAATATGTTGAAATATCTCTTACAATACATTCATGGTTTGCTTCTGAAATTATCATCTGTATTTTCGTGATTATGTACAATAGGCCCTACTATATTTGTATGGTGACAAAAGAAATTATGTAGAAAATTGGCTATTATCTTCAACAGATTTTTCTATATATATCAGCATATCAAGACAACTAATTGACATTTACAAATACATCTATAGCAATAATGGAAAATTATATATTTTAGGAAAACTAGATATACAGGTGGATATATATCTGGTGCATATCCTCCTTGTGAATCATACCTGTAATTATAATCATGGAAAGGAAAGCGGATATGTATATTGTATGCTCTCAAGTTCCCGAAATGTACCTTTTAGCTTTCCATACCTGTCATAGATATTAACGTTGTAAAATGTGTGGACTCAGTACATGTGGGATAAGCTTCGTCACGAAAATTGAGCTAATTTCACCAGCACAGCACAAAAATGGCCACAGAGATTTGCCAATTGTGATATTCCTTTTTATGACAGATTCTCATGAAGCTTCTTATTCAGATACACAGCACTGTATACACTGTAGTTATCAGGCTAGTTTTACTTGATATTTGTGGAATATTGTCGTGAAAAACTCCCACATCAGTTTTTTTGTCATATATTCAGTTTTTACTATTTATGTCTGTGTAATAGTCTGGCGGTTTCACCAATTTCAAAAGCAGAAATATTTTGTGTGGTTGTTCACGCTTTTTTCCATGTTCTCTAGAAATAAACATTCTTTCTTTATTCAAATTGTTGTCTATGGAAAAGAGGTAGACATATATACATTGTATGTAAACTTCTTAGTCTCAGTTTATCTAAAGAGTACTTCCCTTCATTGACTAACCTTCCTGAAGGAACCAAGGCTAAGACATGTCAAGATTTGTTCTTCAAGCTAATCACACACTTCTGAGCTCTTTTAGCTTCTTCCAGTAGTGGACCTCCAGTTGTAAACTTGTCAAGAGTTGTGTATCTAATTGGAGGAGTTCTACTACAAGTGGAGCTGATTGGTGGCATAGACCCCTCCTACAGGCCCCTAGCCCCAAGCACTGCTCTTTAACTAAGTCAATTCCTCGTGTGATTATTCCCTAGTGAGCCCAAAATCCCATTATCAGTCAGGCAGGATGTTCACTATTAATATGCTGCTGCAAAAGTATACAGAAGCTTTTATGGACTTTCTTTACTTAAATGATATAAGTATTTCAGTTTGAGGATTTTATTAATCTTTGATTTTTTAGGGTAACATTCTTTTCTTATGCCTGGGATGAGATGTCCACTTTGCTTAATTTATATAGAAAAGTCTGGAAAAAAAAGAAAAAAGGAGATATACTTAAAAAATTAGAATTGGTGTCTTCAATTTTCAAAAATTGCAAGGGTGAGGATAATCAAGCTGGAATTCAAGTTATAGATCTTAAAATTCAATTAATGTTGTCATAGTTTTACTTCTTTAAAATGTATATACACAAGATTCCATGTAGAACATTTACAGCAATCTGTTTTTAATAAACAAATGTATACGAGATCTGGTATCAACTTCAATAGTGTGACATAAACTCAGGCAAAATATTACAGTGCTCACACACAGCCAGTAGCCAAGAGCAGATGCACTACAACTTCCACTACAATTTTGAGAAGCAATAGCACTATAATGAGCTTCCTATTGCATCAAAAACTATCTTCAGGATGTCTTTGATCTTCCTTTTGATTTCTTTCTTCTTGTTTTCATCCTAATCTTGTTTCCTTCTCACGAAGTTGAGTCACCTGATATGACTTGAGAAGCTTCTATGCAATCATTTCAATTTGTTCAGGCTCTAGTGTCATCTGAAATTATCTTTTATGTATCATCATTGGATTACATATACTGTCCATCCAGCCTTTTTGCAGCTGCTATAAGATTGACTTTGAAATGCGCGACAGCCTTCCTTCGAAGTAGCATTTTAGTAGAAAGTGCAATGGTGAGAGACCATCCCCGATGAAAGACCGCTTCATGTCAGCAGATCTTTTATGAGGTGTCAATGTAAGGACCATTGTATAATATGTATATGTAGAGTATTCTTAAACATCAGACCAATTAGATCGACGGTTATTCACCTTCAGACGTTGCTTTGAGAAAAGCATTATGATCACTTTAATTTCTATCTACAATGTCGCATGGTATCTGTTCGACTACGACACTGAACATTTTCTGATAAACTGCCATCTCGGGTGTCATTAAAATAAGAATTCTTGGTTTACAACACAAGAATTCCCAAAAAATCCATGACAACCAATTTATGTAAGTTTCTATCGAATTTTCAGACCAACCCTTCAAGGTGAAATGCCATCTAACTTGTCATCTTGTGCCTTGTAATTGGATTTCTGCTAGAAAATAATCAAAATGTTCCATACTAAAACTGGGATCTAAATCATATTTAGTGGTGTGTACTCGATGCAAGTGCAGGTTGTGGGTAGGTCCTGTATTTCACTCAATGTGACCTTGTGAGTAAGGATTTCTGATACATCTAAAAGACTTCACATAAGTCTTGTTGGTTTCTTGTTTTACAGTAATCATGTGTCAGAGACATTGGCAGTTGTGAAGCACTTGTGTTGTTATTGGCTGTATGGGGTCTTGCCAAAGAGACAGTTTGTCTTTATTTACAATACAGTAGTCCTTGGCTTAAACGCATGGCTTTTGAATTGGATAGTGAGCCAACTGACTCCGACTCCTTTGGATTTCTGGAAAGTGACTGCAACTCTGACTCCAACTCTGACTCCAACTCTGACTCCAACTCTGACTCCAACTCTGACTCCAACTCTGACTCCAACTCTGACTCCAACTCTGACTCCAACTCTGACTCACATGGTTGACTGAAGGGAAAACGTAATTCTACAAAGTTTCCATACCATTTTAGTCATGAATACTTCTTTCGCAAGTTTTGTGCAAAATTTGGAATATATTTCACATTGCAGCAACTTTTTATTTTAAATTGTATTAGTTAGTGTCAGGAGCCACTAAATTAATTTTCAACCCGACTCCTACCAAAAACCTCTGGCTCCACGACACTGACTCTCTGACTCTAAAGCCCTGCTTAAACGACCAAATTTCGTAAAGCTGCTCTGTACCTTGTCAAGTAGCAGGGTTGGCAAATTACCCGGTAGAAAGGAGTTTCTACCCATGGTAGGGTAGAAACTGGGTAGAAATGGTTTTTTACCCAGTAGAAATGGTTAATACCCAGTAGAAAGTGATTTCACCCATTTAATTAGTTTTTAAGATGGAAATCATCCTTCAAAGGAAAAACATAATATCTATAAGAATTGGGAATGAACAAAATATGAAATACAGTTGCATGTTTATATAGTTTAAGGTCCATCAACACTGTTTCGAAGCATCGCATTGCAAAGTATGAGAGTGCTGACATTGTTCTGACTCAGGCAGTTTTAAACATGTTATGCATTTGGCTTGATACAGAGATACCTTTTGGTGGCTAGAGAAAAACCAGGTCGGAAAAGAGTTTGAAAAAGAATTTGACCAAAAAGGCAAACAAATCCTGAAAACGACATTTTAATGCCTTCCACTATGTCACCAGGAGACAACAATGTAGCAGAATCTGAAAATTAGCTAAGAACTTGGAAACACAATTTCTTCTACTTGACAGGTTATAACCAGGCCTGTGAAATCAGGGTAATATGAACCAATTCCAGCTTGGCTGCTTGGGAGACTAACATAATCTTCAACCAGGTACTAGGCATGAAAAAGAAAAATAGCCTTACGGAGCACAAGCATGGCCTGTTTATATGACTTTTGGATAACTGGAATAAACCCCTGAAAGTCTAGTTCATGCAGCATGAAACAAGTCAATGACAGTGCTCAATCAGCAACAGGGGGCAACCGACCATGGCATATCTACAGAGCTTCTGAACGGCATCACAAGCTTTGTTGATGACGATGGACACTTTTGGACAGTGCTGGAATAGTCTAAAATGTAACCCCTCCTCTTTCTTTTTTGTTTATCAGATTCACCTTTAAAGGCAATGGTGCTAAAGTCCAGTGCAGTCTTGGTTACATCACTTTCAATGGCAGATTTTGTGTACAATTTGTGATCAACTGTGACAGCTTTAAAACACTATCAAATTTCATCCGTTGGTTTACCTCCATGATTCACTATTAGTATTGCTTCCAGCAGTAGTCAATATAGTGTAAATGGAGATATTGTTGAGTATGTTCTCATTCTGCACCTGGCCGCAATGTATAAAAGCACGACATTGTTAGCCTTTCTGAGTCTATACTTATGACGTCTACTGTAATAAAGATGGAGGTTGATCTCACAAATTGAGAGGGGATAGGTGAAGGGATAAAGTTATCTTTCTGTTCCTATTATTGAATCTATGCTTATGACTTTTGCTGTAATAAACATGGGGGTTGATCTCAGCATTAGAGAAGTGGAAGGATAAACTAAATCTTTCTGTTTCACTTAAAATTCCATTTGTTTGACACTTTTAGTTAAGCCAAACGATCAAGCAGGGGATTAGTGACAATACACAAAGGGATTAGCTACTCATAATTCATTAAACATACACTTATAGGGACAAGATTATCAAAAATGAACATTAATGATTTGCACTCGGTAGAAACCTGGGGAGAAACCTGGTAGAAAAGGGAGAAAGGCATGGGTAAAATCTTGGTAATAACCAAGTGGTTTTTACCCAATGGTATTTACCTGCCAACCCTGTCAAGTAGTATTCTCTCCTCAGTTATTATGAGGTGGCGAGGTCTCTTATCACAGGGTGGTTAATCCTGGCGACTATACAATGGGTGAGTGGGTGACTATAGTTATTATGTCCTTGATTTTTTTTTTACTTGTAAGGCTTGATTGGAGGTTGCTTATTAGGAGGGAGGGAGGTTGATACTTGTTTGAGGAACCAACAACCTTTGCTGGCAGAAAAGTATCTCTTTTCTGATGCATTATCTACTTTTAAGTTGCTACTTCAAATTATAATTTGTAATATAAAACAGAGCAGTTCCAGTCTGATATCTTTATATAGGACGATCATTCCTCCCAATGGCATGTGTCCAAGGGACAACTGTATGTCAATAGTCTCAAGACGTCTTTTGTGGTAGTAGCAAATGGCATGGAGATGTTTTATTGAACAGCCATCATCTGCACACTAAAGTGTACTTGGCAGCTACAGCCTGGGTTATTTATTGACCAGGGTGTGCTGCAGAAACTTTACCCTGGGGAGTCTATCAACTGCTATAAACTAATGTTATTGGTTGATCAGCTCCAAGGCCCAGTTTCTTTAACGATCGAGAATCCAGTTACTAAAGGAATTGGCAAACGCTTGGTGAATGCGGAGTGCTGTGCTCGTAATCGTCGAGTAACAAGAAGGCTGCTTTCACGTCTCGACACATTACAATGTATCATCCTCAGTTTCATTTTCATTTATTAGAGTTTGAAAAAGTTAACTTTTTTTATCTTAGATTATTGGTCATTATTAATTAATCAATCTTTAGTACATATCAGGCATATTTGAGTCTAATTTCATCAGAATCAAGTATTAATAATTTGCAAGGATCTCGCTTGCTGTTTATTTTTTTATACTCAAAATATCAGCCTTCTTGTATCAAAACCTTGCGATACTCCAATATACTGTTTCGTTACTTATAAGAGGGGCACTATCTTATGTTCACTGTATTGTTTTTATTCAGTAAATTCTAACTGTATCTTCATTATTACTTACTTCACCAAGTGTATGGGTGTATCTAATTCACATTACCCAGTTTGCCAGTATGGTGATTTGTGCAGTGCACTAACTACATCATTGTCAAGTAGCTGGGAGCATTCGATACACTAATCATATCAGGCCTCAATTTGGCTGGATTGCCTGGCCATGTGGCCAAGGTCTTGCCTTAATAAGTTCGGTAGCATCTGTAGGAGAAATGTGATTTGGGTAGCTTCTTAAGAAGCAGTGTCATGACAAGATGCCACCAGCTGTATCAGGAGCAGCAGCTCAATATCACCAGGAGGAGAAGCAGCATTAGTTGCTGTATGAGAAACCTTCCTCAATTCTACTAGTAAGCTGTTGTCAGTAACAGCAAAGCCTTCTTCAGCAGCAGTGATGCAGTAGCTAATCTAGTATAAGTAAAAGCCCCTTCATGGCCTTCAACATCAGATACACAATTGTATAACATCGACAAAATTAATCATGCTCAATATTGCTGATTACATTTTTAACAGAAATTTAATTTAGATGCATATTACTGCGTTAAAAACTATATCGATAGAACAAGTGTGACCACTGTTGACTTAAAGTTTATATAGTAACCAACCCAACAGAAGGATTTTTCTGATTGGTTGCTGACACAAAATATCTGGTGAACATCGTCAAAAAGTTTCAACCCTTTTCAACAGCATCATCAAGTCTTTTCATCAACATCAAACATTTTCAACAACATCATCAACTAATTTCAACATCATCAACTAATTTCAACATCTTCAACCCTTTTCCACATCATCAACCCTTTTCAAAAACATTGTCGACTCTTTTCAATGACATCATCAACCCCTTTAAACATCCTCAACCTTTTTCAACATCATCAAATCTTCTCAACACTAATCAAAACGTTTCAGCATAATTAATCCTTTTTAATAAAATCATCAACCCTTTTCAAAGACGTAATCGACCTTTATTATCAATATCATTGACCCTTTTCAACATCACCAACCCACCAATTTTCAACAACGTCACCAGCCCTTTTTCATCAACCCTTTTCGGCATCAACAATCCTTTTCAACATCACCAACCTTTTTCAAAAACATCATCGACCCTTATTACCAACATCATCAACCCTTTTCAACAACACCACAACATCACCGGCATCAGTAGCCATCCCATCATCCCTCAGGCCTCCCATTCATCAAAGCATCAAACGTTTCCATTGCGTGTGATTACATCTGATAAGCCTGCAAGGAAGACTCTAGACTAGATGTCCACAAGGTGATTGCTTCTTGCCTTGCTTACACTGCTGGAACCCTTCATCTTTTTCTTTTCAATCATGTTTCTCTTCAAGACTGCCAATATAAAGCTCCTGTACTGTTTACTGTATTGTAAACACATTGATGGTTTTAAGACGTTTTTAAGACTTTTTTCTGATTTGTCAATTGATGGACACATTTCTGACAATGGATGTCTTCTAACAGTCCTTAGATGTCCACAATGTCTTGTCTTACTTTTGCACTGTTCATCTTTTTCCTTTAATCTCGTTTCTTTTCAAGACTTAATTGTTTCTGGCAATTTTCTGATACTGTCTCTGACTGCGACTCCTGGGGATGATCTGTTTATCGTCTCACAATTATGTTAAATTAAAACAAAGTACCTCATTCAAAGAAAACGCGGTTTAAACACTCTATTTCATAGCCGTCTAGCTTTTCTTCAGATGTTGTCAATGATTGGAGATGCCTCTTAATTTTACTCCCATTCAGTTTAGAGATAAATCTTATTTATCATGTTGCCAATTTACTAAAGATACTTGACACTGCGTCTGCCTCTACAGGGAGATACATGTATCTGCTTTCTTTGTCACACTTGTAGCAAATTAGGGCTCCTGGTATTAAATCTTAGTCAATTTATCATGATTTTCTTTTTTTCATAAAACGTCTAATATGCATTGTATATAATATCATGCAACTACACGGTGTCCAAATATCCAAAAGTTGGTTGCTTCTTGCCTCATACGCTAGTGAAATATTTCATGAACCTCTTTGCGTTGACTTTCTGAAACGCTTCAGCCTTCGCTTTTATAATCAATGACAATTACCAGACATTCGGACAATTTTAATTTTAGACATTCTGTCAATTCATTAAATATTTTCTGTCACTCTGCATGATGTGCAAAAACTCCAGGGGGAATTCTGGTAACCCCTGCTTTATTTCTAGACCCACCAATGAAAAATTCCACTCTTTTCAATCAATCCCCTGCTGACCTAAGCCAAATACTCCTTACTTTCTCTGTTGCATGTGATTTTAAGACAAAGTCTTGGTTTCTGATTCAATCGTGACTTTCTTGTACTGTAACCATTTGAAACTCTTCAAAGATTTCTTTCACCTGTATGCCTATCATAAACTTTCAAAGACAATTTCTGGACTTCTGAAAGTCACTTTGACACCATGGTTACACCACTTAGAGCCTGGACTGACCATAAAAGCACCAATTCTGTCAAATTAAGGATGCCGTCATTATGTGAACCAGGCCTTTCTCTCTTATTTTATATGGCAGTCCTTGAATGGCTGTTCTTGCCTTTAATTGGATTTCCTGATATCAACCAGTCCCGTGTGCTTCATTTGTAGTCTCATAAAGAGACAAGTCTGTCTAATCAAGCAATCCTGCGGGTATAAACCTGTGACTTTCATTTCGCCCTCTATTATTTCTCGTCTAGCCCATAAAAGTGCTAGCCACCACCGGCCTCGGATTCTTATAATCCAATCATAAAATTGCACTTATTCACCTTTAATTAAGTCTTCTAATTGTTTTCTACTGTCACTCCCTCGCTGGCTTAATTTTGGCTTCCCAAAAAAAAGAAACAATTGTCTGAAGCAGTCTCTGTAATTGAAGTCTTACAATATAGGCCCATTGCCTTAATATGCTCTTTTCTTTTTAAAACATTATTGTCTGACGGGATTATTGGTCACAGACCAGTTGATTGGCCTGATAGGAACAAAAATGAGCTACAATTAGCAATGAATTAACTCCTTGCAACATGTGTACTTATATCTAAATTTCCAAATTATATTATTTTGAGTTAAACATAACTAAAAATATTCATGCCTATGCAGTTGCTGAATAATACTGGAAATTATATATTTAGAGTAGGTCGGGGCAAGAAGCCCGGGTTAGGTGATAGGCCCCCCCAGGGTTATATCCGAACTTACATTTTTGGTGCGTTTATCTATTGATAGGATTGAAGCTAGAGGCGTTTTAGGTGACGTTACAAATTTTCAGGGCAAACAGCATCAAACCATAGTAGAAATTAAAGAAACAAAAAAATGTGCAAGGTTTTTGTAACTTTGACTAATACTTCGAAAGGGGTTGTCAGAAATAACTTTGGATAAGTATAATGGATATCTGCATTGCTTCACTTTATGACCATCACATAAATATGATTTGGATAATTTTTTTGGCATTTTAGTACAAAATATAGAGGTCAAATTAAAATATGTGGGTTTGGGGCGAGATGCCCCGCATGATAAGGGGCATGAGGCCCCCTTGACTGGGGCCTCGAAGCTGCTTCAGGAACCATTTAATAATGTGTACTTTCCCTTAAATCTTGATAGAATAGCTAATTAAAATAGAAAAAATTTGGCCCGAAATTGAAACAGGGCAAAAAATATAAAAAAATTTATGTATGAACAGAAAAATTCTGAAATTCAGAAAAAGTGAATAGAATGCCTTAAAAATGATAGAAGAACCCTAAGAAATAACTTTTAGGCTGAATGCGCTCGCAAAAAAGATTGCCATAGGATTATAATAGGGGGCTTCTTGCCCAATGGGTGGGGTAAGAAGGCCATTTTAATTTTTTTACAAAAATGGCCGTAACTCCTTTATTAAAACTGGTAGACATTTGTTTCACTAGTTATTAGTAGAGTCAATTGATCCCTTCCTGACAGCATAAGCATTCAAATAATCTACCACAAAAAGTAGGTCAAATGGCATCTCGAAGTTAAGGGGTGCCGCATGCCCCGACCTACTCTACAACAATATATATGGCACAATACTATTTTGGTTGAAGCATTTCACCAGGTCACCCAGTGCAAAGGGGCCATGCAATTGAGATACATGACAGCTTAGTTTGGATGAGAAGAAAGAAGACAGGATAATCACTGCAGGCTGCCTCGGCTAATTACCAGCAATTTGTGGCTGTCACAGGAATTAGCATAGCTTGTCAGCCCCAATCTCCTCCAGAAATAGCTTGTTTCTCTCAGACTGCAAACTGACACTTTCCATTTTTCTCAATTACTGGATTTCTTAATAGATTTTTTTTGTAGTTTCTATTATAAAGATTTTTACAGAAATGTCCATGACAGTGAAAGTTAGTATTACAATGAAGGGGAGGACTTTCTCAATTTAATTTTAAAAGGAGTTGGGATGTGTTGCAGTGTTTTGTAGTGTGAGAGTAATTGTGTTCTTGTGATAGAGTGTGTTGAATTACACATAATATACTACTGACATAGGCCTATACATATTTACTCGCAACTAATTTGATTTTGACCAAAATATTTCTTGTGTGAAACTCCTTTGTCTTAGAAGAAGCTTTCGTCTCCTGTATTTCTTGTCATCGATGTTACTATCTATTTAACATAAACTATCTAGGCCATCTATCTAAATCAGTACCCATTTATCTATCTATACATATTTTACAGCGTGTAACTATCTCTCTATACCTGATCATTAATATCAGTAGAAGCATAGGCCTACGATTTCATAACATGTATTGCAGTGTATGCTTCATAGCTACATTGCATATAACATATAGGCCTACAGTGCTTTACCAACTATAACTTACACAAACGACCATGCAAATGCTTGCACATGTCTGTATAGAAGTGGACCACGCCCATGCGTGACTACCCTTACACAGCTCAGAGCAATCACGGTTGTCCACACAAGTCATGTAATGTGCAGTTGTGTTATATTGTGAAACTGGGTTGGCTGTTGATGGGTTTTAAGTGCTGTCATGAATTTCTCTTGTTGCAATTTACTGAATATGATGGATGTATTAAAAAATAGAGGTTTTAGGTACACTGTCCATTAGAAATCGTACTACATATTATACTGTAAGTACACTGAAATTGCGTACAGTAAGTGTTTTTTGGCTGTATTGCACTTTTTTTTCTTGTTATTCATTTTACATACATCCAGGCAGTATTCTGTCTGGTTTGTAGGCTTCTACGTGAACTTAGTCTTTGTTGGCAAAAACTCAATGTTGAATCAGTTGAACCATAACTTTCTATAGATTGAGAAACTGTAGTAAATTGTTACAAAGTTACGAACAGTTCCAACAGTATAACTGTTTAGTCAGCTCTTCTCCAAATCGCAGATGAATATATATCCTATAATACTGCCCAAAATCATCTCCTATTCAATGATAAGGCTGATGAGGGTACCCAGGTGCGGTTGGCTGAATAGAGTATCATAACACGTTGTGCCACAAAAGCAGCCTGACTGGTCATTCGTGGCATGTTTGAGAGCTGATTGCTTCTGGATATTACACCCAAATAAGCAGTCTGACTAATTAACCTGATATGCTAGCTAATTGGACATATATTTGTGTGTTGTGCCCTGCATTATTCTGGGTAAGACACATTGTCTTTGCGTTATTAATAATTCCGTGAGACACCTGTAAGTCTTGGCTAATGAAAGTGACATAGCTTGAGGCAACATAGGAGATATATATATCTGTTGTACTACACATATCCAAACAGGTATTTGACAGGTATTATATCAGATTTTGGCTGGCTTTTACAGCCAAGAAATACAACTGATTCTTTTAGGGTGTGGAATGATGATGATGATGATGATGATGATGATGATGGTCATTGGCACATTTACATGTAGGGGGCATTTGGTCATGCCCCCGCCCCCACTTGCCCCAACTTAACTAAAGATAGGAAAATCCCTGAAAGACAGCGTATTCGCCGTATGTTATGCCCCCGCTTCAGGCCATTTCTGGATACAATCCTGATGATGGTGGTGAGAAGTTAGCTTTGCTTAACTAAAACTCAAAGAAGTAGACTGTCGTTGAGCCCAATTAATTAAAACTACATTTCTAAATCATGTTCATCTTTGACACAATATCAATAAAATCACTTAACCACATTTGGATAACCCGTGGTATTAAAGCGTTGATACAATCCGGTACTGGAGTAAGCATCCTGAAGTCCATTATTATTTCATGTGAATGGAACGAAGGGAAAATGGACAGAAATTGAACAGGAATTGAACAGAAATTGAACAGGAATTGAACAGCAAATGGCCTTCAGGCAGGTGCCATCAATCCAGCATTGGAAGTGCTCTTTATCATGCAATGGACAGAAAAAGTACCAAAAAATACCATTGAATTAATTATCAAATTCCTATTCAAGCATCCACAATCCGATTAATTTGGAAAATCCATTTGAGAATACCTGAAATTAATTAAAAACCTCTTCGAATTTTCTCCGGGGGCCTTGATATGGAGAAATCTCCTCGAAATTCCAAAAATAAGTCGGATTATTTTTCTCTCCAGCTGAAAGCTGGTGTGACATCATATCTGGTCACATGCGTCACATGACCTCGTGTGATGTCATCTTCTGAAGCATTTAATGGAATACTCAGCATGGCGCACCTTTTGAGAGCAATATGAATTTCACACTTGCTTTTATTTGATGTCCTTGATTTGATCTCCGGCTAATTGTTGTCATTTCGTCTTCATTCAGTCTTGTAAAAACACTTAATTTTAGACTAGATTATAATTACTTAAAACAACAAGCTATGGTAGCTCGAGGAATTGTGCTACCATCTCACTCAATCATTCAAGCAGACTCAAAATTACAAATTTTACAGTATTTTTAAAAGCAGCATAATAATAGTCAACCAGGAGTGGACTGCACCCCAGCACCGCTGCACCCAGCACAGCATGTGACCTTGAGCAGTGACTTGCAGCAATAACGTCTGGCTAATGAATAATGCAATGTTGAAAGGCAGCTCTCCATCCAGCTAGCCATCCAGCAGCAAGATTAATTGATTGCCATTGATCACACCAACATTCTCATAAACACAATTCCCCATCAGACTGCTCTGAGTTGTCTGTTGTTATTGGTGGGGAAAAATCATAATAGCACAAAGGACTGCCAAGCTTCAAAATTAGCTGCAAATTGAATGCAAACAACAGTGAAATAAGCTCACACCATTTCTGGAATGTTCTTCTTTTTTTTGCTGGTGCTCTCTCTCTCCTGAAACATAGCACTGACATGTAATTGTAGATCATGTACAATTCTCTTCTCAAGTGCATGGATGGAATCTGCCCAGACCATGGGGAAAAGGGAAGGTTTTCAGTATGTCCCCGAATGACAGAATTAGAGTATTTTAAGCAAAAGGAACCATTGGACGGAAGAAAAGGAGCAAGTGAGGAAGAAGAAAGAAAGAAGGAAACAATGAAAAAAAACAAGGAAAGAATCCAGGAAGGAAGGATGGAAAGAAGAAAGAAACAAGCAAGCAAGCAAGAAAGCAAGCAAGGAAGCAGATAAAGAAAGAAAGAAATAAAGGAAAGAAGCAGCAGAATAAAGGAATGAAGTAAGCAAGCAAAGGAAGAAAGGAAGTAAAGAAGCAAGCGGCTAAGGGAAGAAGGTACAAGGGAAGCAAAGGATAAAGCTAGGCACTGCAGTAAGCAAGCCATCAGGCTAATAAAGCAAACAAAGGAAGCTAAGAAGGAAGCGAGGAAGTAATAAAGCAAACAAGAAGAAGTGGAGAAAAGAAAAGAAGGAATGGAATAAATGAGGGAAGCAAGAAAGGAAGCAAAGGAAGGCAGCAGATGAGGAGGCAAGAAACAAGGAATGGCATATAGATGAAGATTAAATGTTGTGAGATAGGATAAGATAGAAGAGGATGGGATAGGATGGGATAGGATGGGATAGGATGGGATGGGATAGGATGGGATACGATACGATACAATACAATACGATACGATATGAAACGACACAATAAACATGATGCAATGCTATACAATACGATATGATATGACACAATATGACAGGATGATTTAAGATTAGAAAGTATCTGTAATTGTATCACAGATTCAATAATCAATACAATACCATTACTCCTAATGTGAAGTGGTAATTGCAATCGAATATTAATGATATTACATGGAACTCTTAACAGGATTAGACTAATTGATTAGGGAGGCTGGTGGGTGCATGGATGGTGCTTGATCCTCATTTGAAATGCATCCAAGGGTCGGTGTAGTTGGATTGCCTGGCTGTGGATAGATCACCCCTCGCAGGTGTAGCATGAAATCCATGGAGTGGTGGAATTTTTATTTACTCTTTCTGCCTCTGATGACTAGTCTATCCGGATGGATCTAGATTAGATTTGAATCGCGTGCTTCACTTCTCCCAGCCTGTAGCGTGGTAAGACTGACAGGTTTCGAAGCCTCAGGATTAAATTGGAGGCTGGCTCTCACACCACAGTTGTCAGTTTCATCAGGTGGTTGGAATTGGAGTTAAAGCTGCGGATTTAGTGCTCCATGGGCACTTACTGCTGAGTACAAACATTTGGATTTATTAGTGGCAAGGGCTGGATTTAAGAGGATCAACTTATTGAACCGTGAATGTGAGCATATCCACTCACTGAAAGAGCCTTAAAGTGAGAGGTGAACTTATACTAGTTATAGAGATTTGGAGTTGAAATATCTGCTTAATGTTGACTGAAGAAACCCATTGTTAGGATCACGTGGATTGAAGCATCTGACTTCTGGAAACTACAACTTTTTTGGAACACTAATTTACCAGCTGGTGATATGAACAGCAGCTACTTTCTGAAATTAGAGATTTTCGAAAATATATTATTACATTAAAGTAAATTTCTATGAAGAGCACCTGACGCCAGATTCCAGATCAAGCAAGAGTAAGAGTAATTAACACACTCCTGAAGGACTTATCTCACTCTGAGAGACTAATTTTCAATCCCATCTGCGTGACATCCATTACGTTATATAAATGCCAACAACCTTCAACTAACATCTACAACAATTCCAGATTCTATTCTTTTGGGAAGTGCATCTCAAGTGGCCCAACATTTTCTGTGAGCATGCATCATTTGCACAAAGTCATTGCATAACAAATCAACAAAACATTTACGAGTGTAGCAACCAGAACAACAGCTTCATCAACAAACATATTTATACAATATTACCATCTACATTCTACAGGCAGCAAGACATCCAGTTATAGTAAATAAGAGCCACCCCCATGTCCACGTGGATCTTGTCATCTACATCTATCTAAATTTCAGACCCCATGTGCTCTCAGCCATTGCACACCATTTCAACATTTTCTGATTGTGTACAAGTCTGCCTCAACATCTATACTGGTTGGGATCTACATTCTACAAGTAGCCAGACATCTATAGAAGAACAATTACCTTAATCTGCATATCAAGTAATCTGCACACAATGTCCTTGAACGAAGTTTAGGGTTAAAAAAAATGTACAAAGAATCCGTCAACATGGCGTTGTAGTACGTGGTCTCAGCTTCGATTTGATGTAAAGATCTAAAAAATCTGTTGGGAAAATTTTGAGAAAATTGAAATTTAAAATTTTTGGTTTTTCACACCCTTTTCGCATGCAAAATATCAGTTTTAGATCTACCAAATAGCATTACAGTGTTATCGAAATATCACAGCGTATCTAGTTATACATTAGGTTACTGAATCAGGTGAAAAATAATAATAAAAAGCTTTTTATTTATAATTTTCAACATTTAGGGGTGTTGCAAACTCGCTGACTCATATAATGTGCCAAATCAACTATAAACATGGCCATTTTGGCTTCATTATTTCATTAACCAAAGAAAAGTGGCAATTGAACTACCAGGATGTGAGAAAATGCCTTGTTGAATTCATTAGTCATATAAATTGAGATTTTTAGCATTTCACCAGTTAATGTTTTTCAAGTGGGATTCACAAAAACATTTGTAAAGTTGTCTGACAACATATAGTGGACAAATGTAGGAATACCTACTGTCGGCATCTCACAAGTGTGCATCTTCACCACAGCTTTGCATGTAAGTTGTATTTGACATTCAAGGCAATAATATATTTTGATAGAAGTATTTTTTCAAATCAACAAAACAAATATATGTAAGTGGTCTAATGGCTTAGATGATCAATTCCAAGTTTTATTACAATGTTTTTGTACATATTGAAATGTAGGTAGCAATTTTAATGGTCTTCTGTAGAATTGTAAGTGCTTTTTTACCTGTTTTTGCCAATTGTTAAGAATATTTCATGGAATCTAATGGTTGCTTACTTCCAAAATTCAGTTGTTCAGTTATAGCATGCACAGATAAAGAATATTAATTGTGTGACCATGGAAAAGAATCTGTTGACTATTAATTCAAAACCATGTTGATTGCACAAAGACACGCTTTAACTGACCAAATGAATTTTGGAAGAACGTAACCACTAAATTCCGTGAATTAATCTTAACAATTGGCAAAAACAGATAAACGAAGCACTTACAATTCTTCAGAATACCATAAATTGCTACCTACATTTCAATATGGACAGAAACATTGTAATAAAACTTGGAATTGATCATCTAAGCCATTAGACCACTTACATAGATTTTTTTTTTGTTGATTTGAAAAATATATCATTGCCTTGAATGTCAAATACAACTTACATGCAAAGCTGTGGTGAAGATGCACACTTGTGAGATGCCGACAGTAGGTATTCCTACATTTGTCCACTATATGTTGTCAGACAACTTTACAAATGTTTTTGTGAATCCCACTTGAAAAACATTAACTGGTGAAATGCTAAAAATCTCAATTTATGTGACTAATGAATTCAACAAAGCATCTTCTCACATCCTGGTGGTTCAATTGCCACTTTTCTTTAGTTAATGAAATAATGAAGCCGAAATGGCCATGTTTATAGTTGATTTGGCACATTATATGAGTCAGCGAGTTTGCAACACCCCTAAATGTTGAAAATGATGTGAAAATTATAAATAAAATGCTTTTTATTATTATGTTTCACCTGATTCAGTAACCTAATGTATAACTAGATACGCTGTGATGTTTCAATAACTTTTCAATACCATTTGATAGATCTGAAACTGACATTTTGCATGCAACAATGGTGTGAAAAACTAAAAAGTTTAAATATAAATTTTCTCAAAATTTTCCCAACAGATTTTTTAGATCTTTACATCAAATCGAAGCTGAGACCATGTACTACAAGGCTTCGTTGATAGATTCTTCGTACATTTTTTTTAACCCTAAACTTCGTTCAAGGACACTGTGTGCACTGTGTGAGGAGAGCTCTGCATTACCTATCACAAGGAGCAAAACATCTGTCTATTTTGAACACCATCTGCACACGAGCACCATGCAGGACCTCCAGGCTTTCAGGAAGGTATGTAATGAGAGCATGTCATCCTCAGGGCACCTAATCTGATTACCCAGGGTGACAACATAACTTGATTTGTGACCCTTCTTCACATAACTGCATTATACCTCCTACTTGGTAATTGATGAGGCAACACAATATTCTATCACTAACTTCCGTTTGCCTTCTGTCCAGGAATTCCAGTAAACAGGCATCAAGAGTAGCCTACACTTATCCAGAATACAATGTACTTGTCTAGAGTAACCTATACTTATTTGATAGCCTAAACTTATACAGAATAACCTGCATTTATCTAGAATAACTTTTGTTCATCCAGAATTGCCTGCAAATTGTCCAGAATTATCCAGAATAGCCTGAATTTATCCAGATTATCCTAAACGTGTAACTTTAATCCGATAATGAAATTACTCTTGGAATAGAGGTACAATTACAGATAGGCAAATAAGGGTTGAAATCGACATAATCGCATACGCAATCACCGATAAGATGATATGACTTATTGTGCATATTGTCAACTTAACAGTAAGAGTTCTGCGACTTCCCCATCTTATACATATTATTCTTTCCCCTGATATGATTATTTCTTGCAGAATTACCATATCATATTCATATGGATTATAACGATATCACCACAGTGGCAGTGGCACTGACAAATCTGACAAACAGCTTAAATCAAAGATTAGTTTAAAAATAGAATAGCTAGATGCTGTTGTCTTGCCTTAAACACATGTAAGGTCTCTGTTGACATGTCTCTAGCAGATCCTTCCTAGCTTAGCTCATCCATTTAGGAGCTTGTTAATGTCATTGGGAACCCAACAAACTGCTAGGCTGAAGGATTAGGGGCATCTCACTATCTCAGCTTGGATAGAATTTCACTACATGCACAATCTTGGCCTATTCGTTAGTAGTGGTGTTTGGAGCCCTGCTTTAAATTATAGCAAAACAGATTTCAGGATGAAAAACTTCAGGCAGTACATTGTACCTTAGTGATAGGGGTTACGAAGTTGCTAGTTAGCTTAAATAGGATCATCAACACCCTTGTGATGGGATACAACACTCAGTTGCGAATCCAGACACAATGATCTGGGGCGACCGGGTTGCGTTTCGACTTTAGCAGACCTGTGGTGTTGTCATATTGTTTTTTTCAAAATATTACTTTTCATCTCCTCCACCCCCGGATCCGCCACTGGTACAATGCCATCTTGTGCATTGTGATGCAATACAAATGTACAGAATATAGTAATTGAATAACATGGGATGGGGTGTGATACATTATAAGAGACTGGAATATGATCTGATTCCATGGGAAAAGATTGTTTTTACATTGCAATCAACAGATAAAATCTTTTGAAAAATGTATGTTGTCAAGCGGCATTTCAGGGACCGGTCCTCACGATCATGCAGTGTATCATGCCGAAGGAGCAGAGAATCAACCCAAGGGTAAAAAATCTGGAGATTCTATTTCTATAGTTTCTTCTCGTGCAATTAAAACTTCACAATGCAGTTTTCCTCAACTGATCAATCTTCATTATCAAAGTGGTGACTTTTGTGAATCATTTGAAGCTTAACAATGTGATGAACCTTGTGACTTCTGCTTCTGCCAAAGACATGACAGGAATATACTTCCCAAGGATAATTATGCCACCTGAGAATAGCATAGCACCACCCATCGTTTCTTCCTTTTTATATCTGAAGCATGATGTATTATAAGATGTGTACATGTCTGATTTATGTTTCATGCATATTTCAGAAGGTGTGGCTGACAATCAGAGCATGTGTCGTGCAGACATAGTTAATTTTTTAAGAAATGTATTATAAGTGTATTTATATTCTCTAATTTCGTTATGAAGAAGTTTATCTTTGGTCTATTTATGTTGCTGTTTTGAATGCATGATAAAAAAATACAAGTTGATACAGCAAGGCTATAGGGACCGTTCAGAAGATATGACAGGGGGAGTGGGAGTTTTCCTGTAACTTCCCGTCAAAAGTTGATTCCCCCCCTTGAGTTTTATGCGTTTTATTAATACCCACCCCCTGCTCGACATACAAAGCAATACACACATATACTGTTATACACGGCCACGTGTACAGATTCGCGTCATTTCGCCGACTTTTGCGCGTAAAAAAGTCCAAATAAAATTAGTTTATGCGTGTTTTTTAACATTTTTTCTTTGTTAGAATTTCTTACCCCCCTGGGAAGTAGTGTCAAAAATCAATACCCCCCCCTTGAAACATGTGTGAAAAGTTTGTACCTCCTCGGCCAAAACTTCCAACCCCCCCCCCCCCCGCCCCCGTCATAAATTCTGAACGGTCCCTTACTGGTATCTGCAGAGTGTAGATGCACAATGACATTTTCCATTTCTAATCTGACTATTTCAAAGGAATCTCTAATTTAGCGTTGGACGTACAGTGTTTTCCGTGTCAATATATATGTTAGAGTTCCATTGGTTCCAACAATTGCCCAACCCGGAAGCCTTGTAGTGTGTCCAGATTCAATCTGGTGGTCAATTTGTGCTCTGATTTGCTGAGACACGAGTCACGTGGTTTGACTGATGAAACAAGACCTGTGATTGGCTGCAACTGACTCACAAACCGGCCAATCAATGTCTGTCTCAAGGGGTCACTCAGGGCTACAAATCGTCTTGTTGGAGCTGGACAATCGTTTGGTGAATTCCCTTGTGGCAATTCAATGGCAAAGTGGATTGCTCACTTATCATCGCTCATGTCTAGTTCTGAATGAGCTCAAAGGAATGGGTTGGCATGAGGTAGGATGGAATGGAAAGGGATTGGGTTGGATGTATGGGATGTGAGATGGGATAGCAGAGAACTTGGAACATGTCAAGCCATATTAGAAAAGAGATATATAGAAGTGGAGATTTAGTAACCTGGTAACATTAATAAAAGAGAACTAGCTACATGTAATTCTTTGCAGATGATGTAGGTATCTATTATTTGGTGTATTTTGCATTAATTAAAACGTGTGTACAGACCATGATTTTTCTGGACACTTCTGGTAGACAAGGATTGGTTGAGGTGGAAGTGTTGGGAACAACCTACACCAAGCTGATTATTTAATGTGGCAATATTCCCAGAAATGTTGGAAATTACTTATAAAGTCAAGATAATGTTGACTGACACAAGTGACTTTATTGTAATCCGTTAATCTCCTTTGCAAGACACTTCGCTGCACACTTTTGTCAGACAGCATTTGGCCGATATCAAATGTTTGACTTCTAACAAGCTTCACCAACCAGAATTATGCAAAACTTTGAGAACTGCTAGCAACGTTGAAAAGTGAAACTTCAACTGAATTACTATGTTAATTTGGTGATTTCATAATTTCTCTGTTGGTTCAAAAAACATCATTAAAGTGGGTCAGATGTCAGAGCAAAGAGATTCATAATTTTGCTTGCAAATTGTTCTTTGCCAACCACTGAACAGGCACGAAAATATTCATTGACAGCCTCAAATGCATTGCTTTGAAGATTTTTCATTTGAAATAATTACATGTCATTTGGAAAATAACCATCATTATTATTGAATTACAGACCTTCTCAAACTTAATTGTTGTGGCATTTGCAAACAAGTTTCACTGTAAAATCGGAGGCACTGATTCAGCTCAATTGATTGATTGAGATGGTTGCACAAGTTGATTGAGCTAACATAGATTAATGTTTTAAGCTGAGATAACTCAAAATACCGAGCTGAGATAGCTCAAAATACTAAGCTATGTTGACTAAGGTATTCAAGCTGAGAAAACTCAAAACAATGAGCTGTGTTGACTTACAGCTCCAAATATTGAGTTTTGTTGACTTATTGATCCAAGCTGACACAACTCAAAATTTTGAGCTGTGTTGACTTATTTTTTTAGTTGTTTTTCATTTATATTTGTGTGACCTGTCTTATAAAGTTATTTATGAATATGGGCTGTAATCCCGAAATATTGTTTGATCTCTCAAGGGGATCCACCTGATCCAGTATGCTTTATTTCAGCACATCATGGACAGGCCCAAGATGCATTCAACAAAGACCATTGCATCACAAGGAGATTTAAAAATTAATTTCTTGTGAATAAATTCCAATGGTCTGTGGCTCATCTCAGTTGGTATACTGTGCTAGAAGCCTATATTTGAACACACTCTGACTTGGAAATGTTGGTTGACGTGTGAAAGCATGCATCTAATTACTCCCACAAATTAATTTAAGAGAGATAAAAATAAAAAAGTAACCAGCTAAAGTGGTGTGCTACACATTTTTTCTCTGGGATAGTGTAATATAAATGTTATTTTTTCTTGTAAGTAAATAATTATTTAAAACTAAATGCAGTCTTATTAGAAGTGCTTGTTATAGATGGCGCTATATTGGCATGACTGAGATGTCAAGCTATCTGCAACAACTGAAGCTTTCATGTTTTCACAGCTTAATGTTACGATTCGTTTGGACTACTTACAGCATTGAGCTATCATACCTTGACAACTTATAGGATTGAGCTATCATAGCTTGAAAATTATTAACATTCTCAGACAGCTCAAATTATTGCATCAACTCAGTTTTCAAATTTTACAGTGTTGCTGACAAATCCACTGGTGCAGAATAACATTATAAGTGATGATTTATATACTGCTAGAATTATTTACAAAGCAGGAGTCACCGGGAACTGTCCTGATGGTTGACTCAGAGATGAGTATCAGATGTTTATTTATATTGGAAGTTGCAATGTTGGTGCACATGCAGATCTGCATCTTGAATTTATCCCCTCTTGCCAAATTGTATGTTTTGTCTATTCCACTTTGTTGAAAACAAAATTATTATGTGCAAGCCCTCTACAAACAAGAATATTGAAACTGAATTTGTGGCTTTTTCTTTCAAAGTCCTCTGCACATTCATTTGATTTTATATTTTATTCTTATCCTTCATCTGTATTGTCTATTTCCTCTTCTTGACTTCTCCACTTCTTGTTCCAATTCTTGTTTGTCACCACCTCCCTTCTTTGATTTTTCTTTGCACATTTCTTTGTCTTCTTGTCTCGCTCTTCTGTTCCAATCACTATTTATTTTCTTCATCTTATGTACCTTTTTCTCTTTCTCCATCATCTTCTTCTTCTTTAGAAAACCATTTTATTCTTCGTCATTTCAGCTTCATTATCAACTGTCCATTGAAATTCAATAAAGTTGTTATCAATTGTACTGAAATCAAACTAGATATTGTCTGGACCTTTCGAAGGTAATTGACCTCGCTGTGTTTTAGCAACCAGACTGTTTTGCCACATCAGTCATGAAGACAGTCTGTTTTTCATTCTGTTTGCTTTTGTGTTCTCCTCAGTGTTTTTTTCTTCTTCTCCTTTTTCTGCCTGTTTGGCACCATCTGCCTGCTGTGTTATTTCTAATTAGCCTTTAGACATGCACAGCCTATAAACAAAATCGTGAGTTGGTTTCTGGTGCTTTTTCAATTTTCAATTCTGGAATTATTGCAGAATCTCATGATTCCTGTGATTCCTAGATTATCATGCAGCTCAGTCTGTTCCATTAATTACTTTTCACTGCCAAAGAAGCCTTGGTCGTGCTAGTTTTTAATGAATTTTAAATTAAAGACTTGCATCTGCCAGATTTCTAACATTACTTCATGATTGACTATGACAATTTAGTGTAATTGCAGTCAATGGCTGCATTAAAGATTGGGAGAAGAGAGGACAGGAGGACAGGAGGACAGGACTGCTGGTATAATAAGGAAAGGACAGGGCAGGATAGACATCCATAATACTATAGATATTTTATAGCCCAAAGATGAATTGAATAGTCGTTCAATACAAGCATGCAGGAAAAAAGATAAAGAGTACCATAAATTCTAATATAATACACTGTAACATACGACATGGTCGGGTTCATTCATCAAATTGTATGATTGGCAAGAATGCGAGAAAGTATTGACTTTAGTATGGATCCTGTGCCGTAATGCTGATTTATTTTTGTTTTGATGCGATGGATCATATAGCCTTATATAACGCTATAAATCACATGAGGCGTAATCGGATTATAAGCAAAGTTCTCGCGAAGGATTGAAAATATGCCTAAGTGAAGCCTAAGTGGAAAGCAGTGTTTTTGACAAAGTTTTTGTAATTGCCTTTAGATATTGTCACTTGATATTGAAATATTGCTTCAGGTGGCTGGCAGGGGAGTAAAAATTGGTGTTAGATTGTGAGAGCTCACCACAGGCCACTCATTTGGTTTGGTGAAAAGGTGTGAACAAAGATCCAGCTTAGAATGGCTTTCATTCTACCCAGCTCACTGCGTATTCCACTCTGTAGAACAGTATTGTGAGATCTGCAAAAAAAACAACAGAAATCCATCTGTCTAGAAAATGTCTGTATTGTTTTTGTTTTGTGGGGGAGAGGCTCATGGTTTCTGGGGGTCTTTTTTCATCGGGGAACTTAGGTTGCCCGGATTTTGTCGACTATTGTTTCTGTTCACATGTCAAAACTCCAGATTGTTAGTTTGTCGAGGGGCCAATATTTGTGAAATCGTCCATGGAAATTCAATGTTACAATCTCATCATTGCAGCTGACAGAGTTCTATGATCTGATGTCCGTATCGCCTTGTCATGCCCTCCTTCTGATAATGAAATCATCTGTCTTGCAGCACATATTCAAAGACTCTTTGATTCTCTTCATTCCACTGTTAAATTGGGTTAACTTGGCTGTATAGCTAGTGATAGCAATTGGAGAGTGACCTAGCATTATAAAAATGACTATGAACAGGAACCCCCCGGGCCCCCCACTCCCCCCAGAGGAGGAAAAGACTCATGCTTGAACAGGCCTGCCAAGGATGTCACTTATATTTTGTAGTTGGTAGAGATATAGATACTGTATTATATGCACTATAGTCAGTATAGAAAACTATCTTTTTTTTATTTAGAATTTTGCATTTGCATTTTTCCTCCTTTCTAACAACCACATGTGCCAATTAAAGTCACAACAATATACCGAAGTAGTCCCTGTAAACTTTAGATTCCCCCATTTCACAGTGCTGTGACGAGCATGGATCGTTAGCCTGGTGGGGAAACCCATTTTCCGAATGACTGAGATTGTAATGGGACTGATAGCTAATCAATGACGTTTCATTTGATAAAGTGCTCTTCTCAACTTGTGTGATCAATTGCCTGAAAGCTGTTGATCAGCCCCCACTCTTATATTTTATGGATTGCGAAAGTGGTGGATGACTTTTCCTGACTCTGGATCTTTCATCTTTTAAACATTTCACGAGACACTGGAGTCCCAGGTGATTGTAGTACTGATGGAAATGCAAGGTATAATGTCATTCATTTCAAAATGCGGCTGTGAAACTTTGAAAAAAACTGATATATTTTATCTATATTTCTGTAAAACATATATTGATAGCCGATCAGCTGATATAAACAGTAGTAACACTGACTCTAGAGACTATATACAGCTCAATAAACAAACCACCAACAATGGTAACAGAAGTGAGAGCAGGATACCTAAATCCAGGGCTTTGGAGTTGGAGTCGGAGTCGGGAGTCGGAGTAGTGGAGTCGGAGGTTTTTGGGTGGAGTCGGAGTCGAACTTTGATTTTCAGGTGGAGTCGGAGTCGAAAATTAATTTAGTGAATCCTGACTCCTTAAAAACAATTAATATGATTTCAAAAAACCCAGTTACATCAACGTGAGATGTATCTAGAATTTTAAGCAAAACTTCCTAAACAAGTATTCAAGAAGCCAATGGAAAATTTGTGGAAGTACTTTTCGCCCCCTGTTAATCATGTAATATTTTGGTGAAATAATGCCGATAAACAGAGTCGGAGTCGGAGTCGGAGTCGCTTTTCAGAAAGCCAAAGGAGTCGGGAGTCGGAGTCGGTTTACTTACTACCCGACTCCAAAGCCCTGCCTAAATTGATGATGTCACAACAGGGTTACTTAAATCAATGATGTCACAAGAAGCCCTATCCTTCACATTGAAATAAAATGTCAATTTGTCATTGAATGACTTATCACCTCAGTGGCCAGGTGAGCGGTGTGACTCATTCGGTGACTTGTCCTGGTAGGATTGCAAGTACAGGTTATGACATAACTAACTATATACATATATGTGAGTCATGCAGAATAATAACATGGCAAGGATACCGATATGACCTCACAAGGACTACTTGTAATTTGCCAACTGTAACAATGTTCAATCTTGGAGAATGGTTCACACTGCACTTTGAGGACACGAATGATGTCAGTACAGATCCTACATTTATTATACCATTCGAAACCTAAGTCAGCCAATCACAAGCCTGTGTTTCACTGCAATAAATCCCATTGTTGTCCACTTATCATCTAATGTTTGACTGTTTGAGTGGTTGTACAAGCCGCAGTTATTCACCATGGGATCGGGTATAGACCTATGTGTTTATCACATCTCAGGCTAAAGCCCTTGGCTGATAAATCACATATTCCTCTCCTGTGGTGAATAACCAAAACTTGTTAGGCCTAGTTTGATATGATTTATAATAACAAACATCATATTAGATGAGTGGTCAATTTTTCGAATATGATGTTCAGTGTGAGGTCAATGTAACATGAAAATATTATTTTAACCAACCTGCACTCAGTCCCTCTGCATTTGCTACACAGTGTCAATAGTGCCTTTACACTGCACTCGTACGTGGATGAACCAAGTGGGGCAAATCAATTATTAATGGACATCACCTAATTGAATTGAGGCAGAATAATAAGACCACATGGGCATTTTGATCACCCTTTGTTTGTGGAGAATACCTTCGTGCTTTTGATCCATTAAATAACGTGTTGATCTCCACTTTGCCAGCTACTGCTGAGCATATAGTGGTGTGCAAAAATGGTTTTAGATGTTGCTATATTGGGAAAGCACAAGTGCATGTGATGTTTTCGTGATGCACTAGAGTGGTAACATGCATGTCAGTATTTGTAATGCTAACATGTGAGCATGGTGAGTGCTGATGGAAACGTGTAGATCGAAGCGACTGAAAGGGAGGGGCAATGCTATAGGTTTAGAGTGAAATGCTTCCAACTGTTACACACGATATTTTAACTTAGAAGGTGTCAAGATGACATGTGCAGGCCCCATGAAATGATCTCATCAAACTTATAAGGATATTATTCCTCCTTGCCTCCAGGCATGAGTGAATTCATTGCATTTGTATCCGAAAAGTCTAATTAATATGCTATTGACACTGGTTGACTGCTTTCAGATGACATATAGTTAGATGGATAGATATGGTAAGTGCAGCCCTCAAAGCCCTGTTCTAGGTGCTCATGAGGGTTGACAAATGAGATGGAATAGACAGTGGGAGTTCTCAACATCTTCACTTGCCCACCCGGACCGCCAATTTAACTTCTCATCTGAATGACATCCAGCTGGGATTTTGCTCAAGAAGGAAGGTCCACTGAACGTTTTAGGCTCCCAACCCAGGGTTCCAACCCATGTAGGCAAAGACCTTGAGCAGAGCAATTAAGCCTTAAGCACAATCCCTCAGCCACCAGGCTACACAACAGATACTGTGGGAATATGCACTCCCAAGAATTCCCATTTCTCGTTCTACTTGCAACGAGTATCATTCAGGCCAGTTTTTCTTCTAATTATGTTAAATCCTCCCTTCCGCTTACAAGTACAATACACCCTTGCTATATGCATGCCACTGAGGTGAATTTGATGGGAAATTTAACACATTTCATGGAAAGTGTAGCAAACTTTAGAAATGTAGGACACATCAAAGAAAAATGGAATTGTGAAATGTTTCTATTCAATGTGGCATATGAATTCCAGGCCTTTCATGTCTCACTTTTTTCTTCAGATGCACAATGTAATGTTTTACATTAGGAAGCGATTCTACAGGGATGCGTTTGTGTGTGACAGAGAAATAGCCTTTAGCCTTAAAAATGGAAATTATTGCTGTCTGATGAGATGTTTTTGGCTCTAAACCCATTTTGATGTAGTTCTGGATATTGCAGTTGATGAAAATGGATTTTTCCTATTTTAGACAAACAGTTTGGTTGGGAGTTTGGCATTACCTGATAACAGCAGCTACGATATAATAAATTTTTTTAAATATTACCACTGGATCTGTTTACAGCATAAATATCTTTATTTCTAGGACTCCTGAGAACATCACTCTGTTCTGCAGAATAACATGTCCCAGGAAAAAGTTTACATAGATTTAGGCTCAGTGTCTACAATTATGAAATAGGTTGTAAACTGTTATATCAGGTACATAAAATTTCATTGATGGATGGATGATTGGGGCTTTCTGTCCTGTATTTATTCACCTTGTAGGGTAAATAGGACAGGAGGAGGACACGCTTTTGGGGTAAAACCACCGGCCAACATGGCACATTAAATTACCGGACACAATCTTATCGCAGACTACAGTGTGTAAATCTATGAAACTAAGACTGTCATTTGATTGGATGAAACATTCAATCGGCAGCCCTTTCTGTCACTGTTTATGCTGGGCAAGTGAAAAATTCTTGACACGGGGTGAAATCCTAACATGTTGAGGACCATTCTTCAATCATCAATCAGCCCTCAAGAGTGGCCAGAATTATCATTAGAGGGCTGCACCAACCATAGAGATTGGATCTATGCTTGTATCACGAAGATCTATCTAATTAGCCTTCCTATAAAATACTCAAGGCCAGTGTGAAATGCTGTTGAAGCAATTTGGAAACTTCTTGAAGACTTTTCTGGCAGGAGATTTGAAGTTTGGCAGGTAGAGCCTAGAGCCAACTAACTTGGCAAATTAGTCTTGTTGCCAGTTGTTGAGAGTTGGTGATGTCAGGATTTGCATGCTAAGGGGAGATTGAGCAGTTTCATTCTTTTTGATCATGTTTGTAACCTATGGAAGAGTTTGACAATTAATTTCTAGCATGATTCGGCAGCAGCAACATCATTGGCTGAAATATCATGAAATGTCAGGAAGGAAAGAGTTATTTTCAGTTTGCTGTGTGTTATTCTCTAAAAATATCACAATGCCTGATGCAGCTTGTGTAGGTTTGAGCTACATTATATTATAGTTGTGAGCCTTTTTAAAAGGCTGTAGAATAAGACAAGATTAGATTTGATTAAACCCAGTCTTCACATCCTGCAGTTTCAGTGCACTTTCAAAAGCAGAATTCCAGGAGGATATTGATCACAGGAGACTTTAAATTGGCGGTCCCTTGCATCAGTGTCTGTTTTGGGCGTGTAAAAGATTCCTCTTATGGGGTAAAAGTGATACATACATATTGATTACCCCTGCTCTCTCTCCCATCTCACCAATTAACCCCTATGAGCACC
Organism: Platynereis dumerilii; assembly: GCA_026936325.1. NCBI lineage: Eukaryota > Metazoa > Annelida > Polychaeta > Phyllodocida > Nereididae > Platynereis > Platynereis dumerilii. The sequence continues at coordinate 70,217,880 of JAPTHN010000001.1, read as the reverse complement.
CAGAACTTAATTTAGATGACAACACTTACCATATCTATCTGGCTGTCACATAATGTTTTGGTAGGCAGGGGGGTCTGTCTGTCTACCACGTCGCATAATGCAAAGCTCTCAACATAAAGTAACCAAACCAGTGAAAAAAATATTGCGAGAAAAAAATCTAAAATCACATAGGTGGGAGGAATGGGGACTGAGCTAATACTTCAAAATTGAAATTTATTTTTGAAAACTGACAAAGAGAAGATTGATAGCATATACCCATGCAGTACTTCATTTCATATTTATTCAAATTGAAGAACGCCTAATCAAAAACTATACAAGTTTGTTCCATGACCCCTATGTAACAAGCCCCCTGATTGGCCAACAACCCACCTGCATAATGTGATGTTCACCAGTGTGCGATGGTGTATGACAGGCAGGTCAATAACACATGTGTTATTCACTGATCATGCAATAGCACCTTCGATGGGATTGACTTCCATGCGAAGGATGCATTACTTGACATTTTAGAAACACAAAAGCCATAATATTGCAAATTGTATTAAATAATAACTCTCTACTTTTAATTTATGTATGATTCAACTAGTAATGTAATAATACTTCATTTTTGAATTTTGAATTGCAACAATTGCACAAATTTGAGTTCTTGCTTTTTGTGAAAAAATATTATCTCAAAAAGTACTTAAAATAGAAACTGCAGTGAGTGTCAAAAGTTGCAAAAATTGTGTGAGGCTATAGGAATTTGAAATTAAAATAAGATAAAATCATTACTGGCTTCACAACATGGCATTGAGTGACAAAAAGTCCAAAATTTTTACAGTTTTCGGTGACAGTGCTGTATTTAGAGATGAAAAGTCTGCTATAAAGTTTTTCAAAAAATTATTTTATGTTGTCACCATCAAGGTCATTACTTCTAGAATTAAAAAAATGTAAAACATTCTTATGAGAGTCCAATAGTTACTGATTTATGGCGAGATACAATTAAAGCATGCCGTTCAACATAACCGCAAATTAACTTCTGAATAACTACTATTTTCTGCATGTATATGTTTAGTGGTATTACAAAACAATTATGGACTTCCGTTTCTGTCAATATCAGGTTTTACTCAGATCCGTAAAACCTGACATTGACCTCCACCAAGGAGGTCCATAATTGTATAATATACCATTGACACATTCAGTATTGTTCAGCTGTCCGATGCATCACATAAGCCAGACAAAATACAAACAATTTAGATATAAACTGTATATAATGTGTAACTTTCTCTTGGATAATGTATACAATCTGTGTGTAAACGCCTCTGATATGTTACAATTTGTATACTAGCTGTCCGGTAGATGTTCCAAAATGATGCCATTTTTTATTTAATGATAGCTCAAGCATGCTCCTTTGCTGCCCCTGTGCAAGTATATTGTCGAATATATCGATCTGTATCCATTGAATAATTGAAAGTCTCATTTACTCATTTTAATGAGTTTTATTGTCCTTTTTAATGTACACATTTTGCAATTTAGAAAGACCAGATGTTTAATTGATAATAAAAGCTTTAATTAAGAAGCTGGCAATTTTTATACGTCAGCTAAACTGAAGAAAAATCCAATTCATTTGTATAGAAATTTATATAAATCATAAAATTCAGTTTCAATAGATGTCTACCTACTACTCATAAAACTGAGATGATGGCTATACTTTTTGTGAGCTTCAAACTTATGATGCTATAAAGTTGTAATAATCATGTAATAAATGTACAGGATTTTGCTTTTTATTTTGTTTTGTCAAGTTGAATGTGAGCATGTGATAACTAAAATATTTTGTGTATTTTGTGTGGGTCTCAACACTGTCTACATCTGTGGCAATGGTTGTGTTCAGTTGTTCCTCACTACTTTTCTGACAAGGAATAATCATGGATGCAATGGTATTTTATTTACTCCATTCTGACTTCATCTGATAATATTTGTTTACATTTGTGCTTTTGATGGTTTGTGATCATGGAAACAGATGATGTCTAAGACGTGTCATTCCAATATTGAATCATCACCAGGGATATTTCACTAGAACTCTATATTTAGACGTTTTTATTTATATAATTTTCTCTCATTACGTAATATGGTGGTTTTTATCATTGACAATTCCATGACAACAACAATGGACATATGCTGGAGATCAATTTGATTGTCCAAATGTGAAAACACTTCTTATTGACAGACAATACTGTTTTCGCCTTAGTCTATGAATAGTTCACTGAAAAGATCATTATGACTAAGAGTCTGCTCTGACATTTGGGTAGAAGAATTAACTGATTTTAAGTTGACCATAAAATTGACCACCAATCTGGCTTCATGAGATAAAAATAATAATTCAAGGACCACCAACTGACGAACACCAGTATAGCTTTTGTCTGGCGTCATCAAATTTTGATCTGTATAAACTGTACACAATTTGGTAACACAGCTGTAATCATCACATGCAATCTTGATTATTCTTGAGGTCATTCTGCCATCTGCATAAACTACCATGATTTTGTGTGTCATGAACTTTTCAAGAAGTTCTTAACTTTTTCAATCTGGTGCTTGAATTTCAGTATCTATCCTAACCTTTTAAGATTCTAATGAGCCTTAATTGTGTCTTTTCAGGCCAAGAACAAATTCATCATGTTGAAGGTTCTCAAGGAATTGAGCAACAAAGGAAACTTTCGTCCAACTTCTGAAGATGCAGCAAACAAGAGAAGAAGCAGAAGCCAGTCCACCCAGGTGAGATGCAAGTCTTTGTGGATTTTAGATCTTGAGATGCAAGTCTTTGTGGATTTTAGTTATTGATTTCACTGTAAAGTGTGAATAGCTGCTATGGCACCTATACATGTATCTATGGAGATGGTAGGGATGACTCTTGGTTCTCCTTGAAATGGATGGCAAGTTTGAAGTTTTGAAACAAGAGACTCATTGAGTGACATATTCTTATAACATTGTAAGGGGACAGATAAAACATTACAGAGAGCAGCTCTGACATTGCTCTCTCTCTGGCTGAATAGATCGTTTGTGAACTTGGGTTAGTACTGGATGAATTTTGCATGGAACATCCTTGGTGAGTGAGAAAGAATCATTCACAGACATTTGCATAACAACATGGTGCTTATAGAATATGACACAAATGAGTAAGCAAATGCACATTATTGCATAAAGTCTACATGTAAATTCTAAATATGGAAATATTGGTCTATGACATACAGTCATACACCCAGAGCATTTTGGTAATCACATTTATTTTCCAAACACTAACAGCTTGGACCTGATTTGGAGATGCCAGATATGAATATCAATCTCCAAATCAATCAGCCATCCAACAATCAGTCAGCAAGTCACTGACATCAAATTAGATTGATACTGGAATTGGCCAGTTCAATAATTGACTTTCCAGCTCATGTGCCAAGGAAGAATTATGCCAAGTGATGCTAAATCCCTTTGACATTATTCAGATTTGAAGCAATCCATTTGACATTTGACATTATTATTGCTGATCAATCAGAGTCAAAATTGTTGATTAATTTCATTAAGTCGGCCCAAGACATGAAGTTGCTCAGAGAAATTCCATCCAGCCATTCCTGCTATTTTAAGTATTGCATGAATCACCCATGTCCTGCTCATTCAAAACACCATGTTAACTTTAGACACCACATTCCTCTCTTTCTCCCTCTCTCTGTGGTTTATTGCTTCCTCACTTAAAATGAATTGAAAGCACCATAAAGGATTAGACATGTGTTGGTAGTGACAGCTCTGCCATTTACAGAAATGAGCAAAGTGCCTGCAAATGTGATAAACTGAGCAATCGCTTACTATGGCCCCTTCTTCGTGGGATGTTTTGGCAATGAACTACTGCAGAACTGATGCAGATTGTAGAACTACAGTTTCATTGACAAGTATAATATTGGATGCTTTTGGAATTGTAGCTTCTGTTTTGGCATACAGTCGAAATATTTTACACAGATAAATAATTGTTTCCTCTACTATTGCCTTGTTCCTAGCTCAGTGGTGAGGCACTGTGACTGACCCAGTTTTGGTCCGGTTTTGATTCCGGTTTTTATTCGATGTTGGATGGATCTTTCATCCTTTCTCGTACAGTGTCAATGGACCTCGCCTCATTGAATTGGTGCTTGCCAGTTCCCTCAAGGGCATCAAGCATCTTCAGCACAAAAATACTGGATTTAAAGCCCTATCTGAATCTGATATTGCCCTATCTGAATCTGATATTTCGAGTGTTATGGACTTAAGATGTAGGCTATGCCCGTTTGGGGTTAACTTTTAAATTATAGTCTTTAACTCCAGGAGTTTCCAAAAAAGTAGAATTTTGTTCCATTCAAATATGGTATGTTTTTATACAGTCCATAATTATGCCAGGTTCATGACATTTGTGTACTCAAGTCAAATCCATTAGGTTTGTTGTGTGTAGAACCACACCATTATTGTAACAATATTATGTTACACAGTTGAAGTAATAGAGCACAATAATATACTTCCAGAATTTCCATTTACAATGGAATTGTGTAAACTGATCATTCTTGAGTGTCCTTCTCTTTCTAAATAGTCAATAGTTCTGTGATCAATCCTTTCTATTTTTACACATGTAAGTCAATGGGACAGCTAACAAAAAGAATTATGAGCAAATTCGAGTAGATCATATTTGCTTATCCCTTCACAAATATACCGTTAGGTCTCAATAAGCCTCGCTTCAGTAGCAGATAGGCCGGCCGCTCATGATTCGAATCAGCATGCCGGGCACGGACCTCGCCCAATCGTCCAATAATGTCTTTTCTTGTTTGCCCGACTTCGGTGCAGATATTAGACGAGAATGAAATAACATAATCCGTTGCCATAGTAACTGAGTGTGAGGTACTTATGAATATTGCCATATTATCCAGAAGGGCTTTGAAGGCTACCATCGGCTATGTTCGGAGCCTACGTCTATTGGACAAAAATGTAGCCTAACGCTATTGCCTAACAGTGCTGGCTGTTGGAGTGTAGTCTGTGGATGAAGCTCGATTGTTCCGATTGTGTGTTGACGGAACGGAGAGCAGTCTGCCGTTTTCCTCTGCACAAGAAACTGCAATAACACAGTTTGCTGCCTGTCATCTTGCTCCGACCAGTGTGTGAAGTATAGATGGCGCCACCCTGCTTCCAGTTTGTCATTTCCTGAGTTCCTTTGGAAAAGGACGCATAGACAAGTTTGTGCATACGCCCTGCAGAGCTCGGGGCAAGCGCAGCCATTTTGTCACCAGACGTGGAATACTGCGAACAGCACCGTCATCACATCTTTTTTAGATCGGGATAGGAAAAGTGGGCGGTCGGTCGACAGGAGTCGGTGCCTTGCATGGTTGAAGAGAGTTGAAAGGCACAGCAACAGCCAGCTCCGTTGAAGTGTGTCAGCAACTCCAGATGCTCCATCTATCTTCCTTTCTTCTTCCTGCTTGGCGTCACATGACCAATGCATCAAGAGACACCTAGCATGTGCGAATTATGATTTAGGGCTTGGGCCAGAGATAACACTCTCCGCTTATTATGCCAGCAATATTGCCTTTGCTCAGCTATTTGCTGTTTGGGCGCCTGATAACTTAACGTAATGCGTCAAAGGCGGTGGGAAAATCTCTGCTCCCCACATCAGATAAAGGAACCGCTGTGTCGAGACGCACCCAGACACTGCGCAGAATATTTTGTTAATAACACTTGTCTACAAAGGAATACCCAGATTGAGAACGGCCCTCGGAGACTTCTGGGAGACATGATTGGGTCCTGCTTCATAATCTCTGTTCAAAGAACCTAATAGAGAGAGTAGGATTGGGCACAAATGCACTAAGGCTAGATGGCTCGTCCTCAGATCTGAGAAGAGACCTTGGATGATGAGTTACCTATCTAGACGGAATCTAAGAGGCATCCATCTTCCGTAATACTCTCTATTCGCTTGGAGTTGCTTTTTTCCTCTATCGGCTAATTTCTTGCTCAAAGAGATCTATCTGCGTCTGGTGGATGGCATCCCTGAAGTTGCGTCAATGATGGAATTGGACAAGATGGACAGTGAGTGAGGTCCAGCCACATCAAAGTGAAAGAAAGAAAGAGCGAAAGGAATGCTCTAAGGAGAGAGCAACCGCTCAAGTTATCTCACGTTCTCTATTCTTGGCCCGCCAGGCCACGGGGCTGAAATTGTTTGGTCAGCTTGGGTCAAAGACAGCGCACTTCCTGTTACTGGGCCACTACAATGTGCCTCTAGGTCAAGACTTTCGTGTGAAGATAGCAAGGCAATAAAAACGGTGACACCGTGGCTCTTGAGTTGGCTGCCAGTGGATATTTAGCGAGGGCCCTGGAGACGCAGGAGGAAAATCACACTTTGCAATAGAAGGCATCAGGACGATATACGCAGTGTGAATTATTGATGCTGCAATCGCCAGCAGTTGTTGTTTCGGAAGCAGCTCCTCACACAATCTGTTGAAAAGCGGAACGGCTGGACCAATCTGAAACAGAAGACGGAGGACCCAAGGGCAGTCCTTGGCAGTGATGCGTCAGCAACACTCTGTCACAGACACAGCCTGATGCGCAAGCCAATAGACGGGCAGCCACAGGGGCTGAAGTAGGAGAAGGAGGAGAAGGAGAAGACAAGAGCGAGACAAACAGTCTGATTTAGTTCATTGCTCCGTGTTGCTCTTCTCTTTTGGATGTTTGTAGCTGCGAGGTCGATGGCTCGAATGTGAACGCAACCCGCATTATCACCGCCTGCTAATCTGGTCTGCCATTTACATTCCACACGCACTTTAAAACACATAACTCCCAATCTGGGCTGCCTTGACGTGATTAGGTTTGATGACTCATCAGTGAGAATAGGAAAAGAACCATAACAGTATGGATATAAAGGATGCAAGTGGCTTCTGAGAAGGAAGCCAAGATTTTCTTCTGTAATGTGAGCAACGTGATGTAGGAGTTACAAGCACAACGACCCCTATCGACGTGTAATTCATCAGGCAACCAGAAGTCCTGCGAGAGGTCACGAGATTTTGTTTGTGGATTCAAGCAGAAGTGAGTGAGCGATGTACGATTGTCTGCAATATCGCCGTGTTCGCTACACCGCGAAGAACCAGCAACTTCGGGAGCTGCTCTTCTTGGTGAGTAGTGAAATATGTCCTTGTCCCATTCTCTATTCTGGAGGAGGGTGAGTCAGCTTTAATCCAGCCTTAAGTGCGTCACCAGTGCTAGGTTAGACCATTTGACAGGTCAACGGCTGTCAGCGGCTTTTTTTCATTCCCTGTTTCATTCCGTCAATGTGCTTTGCATTTTATACGAAGGCTGAAGTGTAGCCTTTTTCGAGACAGCATTGTTCAGTCAATGTTGAGCAGCTGCCCCATACATAGCCACACTATTGTTGCCTGTTGAACAGCAGCTTTGTCTAACGTAATTACAAATCTGCATGGTCTACAACCTCCACATTTTTATTCTGTCTACAAATTCACAAGGGACAACATAAGCTGAGACTATATATTCATCTTATAATAATGTATCCTTGAAACTCTGAATGTGTGATTTGTCACAGTAGCTTAGCAAGTATAATGTATAGGCCCATTAGGCTGGTTATTAATCATCTAGCTCTTCCTAGTGGCTTGGAGCTATTTGAATCAACCATGCAGTATCAAATTTGATTCCGAACATATCTTCCTGTATCAGTGTCCAGCTATATAATTAGAGTGTAATACATGCTGGTTTCAGCAGAAATACAGGACATACGTCATTTGGCCAACTTCAAAATAAATCGGTGGGTCCCGGTTCGATTCCTGCTCTGGCTGGGTCACCTGGACTTTTGTCATCGCATCAAATATACAGGACGTAAATCCCCAATCCCCCATCCATCCTACCAGTATAAACAATAAGAGACAACTGACCAGTCTTGATCCCAGTCTTGGCCACTGTTCTGATCTCAGCATATAAAGCAACCCAAAGATGCAAGGAGCAACATGAATGCATGATGGGTCTCTCGGCTCGATGATAATGTGCTTTATGATGATCTGTAAAGATTGCTGGTCACGCTGCTTGTCATCCCATGTATTATGTTTTGCATGTCCATGGTTGCAGATGAAGGCTTGGAAAGACAACTGAATAGGGCTGTGTAAAAGCTGAGGTTTGGTTGAGTAATACAAGCAACTCAGACTGGCTGCTTAGCTTCTGAGGCTGGTGGTGTTTTACAATGACTAATTGACTATACATTGTAATAAGAGTGTGACTGACCTAATGACTGGGTTAATTGTGCAACATTTTGGACGAGCTACTCCTGAGATTGCTGTGAACTTTTTTGTGGCTGGTTGTGTGGTGGACTTTGTAATAGAAAGAAGACCTCTATTATTGAAATGTGTTCTGTCTCACATTTGTGACTGGCTGACAATGGCTGTTGAGTTTCTTACACTGTTTTTTTTTTTTTTTTTTTTTTTATAGCAGATATATATTAGCAGATATATATGGCTGTGTTATAAGAATTTACATCTGGCATGTTGATTTCTATTTCAGCATGAGTTGATTTTGGGACTGACTGTGTAACAACTGATACTTGGCTGTGTAATATCAGTTTCTGGGTAGTTTCTGAGGCCGGCTGTGTAAAAATGGCAAGTGCTGGCTGCGGTTCGATGTTTTCCACCGGAATGTGTGCACAGCAACAATTGCATTGGGAAACTATCCGTCTGCATTTGCTCTGCCTCTGCCTTGCCTCTGCCTTGCCTCTGCCTTACATTTGCCTTCATCTCCCCTGCCTCCGCCTCAATTGCCTTTCATCTGCCTGCATCTGTTTGCATTTGCCTTGCATTTGGCTAGCATTTATCAGATGTAGTATGAGGGTTGGTGTGCCTTCCTTTTGCTGTGTCAATTGGTGCAACATGGAGCAGTTGTTGTCAACTCATGCCAAAGATCATTCATGATAAACACATTTCCTGACATGTCATGTATTTGCCCTCTGCATCCATCTTACCAAACGGTGTTGATTCATCCATGTGGGTATATACTATATGGTGTATATGCCTTATGCCTGGAGAACTCCAACTGATTAATTTCTAGATCTATCCAATGTGCTCCTCTTAATTTCATTTATATGTAAATTCACATATTTGTTTACAAACACTCTCAGAATTTAGTATGCCTCACCAAGTTGCACAGAAGATTGTGCAAGAAAAATGCACATGGAACATTGATGCTTTGACTCTAATAGTTCGGAAATTCCAAAATTGAGGAACACTAGATTTGTGATGAGGTCCATGGACCTGAAGCAGTTACAAAAATGCAAACATTTATCCCATAATTCAAATGGATGCTTTGATGGCTTGAGGCTATGTGGCTGCTGAAGGTGATGTACTATATTTGGACTCCTTCATGTATTCGCTTTGAATATAGAAAGACGGATAGTAAGATATGGTTAGTGCAGCCCTCGTAGGCCAGTTTTGGACACTCGTGAGTGTTGATGAATAATGAGATGGAAGAATGAGCGGGATTCCTCGACATGTTATACACTTTTACCCCATGTGAGGAATATTTTACTTACATCCAGCTGGGATTTTGCTTTTGAAGGTACATGGAAAATGTTGGGTATCCGACCGGGGTTCAAACCATGCAGGCAAAGACCCTCAGCTAAGTAAGAGTGTAAATTTAGGGCCGAAGCTTGATTGGCGTTTTTTCGCCCTACAAGCTTTTGTTATACTTTGAAGAGATGGCCCTTCCTCCTGAGAGAAAGAGGTGGCCAGCCAGGAGAGGTTATGTCGGAGTGGAGTGGAGGTGGGAGAGGGGCAGGAGAGTAGAAAGGGCCAAGGAAGGCATCCATGCGTTGTCTGCATGGTAGTATCTGAAAAAGATGTCATTTATTTTTAGTGATTGAAGTTCTGTTTGCCTCGCCGAGGTGGCTGTTGTTTGAAATTTTAAGGAAATTTGTCATGTTTTATTGAGAGGAAGATTTAATCGCCATGTGGATGTTTTTGGGAGCATAGGCATATTGGAAGGGGGGCAGGGGGATGGTCGCCACCCTCAAAAGTTCGGGAAACAGTAAAATTCGGGCAAAAGGGCTAAAAAATCTGGGCACATGATCAAGTAAAACACTATTGAAAATTAATGATTTTCAGGCAATGTCATTTGAAATGGTATTAAATCTAGATCTTGAAATTCGGGCAAACGTCGCTCGCCCCCCCCAAATATTGCGCGTCCCGTACGCCTATGTTTGGGAGATTTGGAAATTGGAAATTGGAAAGGAGGTAGTGTTTGTGGAGAATTGGTTTATGTTTTGACCCTGTGCTGGCAAAGTGATGTGCCAGTTATTACCACAGTGGTTTGACTACCGTACTGGGTTCGATTCGCTTCAATTTGTTGTTCTGGTTAGTTTGTATTTTAATAGTATTTGGAGAGATGTTTGTGAAAGGAGTAAGATAAGGTATTATGTTTTGACCTTGTGCTGGGAGAGTCTCTTTGTGTGAATTTCATAGTCCTCTCGCAGAAATACAATGGTAAACTACTATTTCATATGGTCCTGACATTTGAGAAGCAGCTTCTTGCCAAAATGTTACTTGGCGTCTTCGAAGCATCTATTTCGTAACAGGCAGAGTCTTGATTGAGTCGAATTCAAGTTGTCGGGAGGTTCTTTGCTGTCTGCGGTAAATTGATTGAGTTTCTCAGCTCTTTTAGATTCTGGTGCAGTTGCCTTGTGACTCCTGGCTTTCCTTCTTCGGTATTTTTGGCCGCCTCGTCTGGTGTGTGGGATGCTGATAAGTTCTGCCATGTTCCTAAACTGATCAAGACACCAGAAGCAATTCCTTTGCCCTACGTGGTGATTATTTCCCCCCTCCCCTCTCCCGTTTCCCCCCCCCCCCTCCCTCCCACATGCACTGTTGCTCGCCTTATCTTAACTCAATTTAGTTTTCCGCCTTCAGCGAATTCACTTCCGCTTGAAACTGGAAATCTATTTTCAATCAATTCCCTATCGCATCAAATGATCTTCACACTCCTGTTCTTTTGTGATTGTATTTTCTATTTCCGCCTCACATTATTTTCACTAAGCCATTTTCCTTATCATAATTGCTATCCCATATGACAGTTCCTCCAAAAGCTAAAATTGTTGTTACAACCCGAAATGATTTCATTCTGTCACTAAGGAAATACTTAGCCAAGGCAATAAATACTAAATTAGCTTCTTCGCACCCGGAGAAAATTTATAAGTCTTCATTTATGAAAAAATGTCATTTTATCTCTTCAGCTCAATGACCTATTCGTTCTCTGAAAATGTCTCACTTTTCTTTCTTGCTTTAATATTTTCCTTCGGCAAAGCGAAGAACGCTGAATAAGCGGGGCACCAAACAACGGATTAATCATGGTTATTGAATGTTAATTGATTTGGAAACTGTAACAAATCAGTTATTCCTGGGAATCCAGGATGCTGGATGAAACCATTATTCTGGTCCCAGATGGATGCTGTTCCGTATAGATCTAATAACTGCAGTAATCAACAAGATTTTACCTAGTCCTCACCTGCGATTTACAGAGCAAGTAGCCTGTTTACTACTCGGATGCATAATGTTCCTCGGTGGTAATCGATACTTGGCCCTTTTTCTCAAGAGCCAATTAACGTCTGAAGAAGAACTGCAGTAAAAGCTTGTGTGGCGACCTGACTTCCTGAATTTTGAATGACACACTGAGATAAGTTGGCACACTGGATAGTCTGAAATATATTCATGCAAGCTAAGTTGACATGCATTGAGGATATAAACAAGAAGATTATCTGTAGTCCAAACATTTCACTTAGTATCTTGGAGAAAAGGGGGCACTTTTATTTAGTATTCTGCTGCTATATATCTCTGAGTTGACAAAGGTCTATATGCTTCTGAAAGATTCTCACAGGGTCTATCTGTCTGGCTGGCTTCCTGTGACAATCTCTAATTATATGACTTTAAAACTTACATTCTAGAAAACCAGGGTAGAAGATTCTCATTGGTTCAAACGTTTCACTTGGAAAGTCCCTTCCTTGTCGAACGGTTCAATTGGTATCTACTGCTAGGAGAATGAGGAAATTTTTTATTTGATATTTGCTGCTATCTTTCAGCAAACCCCAGGGGAAGCAAGACAACTTCAGAAAACTGCCCTGCATGGCTCACAAAGAATATAGCAACTGACTGGCGGTTATAGATACTGTCTGATAGCATCAGAGCCCACAATTCCCAGTTATGTACAAGAATGTGGATATTGTGTGAGCACAATGCAGGAGTCAAAGTCATAAAGCCCTGTCTCGGGGAATAGAATTTGATGTGTGTCGTGACTGTCTTCGGTCCGCTCAGATTCCAGATTCTTGTGCATCCCAAAGACCGCGGTGGCCCTGCCCAAAGGGGAGTCACAAGAGGTCAGGCGGAATAATGCGGGAGCATCAGGAACGAGCCCAGGATAACACTTGATGTCACTAGTTCCCTGCAGACGTCACGTTAGACGTCACAATGTGATAGAGAGCATTATCGATCACTCAGCTTGCTGTCAAAGGATGCTGTAGGAACGGCGTGCCAACACATCTGATGCCGCGGGCCCATATCACATTTCAGATATCGCAAACGTCCATGACCATGCAGATAAGATAGAAATCCCACTTCCCAATCTCCTCACTTCAGTGTTTATCTCATCTTTCTCGTCGATGCTGCCAAATTAATTCATGTCTCCCATAACTGAGTAGTTAAATACTATTAGCGCCCTCCTCTCAAGTTCAGTGAAGCTGGTTTTTTTTATTGATTTTACACATGCTTGCCTTGTGGTCCTGTGAGGTGAACTAGATGAAAATTGTAGATTGAAATGATGATGCCTTGGGAGTCGTAATGACGTTACAAATTTAAGATATGAAATATGGAATTGTAGATGCAAAATTGAAAGATTTTGCTTCAATTGCCAAATTAAATTTAGAGTTTCTGATGTTTAAAAATAGCACGGAGAAAAACAACCTGTTTACCAAAATCGTGTTATGGCTGTAGTATGCCTCATTGCTGACTCTCCCATTTATTTTAGGTATGTGCCTTTTTTAGCTCTGTGTAAGACAATCACTATTATAAGTGACAGACCATTGTATTTAGTCGGCAAGCGTTGTCGAACTGTGGATGTCTTGAATCTGCAGGAATATGAAAAGGCCCTCCTGCTACTCAATAAAACACTTCTGGATATTTGTTCTAGCCTTGGTCACTGTAGAGTTAGAAGAAAGTGGAGATTGACTGGCTGGCTTTTAGGAGATGTTTTGCGGCGGAGTCCCTGAAGAGATCATTGCGGGATGGCTACTCGTGTTTGCAGACCACTTGGGTCACTCAGGCCGCTCTCCTATTGTCCACTTCACAAGTAAAAGGGAGAAGCTTGGCCATTGTCTACTGTTCTGTCTGATGAATGTAAGGAAAGTTTTGAATAGGCTTGGTTGCCTCCGAATATTTCTGTCGTTCAGTATAAATGTGCATCGCAAGAATGATGCGACACAATTAATGAACATTTTTGGATTCTGCATGGAACCTTGTAGAAGAAGAAGTGAGTCTCTTTGTGTATGGTGCATTGGTTTGCAATCTAAAAAGTAAAGCTCGTACAAAATCCCTGGTTGGTTTTTGGGCTTTTTTCCCTCTCATTCCAATCAGGGTTTAGGGGGATACCAATGCGTTTGCTAACAGTCAAACTGAATGAAAACCAAACTTCCATGCAAAAACCACCATGGTTGTTTAAAAAAATTCATTTGTTGCATTTTGAAAATGTGAATTATGTCCAAAAAGTCTATACTGTATATCCATGGCTTCATGGAGTTTTCAAATAGGTCAATACAGTGTTGTCTTCGAAGAAGTGGTTTGGCCCCTTGGTTTCCAGTGCCAGCAGCAAAACATCAAATTTTCCATGTTACTCTCAACACACCGTGCCTCACTGGACCTCACTGGTGAAGCATTCCTCTGGAGTCTGGATTGCTGTGTGGCTTCTGGACACATTCGTAAGGTTTCATGATCTGTAATTGAAAACTGTGTGGTTCCAAGGACAACAACCTTGAGAGTTCAGTGGCTGTGTAATCCAGGCATGTTTTCACACATTCTCCACTAAAATCGATGCAGCCATGACAATTCACATGTTGAAAAATTACCAAAAGATGACCAATCTGCTGCGATCATTCTAGCTGGCTGGATTTCTGGGTGAATCAGCAGAAAACTGCTAGAAATTTATCTAGATTTGGCAGGAAGTTACTGCATGGCCAACCTTTCTGCTGATGGGCCAACAAATTTGCATTATTCATAACCCCCAATTACTGGAGCTCATAGATTGAATCGGAGATAAATGGAATTGAAGCTTGTTGAAGCAATCAGGCAATAGGATTTATCACGAAGGCTGCAAAAGTGGTTATTGACATGGCCGCAGGAATGTGTATCTATAACAGAATGTGGAGCCCATCGCTGCCCTGTATCATCTAAAAAGCTGTACGGTCTACGCGCCACACACAGATAACTGCAGAATCAGCAACCTCTGGCAAAAAGATATAGTATGGAATGGAGATCTATCATCATTGATCCATTGATTGCAATAATGAAGAGTAGCCATCTGTTGATTACCAGGCTGTATAGCGTTCTGCCAGTTCTGAAATGAGTTTTCCCTGGCGGCTGTGTATCATCACCATATACAGCAACCCGCCTCACGATGCCCTCATCGCCCAGTCGTGGTAACTCTCATATCAGCAAATTTCAATTTGTTGCAATGTTTTGCCAAGGTCTGACTTCACTTGTTTGAATGTGTCAGGAGGTCCAAGGGGAGGTATTGATTCGCATGGGGAAAACAACGGCAAATACTAAAGCAAATCCAACCTTTCGCACTGTTTGCCATGTCTGGGTCCGTTATTATGAATGCCCAGGCTCCTGGGAACCTACACAGCTTTCAATGTATCTGGCTGTTTTCCCAAATATTTCACTTCATATGGGATCAATCAATAAAAAGATTCCTGCCTGTGTTGATTTCATTGTGAAAATGTCTAGTCTTGTCTGGTCTGATTTGGTGACTGACATTATATTTAGATGCCGTGTTGATTATTTTTGGACAACTCGAATCTGAAAAGGGATTGATGTCAACTGTCTATCTCCTCTCTCTGCACTCTTGCAGACAACAATGGCTGTTTTTTGCCATCTTTCTTTTATTATTCGATAGCCGTTCCTGGCTAAACCAAACACAGATGTATCTTGTTGCTCTGAGGACCACATCAAACGACCGCTGCCTCTCCCTTAGTCTCAATGTGTTCTTTCCATGTCGTGTTGTCTTACACATTCACTTATCCACATTGTTATTCACGTCCCTCAACTACCGGCAACTTGGAAAGTTCTGAGGCTCACGAAAGCCGGTCTTTGCCAATTATTGGGTACATCTTTGTACTAAATAACTGTGACGTCCTCACGCTAGCCAACAACTGGGGAAGTACCGAATTGAATGACCTAAACTGATTATATTCACCTGAGGCTCCCTGTAGTGATTACATTCATTATCTGATTTGTATATAAATCAAGGCAGACCATGTTTTTTCACTGTTTTACCTGACACCAGTAACTGATCTTACAGAAGAAATATCTTCTTAGGACAACTAACTTCATTATTTCAGATTTTTTTCCTTAAAACTCTTTATTTTGTGCAATGTTATACCATGCTGATGTTGATAGCAACTATAAAATATTAATAGACTTAAATTGGAATTATATGTTCTTCACTTCAGCAGCTTGAGGGTTTTCCTTTCCATAGATTCACTCATATATTCTAACAAAATTTGCTTAAGAATAATCCTACTTTGCATAGTTCAGATGCTGTTTTCCCATTTATCCCACTTAAAATATTGACATATCATTTTTAAATCCCTTCCAGGCATCGACGGAAAAAGAAAATGGAGAAGACGACGATGATCTGGAAGATTCGCAGATGCTGGAGAATGCAGACAAGGCCAATGCTCTGCGCTCCGTGCCCAAGTTCATCATCTTACATTACTCGCCTTTCAAGGCGGTCTGGGATTGGATAGTCCTCCTCCTAGTGCTTTATACTGCTGTTTTTACCCCCTACGTAGCTGCCTTCCTCTTGAACGAGGATGAGAGAAGAGCAAAACTGAACCAGGAAGCAGCCACACGAATGGGCAATGCTAAGACAAACCAGACTGACCCCCTTGTAATCATTGACCTTATCGTTGACGTCATGTTCATTGCTGATATTCTCATCAACTTCCGCACAACTTATTTGCATAACGGGGAAGTCGTGACGGACCCGCAGAAGATCGCCATCAATTACGTCAAAGGATGGTTCCTGATCGACGCTGTGGCGGCCATTCCTTTCGATCTTCTGCTCTTTGGAACCGGAACTAGTGATGTAAGTTGCATCTTAAGCAAATTATTATGATTATCGCTTAACTGATGCTATACTTATGTAGTATCATACAAGATTGTCTTATTATAAATGCATGACAGTCTTCAAACCTGAACTCATGAATCTGTAATATCTGAAGGAATTATATATAATTCTGACATTATATATAATTTATGTACAAAGTGTGTATCTCTCTGCTGTCTAATATGAACGAGTAATCCCAAATTTGTATTGATGACATTGCTCTATCTTCATGCTACTGTTGCAGTGCTGACCTATTAACCTATTAAATAAATGTTGGATAATGAATATTTGTGAAACAGCATGTCTTCTTTAAAAACCAGTTTGATGAATTCTTCACAATTTCTTCCCTGACTCCTTTTCAGCTGGTATTGTATCAGTTCCTCAAACTTTCTGCAAATTCCACTGCAATATCTGATTCTTTTGTATACTCTCTCTCTATATATACATGTATATATATCAAGGAATGTTGCTTTTATCACTTCTAGGGACACTTGATTTCTGAAATATTTGCAAATATCATTTGCAACTTGTTCTTGTGTGTTTCTTATGTGTAAACTGCATGATTTGTATGTCCTAGCCTAGAACTACAGTGCACCAAAAAAGTTATGGGAAAAAAGCAGTGATCCCCCTTTTTGCCTCTAATTTTGTAGAAAGGCATTTCCAGTGATAATTATTGATGTTCTATCCTTTCAATACACTTCTCCTGAACAGGTCTGGATAATAGTTTCATGGTTTTATGCTATGATATGGATATGCCAGTGAATCTTGGAGGGTGCACCATTTTTTGCCTTCAAAAAAGTTATGGGAATTTTTCATGAAACAGTCAAATACTGAAATATAAGTATGAATTATTGCTTTGTGGTTATCACGTTAGTTTCTATAAGTAGAGAATTGACTGTGGGCCCATTTTGGTGGAGATCATGTGGTTACATTTTCAAGAAATATGTATTTTTAATGATATAAAGTATTTTATTACAAATAATTCTCAAATTGATATGTTGCCCATCGAAATGCCAATTTAATTGTGGAAATCTGTTGACACAGCATTTATTTCAAAATTTATTGGTAGGGGCTTCTGTTTTCATTTAGAAAAATGCATCTTTTTAAGCCAGGACAGAAGTTAACTCAAAGTTTATGTCAACAGATGTGTTGGTGCTGATATTCAGCATAAGGAATTTCTGCAATTTGGTATTATTTGTGGTGAAACTGCACTAAAATGTTACTTTTGTAAGTGAAGAGGTTGTCCAGGTAGTTTGAATGACAAAAATCACTGCACCTACCACTTTATACACGCCCGAATTATTCGCACTCCCATACTGCAAAAGTGGTCAAATGCTTCCATTGCATTTTTCCATATCCATGGTCATACCATGCACACATCACAAGTTCACAAGGTTCAAAGATGAATTTCATTCACCATCCATCAAATCGTATCAATAGAAAATGCTACAGAAAAATGAACTTTGGCTTTTATAGCATGTTGATTGTTTGTCCCATATTCCAGTAGTTTGCAACAGATACCTCAATCATTCATTTTTACTACCCCATCCTTTTGGAAACTTTTGAAACATTATATAAAGGCCGTGAGACGTGATGACAACCAGTTAAGATGCTATACCAAGTAAAATAAGGTAAATGAAGATCATTAATAAAGCCTATATTATGCCATTAGCTATAATCTTGCCTCAAGAAGTTCATCATTCAGGGGACTGCTCATCTTCACTTTACAGACACAACTCATACATGCTCAATAATCATTTGGCTAACATATTTCAGCAATACCAGAGCATTGAGTAGGCTACAGGATATTTTTTAAGAACACACTGAATTTAAATGGTATTTCATTTCAAAATAATTAATATCCATTAAAAATGACTAGAAACAGTTGTTATTAACATCTTTCAAGTTTAAACAATGCTAAATTTGACCAATATAGTCTGATAACATATTACTAATGTCACCTGTATAAGAGAAATCATCTTTAAGTTGTTATTTCTGAAGAAATCAAATTTTTCCCATAACTTTTTTGAGGTCGAAATTTGGAGTTGCAACCAAGAATCACCTGGCATACCCGGTTTGCAGATTAAAACAAAAAAGTAACCATGTAGATATGTTCATGAGATGTCTATTGAAATGGTTGAAGTGCAATAATTGCCTTCGAAAATTAATTATTGAGAAATTAGGGGCAAAAACAGACCCATTCCAATTTTTCCCATAACATTTTTGGTGCACTGTATTAGCTGTCAGTGTGCATTGTCTTTTTGTATGTTCCTTATTATTTGTCATTAATTGATAAATTTGACAAGTACCAATATTTACCGTTTATTAACACCTTAAAAATATGTTTTAAAACCATAATAAGCACATAATCATTCACTATTTACGTTATCACATATCAAATATAAAAACGTAAACACTTCATTAATTCTGTTTGCATCGTGCATTTTACATAAATCCACTTCTTATGCGAAAATGATTTAAATCATTATTTGTAGTCATGATATTCTGAATATGTCTTGATAAGATTGTTGGTCTCTATACAGGATGGTCAAATGGTGAAGTATCCATGGTTCTAGCGTCACAAGAGCCTGTCGTATTCTTATCATTTCTTTATGAATCATTCAGCCAAGATTGCTGCTAGATGTTCCTGCTGTTTGCATATGGATTAGATTTGGATTAGAGGCTATATATAAATCTCATAAAACTGGAATGCTTCATGTTATGCAATGCTGTCCACAAGAATGCCTTTGTTAGGAATAGATTCCTGCTCTAGCATTCATCTTATTCTGATAGCCCTACTCGAGACTTCCTAGTAGTGATAATTACGAGGAAAGAAACTTTGAATATTTTCAACAAATGTTGTTTTGACGGATAACGATCTTCCACCTGATACATTTCCTTTGTCAACTTTGCTCGATATCAATTTTCATTCCATTTTTTCTTTGGTATGACATTGATCGAAGCCGCACTCGATACATTTCTGAATTTATTTACTTTGCTGCGGAGCTGCAGTTATGGGCGCCATTGTTGTGTTGTCATAGCAACCAGTGTCATCTTCTGATTACCTGTGTGGAGATAGATGACTCTGAGCAATAGGCACCTCTCATTGAAAGTCAGTTATAACAGAAGTTATTGCGATGACTGATGACTACTCATTTTTATAATCACAATTTTCCTTTTTGACGACAAGAGCACCATCCTTAATCCGTTAACGATAAGCCTGCAAAAGCTCATTTGGTTTGCATGGCTTGTCTTTTTCTTGAATTACACCATCAGTTATTAACTTATCATTTATAACATTAATTGGTCATTTGCATTGTAACATATATATAACCACTGATGTATATTGCATGTCAAAATGACACTGTAGCAATTGAGATATTGTCAATGCTTTTACGATTCTTTGTTAATTCACAAATTTACATTTTATCGTGATATTATTTGCTTACTGATGGATATTTGTGTTCAGTGCAAAACCATTCAGTGAACAAATCACTTAAACTGTCAAGTGTCTTTTAAAAGTCAATAAACTCTTATTAAAATCTATATTGAATATATTAAAGAATCATACACATATAAATGTAGTCAACTACTAATTAACTAGTCAACAATATGTGATGTTAAAGTCTGTTATAGAGTAATTGTCTGATTCATACTTGTAGAACCTCCATAGAAATATAATAGAAATAGTATCTAATGTTCTAAGAATAATACGTGTCTCATGTTAGTCGATGCATGTGTGTTTGATGTTTTAGAATAATCTCAAAGCAGATTATTTATTTCGGTACAGATAGTATAATGTTTTCTTTCAACTTTTCAGACCATGACAGTCACTGGAGTCCTGAAGACCGCACGTCTTCTCCGTCTTCTCAGAGTGGCTCGTCGTATCGACCAGTACTCAGAGTATGGAGCTGCTGTCCTCCTCCTTTTGATGGCCACATTTACATTAGTGGCCCATTGGATGGCTTGTATATTCTATGCAATTGGTTATGTGGAGAGACCCCGATTATCCGAACCGATCGGTTGGTTGGATTTACTAGCCGTGGACACCAACCAGCCTTACATGGCAAATGATTCGAACAGTGGGCCGGACATCCGGTCCAGATACATAACTGCTCTCTATTTTACTTTTACCACATTAACCAGCATAGGCTTCGGCAATGTCGCTCCAAACACAAACGCTGAGAAGGTCTTCGCAATATTCGGAATGATGCTTGGCTGTAAGTAAAAATTGTAAATCTTAATTGTGACTTTGTCATTCCGTATTATAGCAAAAACTAAGTTACTCCTGAATAAAATTTCCTCTTGAATAAGTCATTTTGGCACCATGATCTTAAACCAACTATATTAACTTTTTTGTTTATATCGATGGGTAAAAGCCATAAGGATGTACGTGCTTCATAAAACACCCTTATGGCTTTCATCCGCCGATATCAGATTCCAGATTTATCAAGATGTTGCCATTATTTTGCTGTTGAAATTCTACTCATTTGAATTCATCAACAAAATGTATTTTTGCAGAAAAGATTCCATACATTGTAGATTGAAACTGTGCGCGGTTGCGGCTACAAAATTAGATTATTCTGATGACTTCTTTTCTTGGTGTCATTGTTGTGAGATAAGAGGACATGGCACATTTGGAATGTACATTATAGTGGTTTAGATACCTTTTTTAGACAAGATTTTTAATTTGAGGATGTGCCAGTGGCGTCTAGCCCGCTGGGGACTTACATCCGTCGGTATACAGGGCTTAAACAAGCAATAGTAAATGTATGGCACCCAATTCAATGAAACATAGCTCATCTACAGGTGATAAGTCATCCTACCATGAACAATGCCATCTCAATTCTGAATTTCCTCCAAGATTCCACATAATTATGTCTCTTTCAGCTCTGATGAGTGCTGCCATCTTTGGAAACCTCTCCAGCATCATGCTGAGGCTGTACCAGGGCACAGAGGAGTACCACGAGATGCAGACGAGCATCAAAGAATTCATCAACTTCCATCACATTCCCAAACCCCTGGCCAACCGCCTCATCGAGTCCTACCAGCACACTTGGTCCTACACTAATGGCATTGATATGAATTCTGTGAGTAAAGTGTCATCCCCACGTGCATGTATACCAATAATACCCTATAAGACAATACAAGCGTATGCAATTCGAATTTGGAGATTGCAGAAGCAGGGTCATTTTGCAAATAACATGCAGATATGGTGCAAATGCAATAGTTGACCTTGTACATCTCACTTATTTTGATAATGTTCTGCCATGCAAAATATTTTCTCTTTTATAGTATTTGCATATTTTGAAGAAATACAAAACTAGTGGGAGCCTATGCCAAAGTCACATGACAAATTCCAATTGGAATACACCCATAGCAGTGATCACAAACTGTTATACATTGTTTGTTGCTATGTGTGCTTTTAGCAGTTAGACATGAAGTAAAAATGTATAAGAATATGCAACTAATAGAACTAACAACACCCAACAATAACTGTGCATTTTGAGAAAATGTTATTCATAGTCAACTGTCAAATCTGATAGAATCTGTGACAAATATACCAAAACACAAATGTCCAAGGCATTTCTTGGACCGGTCATATGCTAGTATAAGGATGGATTAAATCGATCTACAAGCCCTGATATACAATATCTATCCATGACTGGTACTTCTGCTCGTGGTCATCCCCTCTTTCATTTTCTCAATGTGAAGCAATGTTTTACAACGTCTGGCTTCCATGGCAACAATATAACCACCAAATGTTTATTTCTATGACCTGATTTTCCTAATGCAAATTACTTCAGTACTATCTGTCCCAAATATCATGCTTCTGCATTAAATCTAGCAAACGTTATGTTGGACAGAACTCCCTTCGTAAGTTGATGCCAAAGTATGCCCACCCCTACTCATGCCAAGTACAAAACTTGCCTATACATCCAATAGTATTATATGTACATCCATGTTGACCTTTAACTATTATATAGTTTGCAATCTGTAATATCAATTCATGTAAAAAGTGATTAAATGTAGGGAGAGATGATAAAGAGTTTGTTCATACTCTGCGCATGGCCTTTTGTGGCTACAAGGAGTATTTTGGAACAATTGGCTGTTATTGTAATCCCATGTAGAATATCTAGCCTATGAGAAATTTGGAAATCATGTGTAAAATTTAATCATTTGAATGGCAAGGTAATACACAGGTGCACAACAGGGCCAAGTAGAATTTGATTTATGATTTGCATGCAGAATAGCTCTATAGCATCCTCTCAAAGGCTCGTTATATCTGGCCATGTAATTTTGAAATCGAGCTGTAAAAAATGTGAAAGGATGCTGCCTTGTATTACACTTTCACCAGGAAGTGATTGCCAAATCTTTCACGAGCAAAAAAACAGATTAAAGTTATTATCTGTAGAGTTTATGAAAAAGCCAACAAGACAAAAACTTTTTGCTCCCAAACTCTGTCATTGATTAAGTCCAACCGTAGATCTATTTATGATTCTTTTCATGAAAAACTTTGAAAGCTTTTTTCAATGCTCCTGTGCCCGAGAAAATTTAGAAATAATAATAGACGGGCACTGGTTTGTAACACATACAAAAATGCATCTTTCAGGAAAAACAATATTTCTGGATATTGCAGGTACTCAAGGGCTTCCCCGACTGCCTCCAAGCAGACATTTGCCTTCATCTAAATCGAAATCTTCTCAATAATTGCCCTGCCTTCAGAGCTGCCAGTCCAGGTAATTGCTTTGTTCAGTTTGGTATTTTGCCATTTAACGTCCCTGTGTGGCGTTTGTCGTTTCTATGTGAGAGTGGTAGTGTGTTATTGTCATATAAACAAGTTTTTTGTCATAAAAGGAAACTAAAAAGTAGTGTTGGGAATAAAGTTTATTTTGAGTCATATCACATTGGATGAAATTTTCATCTGATGAAAATTGAAATATGTTTGAACGGTTTTTTTCTAAGCTTACTATCTATGAAACAGTTTCATTTAGGCATGAAATCTCGGGGGAAAAACTTTTGGTGCTGAATTGATCTGAAATGACCATATTTGTGTCCTATCAATGGTGCTTGTGAATGTGGTGAATTCCAAAAATCGGGATCTTAATCCGTTGTGGTCACTTGTCCAATGATAGACTGTACATGTAGCTGTGTGCTTTGGTAAAATGGATCTGTGATTCACAATCAACTTCTCAATTCTATGTATGTAGGTAGAAATGTCTTCTCTCTGTACAAATCTGGGCATGATGTGTCTGTTCAGTTCTTAGTGACTTCTCAGTATGTAACTTATCACTTAATTGACTATTTGTGACAATAATCACCAAAGCAAATTGGATTTTTCAAATATGTCACCAATAATCCAATACAGGAAACGTGACTCAAGGTATGATTACAAATATTGGGACCTATTAATAATGCAGTTCCTGAGCTTTTACAATCATCATTATCTTCATAGGATAGACCTACTATGTAGTCTTATGTACTCCACAACCATTAACCATGGGTGATTCCCTGTGGTCAAACCAGTTTTTCTTTTTGCCAGACGGACATGGTATCAAGTGATTTCTGATGAAAATTTGATACTATTTGATGGCAACAGATCTCACAGATATCTGTGTACCTCTCGTCTTTACTAATCAAAGGTAAATTGGTGTGACCAGAGGAAAATCATTCATAAATACCCTTGTAGACCTGCTTGGCAAAAGCTGTGATTGACTTGGTTTTTCAAGTACAATTTCCCAACAAAGAAGACTTCAGGTGACCTTCATATATATAGTTTAGATTGTAATGTAGATTGATAGTTTTTTTAGTACAGTGTAGATCTTGATCTATATTACATTAGATCTACATTATTATTTCATATGATTTCATTTTCTCTGGATTCATTTGGTTTCCAAATGATGTCATATGATTTCCCTTTTTCAAAATTGTTAATCTCTAACTTCTCCTGGCCCTATCAACTAACGGTATGTCTTCTGGTTTCGTCAGCTGCCAAAGCCTCCAGCCCAGGTTTGTGAAATAACCAACAACGTTTTTGCTATTTCTCGCCTTCCGTTTTTTTTGTTCCTTCTTATAGATATTTGGTTCGCGGACTCCAGAGCATGGAATGTATTTTGGGTAGGGCTTGCCCACCTGTCTAGATGTCTTTATATATTATTTTACCAGGAGAGCATATATATATTTCGAAATCCTGATCATATTATAATACACAGCTAAACAAAGACATTAGATATATACAATACAAGTGCTCATACAACCATCGACTTTATGATTTTTAGCTGGTCCTATTTAGTACCAAATCACAGATTATGCTATTCAGCTGTACGCCTGCATATTCGCCTATTATCATTACCGCCTCATTACTACTACGGCAATTCAAGTTGGGAATGAAGCTTTTCCATTAGTATTGTCAGTGCCAGCATATGGTCAGCATGAGTCTATATGATTGACCAGTCTTTACAGCATGTTGAGTATATCCATACATAATATCATGTAATCATTACTAATAATACTGTTTGGGCACGATAAGCACTCGGTTTTTGGCTGCTTTCATTCGCACTTAATGTAAGTGGACGCCGCACTAACTCCATGTAGCATAACATAGGTAATACTTACCTAAGAGGGAATGCAATTAAATGAATGGCAATTTTTTCTAATATACTCTTTCTGTATTATTGTGAACAGCAACAAATGATTTCCTTTGTGATATATATTATGCGCGCCATTTTCATCACTTTCTTATGACCTTCAGGTATCATCACTGATATGACCAACCTTGGATGAGTTTATGATTCACGTCAATTTCTAATATGGCATTAGACCATAACCTTTAGATTCACATTTCAAATCACTTACCTGACATATGAGGTTATCCTTTTTTCCAGGCTGTTTGCGCGCTCTCTCCATGAAGTTCAAGTCCACTCATGCGCCCCCTGGGGACACACTCATACATCCGGGCGACATCCTGGACGCCATCTACTTCATCGCCAGAGGATCCATTGAGATTTTGAGAGAAGATATCGTCATGGCTATTCTAGGTTTGTATTTTTGTGAAAATGACTTTAAAAGTAATGCATTTCTTTTTGTCCTGGTTCGTCGTATGATAGTACATAAACTTACTTGGTTTATAGATGAGGTTTGGTTGAAGTACCTTCAGGCAACTTCTGCAAGTTTGTAGATACCAACAAACACATGTCGTTGGGAAGCGACATGAACTTTGTTTTGAATCAGTGTATAACACCATGAATGCTTCACAATAAAGGATCCCTCACATTGTGTAAATGTGTAACTTATACTGATGACACCCATTCCCTTATCTCATTACTCCACTTCCCAGCCCTGTAGAAATATCCTCTAACATTGTTTCTACACTCAGCGGTTTACACGGAAGACGCTATGCTGGCAAAGTTTCAAACTTTTCACTGACAGTGTCACTGACAACAAGTTCAGTGTCAAGAGTTCAAGACTGCATATATGTATGTTGGCTTCCTCATGCCACTACCTTGAAACTACTCCAACTATTCCGAAGCTTTTAGGTCGATTCTCTTGGGGCCATGGAGTGCTGCTTGTCTCTGTGGATCTAATGCACTTGTAAACAGAAAATTATATTACTTCCTTTTCTTGCTCCCTCTTGAATGGTCCTGAAGTCTGTTAGCCAGCTTTATCTTCTTTGAGATTTAATGATTTCATTCCTCCTTCTCTGTCAAGATTATAAAATTTTGTCAATTGTTTCTGTCAATGTTAAAATGCTTTTTTCCTGTCTCAAACAAAAACTGACATTTTTCCCTGTATATAAAGTGGTTAACTCTAATAACTTATCTTCTGACCGGGTTACTTGCACAAAATTTGGTCATGTTGGAATATGAGTTTAGAACTAGTTTTCTAACTCATGTTCAGCATTGACACAATAATCAGTAAAATGACTTAACCACTTTCGGATAAGCCATGTTTTAAAAGCGTTGAAACAATCTTGGATCTATTCTCCTGTAATATGCATGTATAGCTAGGTATTGATATAATAATTAAGAAATAAATGAACTGATCTGACTTTGGCACTGGATCTGTGACAGCGACTCTCTCATCTGGATGTCTCTGCTCAACCACATTATAACTTGGTGATGGATTAATGACACATGGAGGGAATGTGGAGCCAATTGGAGCCAATCTTCCTAATGGCAAGTTCTGATGCTTTTCCTGCATCCCAGGATCAGATTGGATGTTTTTGGCTGGTGGTACCTGATAGAAGTAGCTCTCTGCTAGTCCATTATAATAGATATCTCAGAGGAGTTGCTTATACTCCCTTGGCCGATGTTAAAGCTGCTATATTGCTCCAGCAGTGCAGCTCTATATATAATGACTAGACATCTGGCAAGTATATACTGTTCATGACCACACAACCATATATGTTGTATAATGTTGTATCAAGTTGGAGGTCCCTGCTTGGTCTCTGCCAAAAACATATGCTATATAAGCAAAGACCAAAACAAACTGAAATACAAGCCCTGTTGTTTTCAGGCATGTATGAAGCATACGCAGTATAAACATTCATATCTACGGACAGAAAAATGATGCGTGGCCTTTATTATAATCCCCCGCTCGCGCAGCGGCGGGGGATTATATTGATATTCTTCGATTACCTTTTATTATTATTATTATTATTATTATTATTATTCAGCTCAGGAAAACTGTGATTACTACAAAACTACTAAAGATCCTGTTTTACAAGTCAAGGATAATATGCGACTCCATTGCGCGCTACTTCAGACGAAATTTCATGATCAAATTTCATGACACTTATGAGTTATGAGGAAAATATAAAAAAAATTTCCGGCGCAGGTTTCTGAGAACCTAAGCATAACTGAGAGCTGTTGATTTTTTCTAAGATACCTTGACAAAGTCTCCATGCAGAAAGGCGTCTCGTGGAGATTTCATGAACACATTTCAAGATATGATTTTTTTTAAAATAGACATCCCGAAAACTGGCCAAAATTTTTCTGGAAAACAGGGAAGGAATGCTCGTAGAAAGCTGAAAATGGGCGTGCTTACAGACCTAGCCTAATGTACCAACTTCACAAAGTTACGGACCGCTCGGACAAACAGTCTGTGCGCTACGGACGCACAAAAACTCAAAATTCAAGTGGCCATAGCTCAGTCCCTATTGCAGCTACAGACTAGTTTCACATATCACAAGAAAGGTCTGTTTCTCAGCTTTCCAATGGTGTATAGCATAATATTGTCAGACGCGCGGCGTAGAATCGCGTCGGACATTGAAAATTTCATGTCACTTTTTAGGCCCAAAAAACCTTTTCGGCTCAAAAAGTCAATGTAATTCTTCATGCACGTCCATCATTATTTTATGTGGGCTACCCATATCAGCCCTCAATATTGTCCCCAAACATAAATTACCTACATTAAATAGTTTGTCCTAGAGAATTTTTTTTAATTTTCTAACTTCAAATATAAATTGCTCAGCTTACGGTTATTCAAATTTCATGAAATTAATACCAAAAGATGCTTAAAATTATCACCTTTACTGTCCTCCAAGGCCATACAGCTCATAGTAATAGCCAATTTTACATAGATGATTTTATATAAGCCACTATAACTCCTGCATTTATGTTTTAAATCAGATGAAAATGCAATGACATGTTCCTAATTTATTGCCTGATTTTTCCATGTAGGCTCATCTCCCCAACTCTTATGGTTTGCCTGCAACAAGCCATTAGGGTTAGGGTTAGGGTTTGCTCAACATGCACTGCTTGCAGGGTGGTACGCCTGGCCACCACAGGTGTGTCTGGCAGTCAAGATATTTGATAGGCATATGCTCCAACAACATTGCAGCGTTCATACATGCTTTTAAGAATTAATCATGAAGGACATGAATTGGAAGGGGAGAGTAAGCAGGGAAGGGGAGACAGGGGGGCGCGGGGGATTATCCGATATTGCCGTACGGCAATATCAGTTATACTAGTTTACTTTGTCATTTTAGCCAGTTCCTCAGTTGACCTAAGTTCAAGGCCTGGAACAAAGTAACATCAACCCTGTCAGAACAAAATGACAGCTTAATGTGATTATTTCCTATGCATGTTACATCAAAGAGCCTGTGACACTTCTGGAGATGTTTTTAATATCTTGAGAGCTGTATTATGTTTTGGAACGTAAATGAAGTAAAATGAGTTATATCCATATTATCCAATGACCTGAAAAGATGCAATTTGGTCAAATGTATACATACAAGAGTACAAGAGCATATTGACAGAGAGCACAGAAATATCTGCAGCCAAAACAAGTATTGGGATGGTCATGTTTTCTATATTTGCTGTGCCATTTTGACCGGTGCCTTAGTTGACCTAAGTTCATCGCAAAGAATATAAAGACTGCAGACCTGTCAGAACAAAATGACAACATAATGTGATTGTTTTCTTTTGCCTGTATAGGCACATATATAGCATAGGCTTTTGATATTTTGCAAGAATTGGCAATATGACATTAGCAAAATATGAATATAACTTATTTATGCGTATGATATGTTATTTCCTACTTTATATTCTCATCAACTTTGACTTTCGTCAATTTTGACCTAAGTTAACAGTAGCAAATACCGAACAATCAGGCCTGTCGGAAGAAAGTAACCAACAAATCCCACTGGTTTTCTGTCCAATATGCATGTATGTACATTTACAGAAAAACTGTTAGCACTGTATAACTATACACCCAATAAGACTTCGTATCATTCATTCTTTATATTGTGTTATTCCCTGTTTTTCGTGAGATCTACTGTTACTCTGTACATGCCGATAAGGTTTCAGGCACGATAATGATGTGTTGCATAGTTGAAATAAAAAAAAATAATCAGATGAAATATGAAATATACTATAGCAGTATTGTGTGGCAAATAGCCAAATAACTTATTATTTTGGAGAAACATAATTTAGAAACTTTAAATTGTTTTCTTTCAGGCAAAGATGACATATTTGGCGAGAACTTGCACCAGACGACGGACTACGACCGGTCGACCATCGGCAAGTCCAACTACTGTGTGAGGGCGCTGTCTTACTGTGACTTGCACAAGATCATGCTGCTGGACCTTCAAGAAATACTCGACATGTATCCCGAATTTGCTGGAGATTTTCTACAGAAGTTTAGGGTCACTTTTGATCTTCGAGAGGTAAGGAACAAATTAAAATTTCTGTTTTGGGCAGAATTGAAATTTTCAATGGAAACTTGCCTCTCTTGGATGAAGCACACTTGCATTATGATTCATGTTAGCATGGGAGTACAATTTAAGTGCTATTTCTAAGCACATTACTCACAGATTTTTAAGAGTCTGCTACTGTGCATTATCATTCTTCATTTTCTTGATTATTCGATTGATTCTTATATGAATAAGACAAGATCAAGCCCTGAAAATTGATAGGCAATTGACCAAGGCTATTTAAAAATAAAAATCCACTTTGTATGGTAGTACATTTCACCAGCAACACTTTCTTGACTGTCCTGGAGATGTTTCACAGGGAGGCTGGAAGTGTGCAATTATGAATATGACTGTAATTTTATTGCAATGAAAATTGTTCAATTCTAAAAGTTGGATGATGTGTACATATTACGTTAACGTAACCTCATTTAAAATAATTGTAATTCCTACTGCTGACCACAAGCACAGTGCGTCAAATCCAAACACTCAAAATATAAAACTGTGTCCCTCTGAATTACATAGGTCTAAAACTACCAGAAGTCTCTAGAAAAATAGAATATCACTTACTGAAACACATGAACAATTTGCTGAATCCTTTTTTTTGTACGATGTAACATTGACATTTTGATTGGTTTTTTCATCAGTTACATACATCGAACTTTTTTTCTGCAGTTGCTCTTAATTTGCATTCTGCCAAGGTTCTTCTTTATTCAAACACTATTCGTGATTTTCTGCCTGATTTCTATAATATTACTTTATCACAACTTTCTGACTCACACAAAACTGACATGATATTTCCATCTTTCTTCATAGATATCACAACCGGTAAGACACAAGATCACAGATTCTACAATCCTACTTTGTAAAAAGTTTAATTTTTATAATTTCATTTGGTTAGAAGTCTATCACATGTAGCACATACTGTACAGTCTAGAATTACTCTTCACAAAATACACTTTGTTCAATTGTTCATAGCCTGGCAACCAGCTCTGTGCACTTTGTTTAGAATGAGACGATTTCTAATGTTTTATTTTTCCATGACTGTGTTTTGTATTGGTAGCATAACTGCCTTTTGGTGTAGGTATCATAGTTCTGTGATATAACTAAAACATGGAATGAGGTAGATCTCTCAACAAATAGTGTCCATTTGTACATAATATGTTTCTATAGATTTTTGGAATTTCTTACAATCTTTTTTTGTGTTGAAACGCATAATTTAATTTTCAATGAATACATCATCTTTTCATTCCATTGTCTTGTGATTATTAGCAAATTGTTTACCTTTTTTGACAGTTTTGTACAACATAACATTATTACGAATCCATTTTGTTCGAAGTTATTTCTTTATTCTTATCATTGTAATACACCTGGCAAGGTGAACCAAATCACTTTATTTTTTATAAATTTACCGATACAAACCATAATAATACATATATGTATATCCTGTGAGAATCATTTGGCACAAGTTTCTATATCTGGTTTTTCCACTAGGGGGACTTGGTACAACGAGCTCTTCCTTCTCGTGTCGATGATGAGACTCTGAAATTCATCCGCCAGAAGAGACCGAGACTGCAGTGCAAGGGTGCTGCTAGAGGCTTTGGGCCTGGGCCTGATGAAAAAGGTATGCAATGGAAATGGTTTACATGTATACCAATTTTAGAGGTTGAATCCAAGAATTGAGATATTGATATGGTTGAGGGTATTGGTATGCCTTGACAGCAAGGTAGGCCGGTATCAACTCAACAAATTTGACTGCGTGACCAATAAATGTAATCTAATCGAATGCATTGAGAATGTTCCAATGTCCATCTGCCCTCCATGACCTGTTGGATTCACTTAATAAGGGTCAGCTAAACTAAACCAATCCTAGATGCCCGGTATTATTTTGCAAACTTTGCACAGTTACTTTTTGGAAATTGGAAGTAGATGCTAATGCAGTTCCAAATGCACCAGTGCGGCTATATCTGCCTGTAATAGTGCCAATGCCTTCCACTTGCCTTTGTTGTAGATAAGATGGTCATCCATTCTGCTTTTGAGACACACCAAATGTTACGATAAACTAACATCCTTATTCTTTAATATCTGTATGAACTATTTGTTTAACTGAACCTGCCTTCTCTTCACAACAGGACGTCACCACACTGGCTTTAGACGGAAGTATGCTGGTCGTCGTCCATCGAAGTCAGAACAGCGAGGAAGCATGGATCTTTCGAGTGAAGATGAGGACACCCAAAATGGCGGAATCATCGAACTAACACCAGATGCTGCTTCTACTGTGGATCAAGATGATGAGTTTGAATCCTTGACCACGCAGCAACGTATGTTGTTCTTTGACTTCGGAGGTACAGCTTTACTTTGCTTCAACGTCTCTCCTCTTAATTTGCGAAATGCATGAGTTATATTAAGTGGCATAGATAGCTACTGTAGTATACATGTTATATTTCAAATCTACTTGCTCATGCGTATATATAGCTCCTGTAGCTCCTTAGTCTTTCTAAATAATTGTTAACTAGTCAAAGCATTATATTATAGAACTTAGTTTAGATCATATAAACCAGCTGAATGTAACCCAAATTGTCACAATGTTATACAATACATATATACCTTTTTGGGAATTTTGCATGTATGGATATATAGAAAATGTGATAGTATTTTCCTATAGAACTTTATTTCCTATTTTCTTGTTTATGTCCTGTTCAACGTGCACTAAACCTAATTAGACATCCAAACTTTGTATGCTATGTTGGCTATCTACCCTAGTTTGTTATACCTTCAGAACATAGGTCAGCATACCCTCCGTTATTGCCTAGATCTTGCATTTAGATTTATGCTGTATCGTACCGTCCTCATACTGGTATTTTGTTGGGACTGATAAGGAGGAAGCTATGCAATATCAAATTGAAAGAAAAACTCATTTTTGGTGTCTTGTTCTGCTTTCAGCTGACTTAATGCCCAGTGCAAAGGAAACTTTGATCGGAGGCGTAACTCGTCGGACACAAGTGCGGGCTCTTCCCGAGCGACCACACACGAGGAGTCTCCTCGCTAGAACAACACATGCTGCTTATGTTACTAAACTTGGCCACACGCCCACAACTATGGCCCCAACCGGGCTCTCCCCCATCGCTTCAGTGTCAAGCTCAACTTCATGTATTCCAAAATCGAGTTCTAGTACAGGACCAATTTCACATTCCCCGGTCGACTATGAGATTCATGTTCAACCAGAAATGGCACAAGAATTACCTCCCGCCCCCTCGGTCGGGCACCCAAGAACTTATGCTGAGATTGACCAACAACTAGGGGAGATTAATGAGTAAGTGCACATGTTCTCTTTTGTTTGAAGTTGGTGTCATTTGGTAAAAGTGTTTGGCTCCTTTATTGCTGTTTCAACAACATGAAAAACTTGTTATATTACCTCAATACAGTCACTTCCACTTTTAAAAGCAATAGGATATTTTAACTGCATTGATGCTATTTTCAGTTTATGAGCTGATAAATTTTATTCGTAAATTTATATGATGGATTGATAATTCTGTAAAAGATTTGTTGAATTCACATAAGCCTATAAAAGTGTTGTAGGCTATGACTGATATTTTCCTTTTGACCTTTTGTCATGTTTATCGAATGTTAATCTGCACTCTTTGACTGAACAGCTGCTGTTGTTGATTAATAATGACCTCGTACCTAACACTATCATATTTGTTGTTGATTTCAGACGTATGCAGAATTTTGAACATGACTTATGCACAACGGTAGATGCCATTTTGGACATTCTGGGTTACAAACCCACCTACCAGCCGGGCAAACCGGCTCGGCCCCAGCGCATTGATTTGCAGTACCCACCTCCTTTAAAACCCCAGACTTTGTCCCCAGAAGATGAGGAACTAATAGAACATCGTGTTTAAAAATTTTGAATTTAAACATCATCTCTTCAAATGCTCAACGTTATCTTTTTGGTGCTGACACCTATGGATTAATCTCTGAAATACTTTTGCTGCATCTAGTATATACTCTTGATGTCCACATTATTGAAGGACAATATACATTATACATACTCTTTAGATTCCAAGAATCACTTGGGCATATTCTGGTCATACACAGCCTTCACAGTTTGTTTACTGCATTTATTGTAGACAACTTTTAAAGACTGCAATATAGCGTAAATCTTATATACTTACATACGGACATTTACGATATACTACTGAATAATAATAGTATATGGATATTTACTATAGAGGTGACATTTAATCAGATTTCATTCTGGAATTTACCCACTCCTTAGAAGGACCTTTCAATTATTGTCAATGAACCGTCATATTGTTGTGTAGCCTACTTTATTCGAACGTGCATCTATACGATGCCTGACAAAATTTACAAACAGCTGAATTTGAAAATTGTCCACAGGACTCCATCCAAGGAATAGTCTGTCCAGTGGATGTTTTTGCATGGTGAATTTTAATTGTGAATAATAATAGTCAATAAATAATAGTCTTTCACTTTGATTATGCTACTTAATCCATTTTCGACAGATACGTACTCTTTGTGCTATATTGTAATTTATAGCATGTTTACCAATCAAAATGATTTTGTATTAGCCTATTTACATATACATGAGTAAATGTATACTTAGGCACTGGATATAAAAGCAATGTTCATGCATCACGTTAAATCATGTTTGATGTCGAGTGGTGCATTATTGATATGGTGTTCTGCTGCCTCCGCCATTGTATGTTCTGTATTATTGTGTAAATAAACCTTTGTCATCGTTCACTAAGCATTTATTGTATTACTGTATGAACATGTGGCTACAGTGGCAATTTTGGGGAAATGTAGTGTTCTATCAATAATTCCTACACCGGTTCTGATGGGGTGACCCGGGGGACACACAAACGCACTTACTCGCTCTATCAGTAATTATTTGATAAGAAATGGCATTCCTAATGTGATATGTATAACAAAAAGATTTTTGAGCAGAAAATGATAGTTTTCATAGAACTTACCATCTTTCGACAGACAAAAATTACTCAATTCTGTAATCCATTCCAACAGCTCCACTGTTGAGCAAATAATTTGGCATTTCACCGAAAGCAGACCTTTCTAAGTAAAACAAAAGTAATATATCAGGTTCTTAATCAATTAAAGTTAGCTTAAATTGAATCTCAATGTTTCACACTTAACCTATGGAAACTACGCTGTTGCCCAATTGTCATTGTCGTACCGTATTGTATTATATTTGCATATCAGAGTCTTCATGTATGCAAACAAGGCATGAGACATTATTAAAGTACTGTAGGCTTCTGTACATCTATGCATGCGTTTACAGGCTTTGAGAAAAATAGAGCACTCATTGTGGTTTTTGTTTTACTGAGTACTCCAAATTGTTTGTTCCATTCCTTTAAGGCGAGACATAATTGTTCTTAACATCTCGGATCGTTTTGAGGCACACATTCTTGGGTCTGTCGGAAGAACGGGAGAAAAAACAAAAGCTATAAATATAATAAATATTATAAATATTATAAATCTCACCTTTTTTTATTGTGGCAATAAGATAAAAAAGTCTGTTGGGTTGGTCGATCCGAGAAGCTAAAAATATATTTTGTCTCTCCTATTTGTTGGCTGTTTTGCAACCATGTGATCCATACAGACATACACTATAATCTATCATTTGTTATTTGGTGAAGTTATGTTCTTTTGATAATGCTTTCTCAACGTGGTTGGGTGGTGTTTAGTTGATATCTGTACTCAGGAAGAGTTGCCTAGATTGATATTAAGAATTGTATGCATTGTTATGTGCATTGTATGTATGTAAATATATACACTGCCTCTGTTGATTTGATTGTACAAAGTGTTCATGGCTACAAGACGACTGTATTACATGTCTGTGTATACTCGAGTCAAGACTATATTTACGGAATAAAATTGTATTATTGTGTTACTATTAAACTGTGTTGGCTTCTCTTAAATAATGTACTCCTTTGGGGCCAACCAGATGATATTTAATGAGAAAATTGCAAAAAAAAATTGTTGCTCCTTCACATGCAAGAAAATAGTATGTCGTTGCCTCGCGCTGCCGCGCACGACAAAAAAGTTGTCCTGGGAGTAAAATCGTATCTCTAATGGAATTGATACTTGATTTCATTGCAAAAGATATGACCTATAGTGACATCATTGATTAGAATGTTGTGTGACAAAAACTGACCAAGTTATAGAAAACTGCACATTTGCGAAAATGTCGAAAACGCAGACAAATTCAAAATTTTGAATTTATATTCACCCAGCAAGGTATAGTCATTTCTCAATTTTGAGAAACGTTTTGGATTCCCAAGGTCAGTTCACAACTTTTGAGCTCTAGGCCTTTTTGAATTTGCATATAAACTTAAAATTGACACACTCTAATGTTAGAACCCTAAAAATCAATGTGTAACTAATTCCTTATCGCCCCTTCAATTCGAGCAGCATGGGTGTCAAAAGATAATCGGATGCATTAAAAGTACATGAATGCACCTGATGAGAGGATAAAGAAGGCCACAATCAAATCAGGCTTAATTGCAGTAACTGTCAAAAGTCATTTTCAAATTGAAAATAATTTCTACAAGGACTGCACATTTCACATAGTATCCTTTCATAGTAGTTCCTAGTCAACATCAACTTCTTCCAAAAGTCAACAGATGTCAACAGCATCCACATATTACTGGTTCAGCCTATACCAGCTCTACCTGGTGGAATACCGACAATGGTGGTCTCAATCTGGAAGAGCCACACCCTGGAGTATTTTCGTTCAAAAAATCTCGCAACTCGAGTCGAGAGTTTATAATCAAACATGTCCTAGAGTGAGACAAAAAGTGGGAGTGCTGATGGGAAAATTTACTCGACTCGGTGAGTGGTCACGGTGGTATATTCACAGTTTCAGCTGTGTTACTTGGGACTTTCCCTGATCAGATCTATATAAATCTACAAGAAACTGCTAAAATTTTGGTGAGCCCTGATCATTCTGTTTGATGTTTTCAAAACACTAAAAAGTTTCTAATCCCTGCTAAGTTCTAACAAGCTCCAATTGAATAAACCATAATGCACAATAATTATTACACATGTATATGAAAACAGATCACTTAGCCAGTAAGCCGGATTTTCTATAAGCAGATGGAATCAATACTTGAGCTGTGGTCTCAAATGGTCACAGGGAGTGCCCAGATCGTGATGTCAGTACTGAGATACATCATCTCTTCATATTTTCACATGGGACATGGCACACTTATATTCGCGCAGCGAAACGGCCGAAGACCGTTTCGCGAAGCGAAATTTAGCACAAGAAAGGTTTCAAAAATCTGTGCAGTGATGGTCTCAACATCAATGGTCGACAGCAGGAAATTAGGTCAAGTGGGACCAGCTTCTTATCAATGATATAGTTTCGAATTTAACAAAACATGACATATTCATATTCAAAAATGTCTTAAAAATTCAATTTTCTCCATCAATATTCCCTGTTTCTATTATTTTTATGGAATAGTTCATTATAAGCCTTGACAAGTTAAATTAAATTATTTTAGAACATGTGATTCATTTCATTTCAAAACAGACAACAAGGAAACATAACAAAATTAATGTTACATAATCTTTGTCAATTGATGATTATGTAACAGTTAGCAATTAATCTACATGCAGATCATGTTATTGTTTTTGTTATCACTATTATGTAATATCAACAATCTAGCATAGACTTTAATTTGGCAGCCTTCAGTGTAGTCTTCATTTTTACTATTTAGCTGATTATCTATCAATTCTATTCATTCTTAATCCTATTTATTTGCTATCCTATCTATCTATCTATCTATCTATCTATCTATCTATCTATCTATCTATCTATCTATCTATTCTATTTTTGATCTATTTTATTTTTCTTATAGTTTCTAGTCTAAATTTCTCTTTATTTTTCTATATATATGCGTCTTTCAATTTCTTTGAAACAGTAACATAACTGCCTTCATACATTGAATATGAAATAAATTTAATGAAAGTTATGGTAAAACCACAAGTGCTAAAAAGACTTTTTAAGAGCTGCGCGAATTTCATGGCTGTGCCATTTACATATTATGAGATCTGTAATAATGGACTTTTTTGAAGCATGTCTGGAAGATAGGGGTTCCTGGGGAGTTTTGAAAATTAAAAAGTTGCCTTGGTGTAGTCATCTTGATTTACAAGTCTAAACCTCAAAACCATTTCTTCTAAAATATATGTTTCTACTTTAGTTCTATCAATTATCTATAGGGTGAAATTGACTTGAGCATTAAAATAAAGATTTTTTATATACATGGATGCTACCACATGCAAGAGAAACCTAATATGATTATTCTAAAATCAGGTCCTCAAAACCCTGATGTTGTTCCTCATTTAAGCTGTTAGATTGTTGCTCAACATTGATTATTCAGTTTGATGTTTTGAATAAATCCAAAAGTTACAATATTTTGCTATATATAATGCATGGATTTTGTGTATAACTGCTATCAGTTTTAGCACTTTTGCAACAAAACAAATTCATTCACTCTCACATCCATTTGTTGGTCTAAGAGGTTATCATGTGCAGCTCTGTCTTGGCAAAAATAATATTCCCACAAACCATTCAGAATTTAAGACCTTTGGGGGCATCCTTCTCACTGATTTCCAATATGATTGATGATTGAATTCTTGGCCTTTGTCTGGCCTTTTCCCAAATTTTTGGAGACCAACTACCCCCCCCCCCCCCCCCATTTCTCGTCCTCTGGTATGCCCATCCAACACCGCCACGTTCACTTCCAAAAAATCTCCCCATCATCCCCATTCCAGTCATCAATTCTGAACAGTTTCTTTGGCGCAGATTTTATCTAAAAGGCTGAAAAGCCACAAGGTGCTGCCCTCGAGGAGAAATTTTTACAACAGGACACCATGAATGTCCATGATGGATCAAGCTAGTGGCTCAAACATATCAGTTTCACCTGCACCAACTGAATCAAACAACCATACCAATGAATGCAGATTAATCAATTGTTATTCACACTTGGACAGCCCATAAGCCTGACTTGTTGGTAGCAGTTGGAATCAACACTCAAGCTGGGAGTGCCAATAGTGATGTCAGTATTGCAATACTGACATCATCTGTGCATATATTCACATGGAACATGGCACACTTATACGAGATCTGTAATAACGTTCAAGCAGTGACACACTGGACACCATTCTTTGATAACTGTGGAACGTCGTTTAGCAATTCCATCATAATACTACTTGAAACACTGTTTAAAAATAAAGCTGGTTTTATAATGTCGAAAATATCCTTGATTCTTCAATTGCATTACATCAGTTTGTGTTCAAAACTTCAGGACAGTGCTGCCTCCATATATGCAGATAATGCGATTGGCCATCAGAGGCCTTGGTGCTTGTAATGCTGGTCTTGTCAACTATTGCTGATAGCAATGCAGATGCTAATACCATTGCACAATCCACTTGCATATGGCCTTGCAGACTACAGCCTCAGCATTTAAGAGAGGCATTATGCATGAGAATCATCAGCTGTCACAACCACAACTTGCAGTGGAGGCATTTCCATATATATTGAGTAATGCATCACTTCAGCTTTTATCATTAAAGAAGAGATTTATCAGGGATTTAACATTTTATTGTAGAGCAACAGCCATCTAAAAGCTATAATCACAACATGGAAATACATGTTTATCATTGTATAATCACGAGCCTTTGAAACAATACACAGCCACTTCTTGACACAGCTTGGCTCAATTTACAACTGTGGATAGATCATAACAACCCTATTCACTAGTTCTTGGTGGTGACAATGTTTACAGAAAACATACACAGCTTAAATTCATGACTGAGTGAGATGGTAGCGCAATTCCTTTGAGCAAACATAGCTTGTTGTTTCAAGTTATGATAATGGACAGATTATCAAAACTTAAAAAGAACAAGCTAGCTCAAAGGAATTGTGCAACTATCTCACTAAATCATTTAAGCTGACTCAAACTTTCAAATTTTACAGTGTATGTGTTGGACAGGAGGCCTGTGCATGCCATGAGGCATAAGGCCCCTTGTACAATGTGTCAATAGTTCTTAAAGCATCATTTTAAGAGGTTTCATCCCCTAAACAAAAAGAAAAAATGAGCAAGAAGCCTGTAAAAATAAAAATAAAAAACCAAAAAGCGTTTTAAAGCTGAATGTGCATTCAAAAACATATTACCGTTGGATTATTATAGGGGAATCTCTTCTCCAAGGATTGGGGTAAGAACACCAATTTACATCTTTTTTCGAAATGTCCATGAATCAGATATCTAGATAGATAGACATTCGCTACTTGTTGATAGAGTCAAGTCAGGCCTTCTTAACTGTGTAAGCATTTCAATCATATGACAAAAAGAAGTAGATCAAAAAGAACCTTGAAGTTATGAGAACTTGAAGCCCTGCACTATTCCCTCTTTACTTCTGACCTAAGCTGTACATTGTCAGGATATTTGCAAAGTATACAAAATACTGAAAAAAAAAAGAAGATTCTACTAGTCATCGAGATCAATAAAGCAAATCAAGTACAATATGTACAGATGATCACGAAACAAACTGCGCATCAAAATGAGTTAAGTACGTCACTGAAATTCATCACTTCAGACACATCACTGTCTTCAGGGCATATCATGATTATTGATAGCCACACATTAAGCCAAGCTGTGTCAAAATCCCCATCTCAAAATTACAATATAGAATTTACAATTAAGATTTCATCAAGATACAGTCATGAGCATTTAATACAAATTGTAAAGATTGGATAAGTACTTGTAGATTCAATACTAGGATCACGAGCCTTAAATTCATATAATATAGTGTATGTATATAGATATCTCCATGGACGACTGGACGTTAATAGTATATGATTATCATTGTCTTATTAATACAACATGTAAATCTGTAATAACAAAGCATTACTAAAAAATCACCAATTCACGAGCCTTTACAGGTCACAATATTTTTGTCAAACACAATGAGCTTTACTCACAAATGACCATAGGTTCAGGCCATGACCACAGCATGACATTGACACTTTCGTAAAGGTTGAGTGAATATGAAAGATATAACCTCAAATTCTATTAGATATTCTGAAGATGCTGAAAGTAATCATTTCTTTTTCTCTGACTGTGATTTATGACAAATGGTACCAAGAGCAATGACAAATCATGCACTTGTACTCAAGAAATACAGATGGAAATGCCAGGTTATGTCAACAATGAGGCCTGTGGCATAAATGTAATTATTGTATTTTATGACTCCTTCAAGACAAGGCCACAGAAAAAGTTCCAGTGGACCTTGAGCAGTGACTTTTTAATGTGATTTCCTAATTGGCAATTCGATGTTACAACAACATTGTGATAACATCAAAATATTATGAATATTGGCGTAAATTACATAAAATTGAATGGTATAATATAGAAATGACATTGTCACAACATCGTGCAGCAATGACAAGACATTGTCCTCAGCAACACTCTTGGTGACATTGTCCTCAGCAACGCTCTTGGTGACATTGTCCTCAGCAACGCTCTTGGTGACATTGTCCTCAGCAATGCTCTTGGTGACATTGTCCTCAGCAACGCTCTTGGTGACATTGTCCTCAGCAACGCTCTTGGTGACATTGTCCTCAGCAACACTCTTGGTGACATTGTCCTCAGCAACACTCTTGGTGACATTGTCCTCAGCAACGCTCTTGGTGACATTGTCCTCAGCAACGCTCTTGGTGACATTGTCCTCAGCAACGCTCTTGGTGACATTGTCCTCAGCAATGCTCTTGTTGACATTGTCCTCAGCAACGCTCTTGGTGACATTGTCCTCAGCAACGCTCTTGGTGACAGTGTCCTCAGCAACGCTCTTGGTGACAGTGTCCTCAGCAACGCTCTTGGTGACATTGTCCTCAGCAATGCTCTTGGTGACATTGTCCTCAGCAACGCTCTTGGTGACATTGTCCTCAGCAACGCTTTTGGTGACATTGTCCTCAGCAACGCTCTTGGTGACAGTGTCCTCAGCAATGCTCTTGGTGACATTGTCCTCAGCAACGCTCTTGGTGACATTGTCCTCAGCAACGCTCTTGGTGACATTGTCCTCAGCAACGCTCTTGGTGACAGTGTCCTCAGCAACGCTCTTGGTGACATTGTCCTCAGCAATGCTCTTGGTGACATTGTCCTCAGCAACGCTCTTGGTGACATTGTCCTCAGCAACGCTCTTGGTGACATTGTCCTCAGCAACGCTCTTGGTGACATTGTCCTCAGCAACACTCTTGGTGACATTGTCCTCAGCAACACTCTTGGTGACATTGTCCTCAGCAATGCTCTTGGTGACATTGTCCTCAGCAACACTCTTGGTGACATTGTCCTCAGCAACGCTCTTGGTGACATTGTCCTCAGCAACGCTCTTGGTGACAGTGTCCTCAGCAACGCTCTTGGTGACATTGTCCTCAGCAATGCTCTTGGTGACATTGTCCTCAGCAATGCTCTTGGTGACATTGTCCTCAGCAATGCTCTTGGTGACATTGTCCTCAGCAATGCTCTTGGTGACATTGTCCTCAGCAATGCTCTTGGTGACATTGTCCTCAGCAATGCTCTTGGTGACATTGTCCTCAGCAATGCTCACGGTGATATTGTCCCAGCAATGCTCTTGGTGACATTGTCCTCAGCAACGCTCTTGGTGACATTGTCCTCAGCAATGCTCTTGGTGACATTGTCCTCAGCAAAGCTCTTGGTGATATTGTCCTCAGCAACGCTCTTGGTGACAGTGTCCTCAGCAACGCTCTTGGTGACAGTGTCCTCAGCAACGCTCTTGGTGACATTGTCCTCAGCAATGCTCTTGGTGACATTGTCCTCAGCAACGCTCTTGGTGACATTGTCCTCAGCAACGCTCTTGGTGACATTGTCCTCAGCAATGCTCTTGGTGACATTGTCCTCAGCAACGCTCTTGGTGACATTGTCCTCAGCAACGCTCTTGGTGATATTGTCCTCAGCTACACTCTTGGTGACATTGTCCCAGCAATGCTCTTGGTGACATTGTCTTCAGCAACGCTCTTGGTGATATTTTCCTCAGCTACACTCTTGGTGACATTGTCCCAGCAATGCTCTTGGTGACATTGTCCTCAGCAACACTCTTGGTGACATTGTCCTCAGCAACACCCTTGGTGACATTGTCCTCAGCAATACTCTTGGTGACATTGTCAAAGCAAGGCTCTTGGTGATATTGTCCTCAGCTACACTCTTGGTGACATTGTCCCAGCAATGCTCTTGGTGACATTGTCCTCAGCAACGCTCTTGGTGACATTGTCCTCAGCAACGCTCTTGGTGACATTGTCCTCTGAGAGAATTTTTGGTCACGACCATTTGAACTGTGGTCAATTGTGAATAAAGCTCAATGTAAACAGGAATACTAATGCAATGCATGTAAATTTACAAGTCCATTAGCAATACATTAAGTTATGTAATATACCATAATCAACATGAATATATTCACGAGCCTTTGATCACTGTGCGTTCAGCTTTGACTATGTATGTTTGACTAAATCACGTATAATTTGATTATAAATGTACAAAATTACACTGTAAACATCAAAGACTGCAGAAAGTGTAAATGTAGATTTGTCTCAATACTGATAAACAACGACACTTACAGCATCTAGTATACATTATACAGAACACCAGCAAGAGCAGTTAATGGTTCTACGTACACTTGGAAAATTAAAGGTCCCCACCATCTTTTACAGCCAACAAAATACGGATGATAACCAAAATGCTCTCTCTGAGCAACGTCATACTCCTCATACTTTCCATGTTACACACAAGCATTCAATTTTTGAAGACGCATATTCTGTAAGCGAACGATATGTCATCAGTGATGCCTTTAAAGAACAGACTGACGACTCCTTTCAGTTGTTTACTAAAATAGATTTGAACTTATCGCACATACCTGGTTGAGACATGTCTATCAGAAATAAGGAATTTTTTAGTTTTTGAATACTATGTTATTTTACCCTTTCAGTTTCCACTGTGATTGATTATCTCAGGAAATGTTTACACTTTTCTTTTTTCACAGCAACCCTTAAAACATCAATGAATTTACTTTTCGACATATCTGACCATCATCTTGATGTAAAAATCTTCTTGGGCATGGGAGAAGACCTTTCTTCCGTTGAACACGTAATCCTTCACATGCAGCTGGTCAAGGAGTTCGTATTGGAAGAAGTGCTCACAGATATCCTAAAAAAAAAAAAATGATATAGAAAGTGTTAAATGATCTTCATCACTGTTAATGGATTTTGTATCATCATGCAAATAATTTTATAGTTTTCAAAAACCAACTGAACAAAAGACACACATTATGGAAACTTAGTACAACATTTTTATGATACATACAGTGGTAAATTAAATTGAGAATGCCGAACTATTGAGCTGGTCAAAGTACTGAGTAACTCGGCACACCTTTAACACCTAATAATGACATTCTCAACATTGCACACATGGAGTGAGAACAACTTCAAATGCATAAAGGAATCATATTAACTTAAACCCCTTCCAATGGGTGAAGGAAATAGAAAATATTCTAATACTTTGGGAGATATGACGAAACCTTCTATGCCTGCTAATGTTATATATACCTGGCATTGTTAGTGATATCTGCTTTGGTTGTTAAAAATAGTAAGTGGAGTGAGTTGATGTTTCAAATTCACATGAGGACCACTATATAATATTATATATATCAATTGATCATAGGCCGTCTATGTATAGTTTGTATACATCATATCCAGCTCCTTGTACAGGCATAATATACAACATGATGCTGAATTATAATATTTAGTCTTGGTGACACAATTTATAGTCTTCAAACATCAACGTAATACCATGTAACCATGCAACAGGGCCATTAGGAAGCAGTCTAAGTGGCCATTACAGATGCAGACCACTGCCAAATACTATGTTGCCTTTGAGTGCTGTTTCACCACAGCCATTTTGTCTTCATTAGTGCCTTACTTTGGACATTATAGTAACTGATACTGTACTATGAAAGCTATATAAAATCTTACTACATTTAAGAGCATAAATGTGATGAAATACTGATAAAATGTTTA
The DNA here is from genome assembly GCA_026936325.1 of Platynereis dumerilii. Lineage (NCBI taxonomy): Eukaryota > Metazoa > Annelida > Polychaeta > Phyllodocida > Nereididae > Platynereis > Platynereis dumerilii. The sequence goes on along the minus strand of JAPTHN010000001.1, from coordinate 70,173,169 downwards.
TTATAATAATATAGTATGGTTTTCAATGGCACAATTTCCATATATCTGCACACCGCTGCTCACCATACTGAATAGCAATCATTACAGTAATCACTTCTGGACTAAGCTGGATTGCAGTTTGAACACACAATGTTGCACATGTGTCCACTGCACACAAGGCAAACTTGCTATAACCACACAGCTACGGAGTCATAATTACCTGGGTCACAGGATTAGTATTGTTGGTGACTACTCCAGAAAACCCATTTTCCTTGGCCACCCTCAGGACATTTCCTTCAATGAGATGACAGATCTTGACCTGTTCAGCATGAGGCAAATCCTTGTGCACACACAGGCAGAAGTTGAAGAGAAGGTGGCCTGGATCACTTTGTCTCAATTTTTCTTTCACTGGAATCTCGAAGTCTTGAAGGAGCTTGATTATTGGTGCCATGCTGGGATGATGTTCTACCTGAAAAGCAAATGTAGAACAGTAAGTCAATAGATATGAAGTAGTAGACTCAATGAAGGAGGTTTTTTGGAAAAATAATAACATTGTTGAGCAGCAATGATGTAATATGACAACAGAACCATAGTCCTAAATGCTCCCCAAATGAGAGGGACAGTCAGAGGGTGTTGATAACTAAGTGCTCCTTGTACATCAGCTTCTTCAAAACGCCCATTAGGGACACACCACTATATCTTCAAACCAGAGAAAGTGTTTGTCTCTTTGAACAACAGAAGGTTCATGGATAGTTTTATTCCTATCATTTTTGCAGAGAAATTCTTCTAACCATGGCAACGTTTCATTTGGTTTGAGTGATATATTCAAGATGACTCGACGGATGTAGACTGACCTGAAAAAACTTCCTCTTTCCTTGATTCAAAACAAACGCTAAGACAGAATAATGCATTCAGTAAGAAGGTCACAAATTACCTTGACACCGCGGAAGTAGTTGAACAGGAAGTCTCCCCCAACCACTCTCCCTGTTTCTCGCTCAAGCACAATGAGGCTGAGATGGGACTTCACTGCTTGCTCATAAAGGCTTCTGGCAAACCGGATGAATTCACAACGAGTAACTCCGAGCAGCAAATCGAGTGGTTCTTTTTCGACAAAGCTGTCAGTCAGGACGTCGACAAGGTCTTCTCTCTGGCTGATTTCATGTAGGTAGTGGACTTCATACTTGTCAATTTGCTTGGGGACTTCTTTGCCATGCCCTTCAGTTGGACCATTGGTGTTATCTGCTGATGTTGCCTTTTCGATCAGATCTTCAATGCAGGAAGCTTTCATGAAGGTTTCCATGCTAACTGGAAACCCATGTTGCTTGAGCTGGACCAACGTTGCAATCATCGAGACTGAATTTCCACCGGCATCAAAAAAGGTGACATCTTTGGGAACAGCACTGGCTGGAATGTTGAGGTTGAGGGCAATAATATTCAGGGCCTTTCTTTCCTTTTCTCCCAGACACTGGATCTCCATGGAACTTTGTCGGTTGAACATCCTTTCATACAGGGCCCGGAGTGCTACTCTATCGACTTTTCCAGTGTGTGGTTGCAATGGGATTTCTTCTAAGTACATCAGTTTAGGACACATATAAGGAGGTAATGATCTTTTGCAGGCTTCCCTCATGGCGGTTTCTAAAGCTGCAGGCTTCTTTCTCTGTTTCGTGGTGTAGTAAGCGACAATTACGCTGGATATCTCACTCAGCTTGTGACACAGGACCGCTGTCTTCTCCACACAAGGGCATTCCAAGATGACTTTCTCAATTTCTGCAATACTCACACGTTGACCTCTTATTTTGATCTGAGTGTCTCTACGACCTTCAAAAATTATGGAACCCTTGAAAATCCTTCCAAAGTCCCCTGTTCTGTACATTCGGCAGTGCATCTCGTCATCGGAAAATGGATTTTTGATGAAGAAAAGTGTGGTTCTCTCACCATCCATGTAACCATCTGCAACATTGTAGCCACTCACACACACTTCCCCCACTTCACCTGGAGGTGCCAAGCTTTTGGACTCGTCAATGATGTAAACATTGTTGTTGAACATGGGTCGACCGATTGACAAGCTGTTATCAGAGCATTTGGCTGTAACATCAGATTTCGTTCGGAATACCTCATACGTCACATCAGCCATGGTTTCTGTACTGCCATAAAAGTTACAAAAGACTCTGTCAGAAAAGGTGTCGAAGAACTGCAAGAGGAGATTTGGTGGAAGAGTCTCGCTGTTGCAGACCCATAGCTTCAAAGCAGGCAAGCGCTGACCTCCCCCTTCCATTGTGACAAAATACAGGATGTTTCGGAGCATGGAGGGGACCATCGTTAGCCTTGACACTCGCTGTTTTTCCATCAGATTAGTGAACGCTCCTGGGTCACACACCACATGCTTAGGAACAATAACCAAAGAAACAAGTTGCAGAATGCAGCTGAATATCTCTACGATGGAATCCACAAACAGCAGGGAAGTTTTGAAACAGCCTCTCTCATTTTGTCTGAATGGAAATGTCTCCCATTGCCAGTGCAGACGGTTCAGTGCTGTGGGGTGACTCAGACAGACTCCCTTTGGTCTCCCAGTGCTTCCCGAGGTGTAGATCACACTTAGAAAGTAAGGATCGACCAGCATTTCATCATCCGTCAGATTGTGGCCTGTTTTGATGTCCTTGGATTGTTTTGCCAGTAGATCTTTCACGTCCACCACATGGAACCTGGACCATACCGTGTCAGGGTCGAGTTTAAAAGCCGATCGATTATCAACAATAACACACACAGGGTCTGCCTGGTTCAGCACATAACGGACTCTATTGATGGCTGAGGTGGAGTCGACTGGAACGTAAGCAGCACCGACCTTCAAAATTGCGAGAAGGGCAATGACCAGATTTTCGCACGGCTGGATGTCAACTGCGATCACTGGCCTTTCTTTCGGTTTAACAGCCCAATCAGTGGTTGAGTTGATGTAGTTCAAAAGTTCTCTTGCTGCTATGTTGGACCTTCTGTTGACCTCACAGTAGGGGATAAACCTCTCCTCAAAGTGAAGGCCGTAGAAGGGAGCATCATCCCTTCGAAGTGCTATTTCAAAGATGCGGTGCAAGTGATGAGGCTGCGGAAGGGGCTCTGGGTGGCCGTACAAGATGCTCTCGGTTGGTTCTTCTTCCTTTTGGGCCATTTTGTCCAAGTCTGAAAGGATTAAGTAAAATCCAACTAGCAGATATATCACTTTTAAGGGTTTCACCTTAGAAAAAATGCAATACACCTAAGAAAAGTTTATACGAATATAGAAACCCGCGGTATGCTTGCGGTAGACCAGGTGCTTACAGAACTGCACTGGCATGGTCCTTGTGAGGTCATATCCCTATCTATGACATGTTATTCTCTTTGACTCATATGCACTTTGTAAGGTCATATCCTATACTTTCAATGATATCAAAACAAGTCACCTACTGCATCACAAGTTACCCAATGACAAATTGATAGTTCATTTCAATGCAATGGATATGGTTTGTTGTGAGGTCATTATGGCCGTAAATAGCTGAATGTAAGTCGTAATTCTTCGTCTGTAATGAGGCCAAAAAAACCATACGCAACAATGCAACGCCATTCCTTAGAAGACGAAAATTTTAATTTTTTCTTTCACACATATATATGCATAGCATTGCATACTGTAAGGTATCATGATCCATTGCTTGAATGATTTTAATGAATAGCTTTCCATTGCTCTGGAAGCGAATGTAAGCAATATTGCAAAATTGCATCGTAAAGCAATGTTTATTGCATGGCCAACATTCTCACAAAGAAATGTTCATTGCTGATGCATATAACTAATATATCAAACCCTCACAAACTATGTATGACAATTTATCAAAGAGCATGCAGTGTAGATATACACTGTACAACAATCTTATTTATGAGAAGTGTGCATTTACACTTATTAACAATATAATTGTATGCTACAAATACTACAACAAAGGAACAAAGGAACAGGCACCTACCTATGGCATGCTATTGTTGAGTGCACTATTTGTTGCAGAGCAGAGAGAGGGAGAGGCTGGCCAACTTCCTGTTGCATGAGTGTCTAGTTGACTGCTCCCAAGTGTGCTCCTGCCTGTCCCAGGGTCTGCATAGGGCCTGCATATTGGCCCTGGTGTCCTATTGATCGATCATCAAAGATGGAAAAGCAGAGCTGGGGAGCTGGGCCAGTTGCTCCTGCATCTAGCACCCTCCAATCGATTTAGTTGACAGGAGCCTTCCACTGCAGTAAGTCTGAATTTGGCTAATTAGCCAGCCACCGGCCATCGATTCAACAACAGTCTCGTTGGTTGGCAGATATTGCAAGGCAAATGAGCTGGCTCACCACCCCCTGATAGCACCAGAGATTGATACTTATATTTTCACTGACATATCACACACCCTATTACTTCAGTAAAAGTAAGGCCAGACAAACTTGAATTTTAGCTTTTCGGATCGACCGACCCTACAGATTTTGTGCCTACGGAAAACAAATTGATCTTACCAACAATTTTTATCAAATTTACATGACAAAAAATTGAGACTACAACTTTTTTATGTCCCATCGGTCGCACCCTTGGAAAAGTGCCTCCAGAAGATCCGGGAAGTTAAAGATCAATTATGTCGGGTTTTTATGTAGTTTACACCAGCTGGTGCATGGATGGGTGAGTGTTACTTGATGTCAAAGTCAAAGTCAAAGTAATCTTTATTTTAAGTCGGATATATATATATATACAAAAAGTAACACAAGCTGAAAGCTTTTGTACCGACTCTAACACAACTTAAATATAAAATAAAATAAACTAGATAAGTAACACAGGACAAAAACAAGGTAAAAACAGACAGAAATTAATTAACATTTGACACAAATAATCATCAAATAAAATCACAGATTGAGAGATAAAACTGAGTATTAAAAATTATCACAAATTAAAACAATAATACTGAGTAAGTAAATAAAAAGTGATAATACTGTTAAAAGAAATAAAAGCAACTGAAACTCTACCTACATGCCGCACATTTACATGTTTGGCCATTCCATTTGCTTATGACATTTTTAAAGTCTTTTAGTGACATCTCCCCCCTTGCATGATCGGGTAGGGAGTTCCATAAGTCCACAGCAATATATATCTGAAGCTATTGGATCCATAGCGTACAGTTTTGGTTCTTGGCTTTTCCAAGATTCTATTGTATCTAAGTACATATCTGCCAGACCTTTCTTTTACAAAGTCTTGAAGGTAACATGGTCCTTCTTTAGTTAATATTTTGAAATGTCCAGAATTTTTGACTGATTATGTTTAACAGAACAGGCAAGGGCTGTTACCTTGAGGGGAATAAGTTCCCCTTACATCCATGTTTTTTTCCAGACCCGGTATTGCATGCGGGTATAGCTACGAAGCATCAGCCATTCAATGGCATGCATGCTACCACTAAGCCTGGCTCCATCAAGCTCCTGTTGCCCAAAAGGGTTGGAACAAGGGACTGTCAAATTTAATGGCTACCCAATGACATCCCTTAAGGTAACTTGTAATTTACATGTATGATGTGGTATACTTATCAGTGTAGCAGGTAATAAAATGCTGAAAAAGTCAACTTTCACCATATTCCTGTACAAAGATGAACATTGTCAACCAAAGTTCAAAGAGTTAACGCAATTGCCCATCACTGTCCAGGGTTGCGACACAGCCGAGCCCACAAGGGTTAACCGGCGCCAAACAAATTACACCCGTAAGTCCCTCATGTCCTTGCTTGTCCGCAATGGTCTCCCTTGATGAGTATCCTGTTTGCTACTTCCTCTTACAAGCTCTCGGCCATCACGAGACTTCCTGGAGACTTGCAGATGCAGCAAAGAGCAGAAAAGTGAAGGAAATAGAGAAAAATAACAGGAAAAAATGATGACCTTGTGTTACTCCAATGTAAACAAGATGTCAAATAGAAAATCAGAAATCGATGCATGTTAGATTACTTGCATTTACAGTATGACAGTGAGTATGTCATACTTGTGTTTTTGATATGACAATAGGCGCCTAATTATTCTCGCAGGAAGTGAAAGTAGTGCAGACCATGGATAATTCAAATAAGCTAATTACACTCATCAACTTAACCGAGCCAAATTTCCAGCCAGATGTTTACTTATCCAGAATGGTCGATATAGGAACTTCTAAAACAGTTAGTTACTAATTTCAAATTCATATTTGTAGCATCAAATCCTATATGCATTTTGGCAGGTTAATTAGGACAGGAGGACATCGTGATGAGGCGAAGGATGATTGAAACTGTTGTTCAACACAGAGTACGCAAAAGCAAATTGACTTTGGTCAGACATTTTGTCTGACAGAGAGAGAGTTCTGGTCGGACAATTTTCATTTTAGTCAGACAAACATTTCTCTTCTTGTTGTGTTTTGATACTAATTAGTAATTAATTACTATTATGTCTGACTTGGGACCGTTTGATACCATTCAACATTCATGCAGTATGCTACCTAGAATTTTGAATAAGGGTTTTCAAAAGTAGGCCTACCGATATTTTGGCCCGGAATAAACGTTACCAAATCTTTCATTCGGAATTTCCTTTTTTTGGCTTGGCTTGATCGGCATCAGAATTTTTTAAGCATATATGTATAGGTAGGGGCAGTGGGTGTAACCGCCCCCCCTCAAAAAAATACCCCAATTTGAGCAAGGAGGCTAAAAATTTGGGAAGATGATCAAATCTATATTATTGAAAATCAATGGTTTCCGATGATTTCTTCTGGCATGGCATAAAATTCGGGCAGATGTCTCTCGCTCCCAAAAAAATTCGGCCCGCAGTAGCCTATGGTCATAATCAACATGATTTGTTTTGTTTGTCAGTTTTGTGCAAGAATTAGATTCACAATCCTTTGGTTTGTCAGACACAAACTAGCCCCAGTGTGACTCCAATGTCTGCATTGGAGTCACAACCCTTTAAATGCAAAAAATCATGTGAAGACAACTAACTTGCCGTTCGTGGTCTAACATCAAGTTGTTGCTTCAAAATAAGTAGCTATAACCACAACAACCTACTAACCCTATTGCAGCGTTCGTGGTACTTTTCAAATCTTTGAAGTAATCCAAGGCCTTGTAACTTGACAGAATAAACATTGAAGTGAGAAAAATCCATCAACAAAATGACCTAGCCATTGCAGAAACTGTTGTGACGTCATCACTAGAGGTCAGTGACCTCATAAAGCTTGTCTTGTGATGTCATCATTCATGGCAGAGGTCACTGAAGAGAGTTTTGAGAGTTGTCTACTTTGGAGGCCTGTTTTCATGACTTTAAAATGGGAAGGATCGTTTAGGAATTACCTACACACGAACACCGGAGAAACTCCTGAAGTAGTATGTGGGCAAATTTTGTTAAAAAACAGTTGAACTACAGGTTAAGAAATTGGACAAAAACATGTGATGAACATTTATCACATTTTTTGCATGTAGCGAACTGCAACAGGGCACAAAGAAGGGTCACAGGTCTGGGGCAAGACACAAACACACAACAGTCTCCTGAAATTTAAGTAAAATTGATACTAATGCTTTGGTACGATGACTCACATGTGCAAAAGTGACATGCAATTTTTGCAGTGCAACAATCCACTCTTTCCATAATATTATAAATAGATGGACCAGATGTGGGCAAACTTGAAAAACCTAGAATTAGGACTCCAATTGAGAAGTTTTTAACAGGTATTCTGTAACACTGTACTAAAGTGACCTGAAGAAATCAATGAATTTTCCATTACATTGTGACATGCTGAGGGAAATCTAAAACTTATCGATTTCAAATTGGACATCTTGTTTACATTGGAGTAACCCAAGGTCAGCAGTTTTGCCTTCACTTTTCCTTAGACTACGCTGGTTCTAAAAGTTGCAGACCTAGCACTAAACATCCCTATTTAATCAATTTTATCATGGTACCCATACCAATTTGGATACAACCAATAGGCCCACTGAGCCTGTAATTGAGCCCTTGGCTCGTTGGTAAAGTGATTAATAAATATGTTTAAACCAATAGGCCTATTTTTAAGCTCTGGAAAAATGTCGGATGGTGAAGTCATCACCCAATTTGAAAAATTTGAGCTTTGCCTCCTATTTTGTGTAATATCAAAATTCCATGATTTCTAAGAGACTTGGGAGAGGAGGGTTAGCTCACGTGGAAGTGCTTGGTGTTGCCAATTCATTTGGACCGGGATTTGATTTCAGCTGTAATGCCTCAATTTGCATGCCATTCAAATAAGCGTTACATATTCTTCTCTTTATAATTACCATTGGAACCATGTTACTTTACTTATAAGTTCTCGTCTATGGATCTGTAAAATTCCAATGGTGCAGTTGGCAAGTCAAAGAAGTGTGCTGGATAAGAATGTGTCAAGTCGTCAGCAAGAGCTCTGAACTTGGTGAACTTGAGGTAAATTCTGCTTAGTAAACTTCTTTTCAGATCAACAGTCAGCTCTTGATCTCTCAGATCTTCCTCACTTGCCAAATTGAGCAGCCTTTTTTTTTTGCTTTCTTTATCCTAGCACATAAAAGAAGATCGAAGGTCTTGCATCACCTTGGTGACTTGAGGAATTGAGGAAGAGCAATTTCAGTCTACGTCAATTTCCGTGGAGGAAAATGGTAACTGTTCAAAAGAACTGGCAAAAGAACCATTGGGCGATCATGGCAGGCATTTGAAAAAAATAGGACAAGTGGCACAACTTGCTCTTGTGCCGTGGTAAGTTGTACCGCATGACAGGTCAAGTTTTTTCGCTTAGTTTATTTTTTCTAAAAAACATGTAAAATTCAAAATGCTGCAAAACCTAGAATTATTTATTTTTTAGAGGGTGGTATAGCACTTTTAACACATATCCTTCTCAGTGTAAGTTATTTCATAACATGTTTAGGCTTTGCATAAAATTCAGACCAAAATTGATGAATGAAAATTAAATCCTATGTCCAATCAAAACAGCACAATGTACCCCAAATTGATTTTTAGGAGAAAACTGGTTGTCAAAAATAAACCAACAATGCAAGATTAAATCTAACAACACAACTGTCTCCAAACTACACTTCTGCTGATACTCAACATAGAAAGTAAAGGATATGACTTCACAAACTGAAAATGAGTCATCAAGTACATCTAAAAGCAGTAACAGAGGCCTAGGTGCCACACCATTTGTAAAGACTCGTGGTTATCGAATGGCATATGTGTATCACCATGTTTGATATTACGTCAATGGAAATTCATATTTGACATATGTTAGTCTTTCTACCATGATTTGGGTCTATAAATAGAATAATCACATCCAGTTCGACAATGGTAGACATGTATGTACAATATTGTAAATTTATATCATATATACTCCTGATTTGCTTCAATGTTTTTGAATAGACCTATCAATCAAAATTTAAGTATTGAAAATATCCAGCGAATGTAAAGCACAAAAATTACAATAATTCCTATCCTCTTTTAAAGTACGGTCATACATGTAGGCCTACAATTAAAATTCTTAATTACTAACTACAGAGAAATGTCAATAGGAAGATGACTTGCAAATCATCCAGCACAACATTGTAAATATTCTACTTTAAACTATTGATAAATGAATAACAAATGTATATATATTGTAAGTACATATGTTGTGTAAATAAATTTATCCAATCCAATCCAATCATGATAGAGAAAATTGGCAACCACTGGCAAAACAAATATATGGTCAAGAAGGACCTGTAATGTAAAAAATACATGTATTTAAGTTAATTTTGAAAAGCAGTGGGAAGTTTATTTAAGTCATAATTATTCTAAGAGTGTATCAATGTTCTTTCTTTTTCATGAGGAACAAACAATATATAAAATCTAGAGAATTTATCTTAATATGTAATCAGAATGACAAAATAGATCTGATACGAGGGTTGTTTCATAAGTTATGACTAATGTCTTTGGCAGACATCTCAATTTCTATTTGAAGTACACTCTAGGAATGAAAAGGGATTACAGGCATGTAGCACGGGAACGTGTACGCTCACTTTTGGTTTTCTTCCAGAGCCTATATGTTTTTGAATATTTATTCTTAATTGTTGCAACTTGCATAAGGTTTTTCAACGGACAATTTGATATATAGTTTGTAAAGGGTCCCATTGTTCTGCGTATCCTACAAGGCAATTTTAGAGCAAAAAAAGGGAAATTTAACATTTTATAGGGACACGTCGCTGAAAGGGAGTCACAGAAGTGAGAGGAAAATAATTCTAAGCAGTACCAGCTACTTGAAAGCACTCAAAATACAACAGAAATACATGTCAGTCCATGAGGAAAAGCAATAACGAAGCCTCTGTATATAATAATTATTTGGTGCCAAATATCTCACTGTTTATTCTTTCATTGATTACATCATGGAAAATTTATTTAAATCACCTGTGATATGTACATGTATGCTACCAGATCGAAATAGGATGTTTGTTGGAAAGTATGTAGTGTACAGCAGGATTATATCACAATTACACCTATCCACTAAGGAGATCACCCCGCACCATAGCCTTTCTTGACTGCCGCCAAAAGTTAAAGAGTATGGTAATTTCATTTGTAGCTGCAAGCAACACCCATAAAGCTACTTCATGAAAGTTTTTTCATTTCAACTTAATCATATATTTTATGATTAAAATGTTTGTGAAACATGGTCAACCTACAGCATCAGGACTTCCAATGGTGGACCATAATGCGGTGTTACAGTGTATGGTACATTCTTGTATGTCACAAAACTTGCAACAGCAGAGACATACCAATGATTCAAGGCAGCTGTTTTTGGTATGTTGGTAGTTGTACTACCTGGTCAAATTTGAGCCTATGTACTTAATTGGTTCTTTGAATGTATTTAATAAAACGTCCAATAATGATACACCAAAAAATATATCACATTTTTCGTACATCCCACTCTCTGGCTTTTTCTAATTGAGAACCAGTTTTGAATCATGCCAAGAGGTAGTGTATACTGTTGTCTGAAACATACAATAGGATATTACCTTGTTTTCTAAAAGCTCTTTGAATGTCTCTGTCAAAATATGTCACGTTTTTCGTACATCTCATTTTCGGGCATCACATATTTGGCCAGATATGGTAACCTACTTTGGAGAATTATTTTTAATTGCAAGGTGGAATTTGTGTATGTATATGTGCAAATTCTGCTTTCTTTATTTTGGTTCAAATGCGTCTAATGTTCAGAGGGATCTGGGCAACTAGGATAACTGCCTATCTGGTCCATGCTCAGCAGAAAATAAATCTGAACAGCATGAACGCACAGTCTAAATGTTGTGGCCTGCTCCCTCGTGTAATCTCCAAGTTTAATTCACAAATTATTTGTAAGTGTGATGCAGGAAAAAAATTATCTATCTAACAAGAACAGGCTGCTGTAGCCGCGTTATTCCACTCACCAGCATATATGCAACTGGAGGAAGGTCAGTAAGGTCACTGCCTTCACCTGCCTATGACTAGATTGCCCTGCAATTTATGCGATAACCCAGCAACCCAATTATTTCTTGATTTCGCATATCCAGTTGCTGCATGCATGAAAGTATGGTGAAGCACCCTACTCTGATGCACCCTAAAATGTGCGCTCCACCCCTTGCACCTTTTTTTCTTAGAGTGTATAGTTGTTTAAAAATTCACAGAACTAATTTCAGGCATTTTACCATCTAAAATAGCCTTTGCCAGCCTAAAGTGCAACCATCTCACTCAATCATTTGATCCAACTCAGTGCATCTGATTTTACAGAGTATATACAGGATGAAAATCCCTGTCACCTATCCAGTTGCACTCTCACAACGCCCTGTAATGCGACTAATGCCCAGGGAAACATTTATGAAGAGGCGGAAGTCATTTTCAGGAGATCCAAAGTAAATTTATATGAACGATGATTCACCATGAGCCGAGATAAAATTTGCAAAGTCAACTCTCTTTTTCTGAGATATTTATTCGCTGTAAGGTTTATTTGCTGTACTAGAAAATAATTTTTCCTGCACATTTCACTGTCAGGGTGACATTTCGATTTTCTAATGATGGAGTGCAGTGAAAACTAATAAAGCCAGATGGTTTAAATATATATATATATATATCTTAAATTTGTTGTCATCCTAATCATAAGTCATTCAGACAGATCAAATAAAACCATATGTTGGAAATTTAGCTCACTCATTCCCACAGGCATCACTAATGGTTGAAAGGCAATCATGAACCATATCTTCCCTGGAATACATTTTCTCCACTTGAAAATATCACAAAAAATAATATTTTTATGCAATTGTGTGTATCCATGGTGTGCTTGGAGCACTGGATGTGACATAGGTGTCTGACTGTCTGTGCTTCACCCGAATTCATCAATTTACGCAAAATAAGAAACAACAATTACAGTCGACGAATGTCAACTGCTTACAAAATTGTACTGAAATGTTCCTTGTGAGGTCATATGCCTATCCATGCCATGTTATTCACTCTGACTCATAAGCAATTTGTGAGGTCATATTATATACTTTCAATGCTATCAACTGAGTATCAATGAGGTCCCAAGTTACTCAATGACCAATTCCTACTTCATTTCAATACAATGGATAGGGCCTGCAGTGAGGTCTTAAATTATGTCCACAGGCAGCTGAATGCAAGTACTCCTCATTCTTTGACTTTACAGTCTGTCACTTTGATATAGAAAAAGAGTGGACTGTTGCAGTGTTGCACTGTGAAAATGGCACTTCGTGTGTCATCATGCTGATGATTTGTCATGATCATACCCAATACTTTCAATGTTAATTTGATTTAAGGAGACTTATCCTGCTTGTTTGTGACAGCCAAACAAAAGGATTATGCATCTGATTTTCACTCTAAAATCAGTTATGACAAGTCAAATGGCCTTCTCTTGATCATGACTAATCAAACAGCCTCTATGTTTCCCATGTTGAAAGTAGAGAAGATGACGCTTCATCAGCTATCATGAGTCACAAAGTGCATTTTTCACAGTGAACTGGTCCTCATTTTTTCTATATCAATGTGACAGACTGTAACACTCTGGAGATGGACATCACGATATCTGATCAGTTGTCCCAGCATTAAATCATTCTGACCAAATTCAAGCAAATATCAAATCACGTGTCTATATTCCAACTGCAATAAGTGTAGAAGGAGGGGGGGCAGTCATGAAAATACCATGAAGTCAATTATCTGATCGTAAAGTTGGCCAATGGTTGAAAAACAATTGACACGGATTGGCCATCTATCACTGGGCCTGAGGAAATAACCTTGTCCAAAAAATAGTCTTTGAAACTGTCTTTCATCTTATGAATGTTGTACAAAGGAATGAAAGTATTTAGATCAATGAATACAAGCTTGATGAATGTTAATAAATGTATGTATATTTGCAAGCATTGGCACTTGGAGGTGTTTTTATCACAGGACCAAAGGAACTGTTTTATTTGTCACATAATATATGAGCAACTGATCGAAGAGGCATAACTACACTACTGCTGACTACACACTGAGTGCCAAGCTGGGAAGTACCAATGCTTTACACTAGAGGGCTAGGAATTGTCAGCATTCTTCTATTGGAGAGCTTTGTTATAAGTTATATATATAACAATAGAGTGGTGAGAAAAGCATGTCATTATTTTGTCAAATCAAAATAGGCCTACTCTCTCGGTATAAAACCTTATAAACAATGAACCTGGAACAATGCCATCGTTTTTTCCTCCTGAACTGCCATCCTTTTTTCCTCCTCAACTGTTTTAGAATGCAACGTGAATTGTTTTATTATCCATCCAATAATATATCCTTCAAAATTTAACAGCATGATGTCATGCTGAGGCTGGTTGTGGATCATCCATGTGTCTGGCAGTTAAAGATCACTAAACCAAACTGTGATACTCAATAACATGTACAGGCTGTCTACAAGTGGACTGCTCTTGCATTGCCACAGATCAGAACATATACTGTCTTGTGTTGCCACCTAGTGACTAGTGTGCTATTCAGCGAGCTTCTGCGAGCGTCCACCTACTTTCGACCAGAGGAACACACACAATTTTGTCTGGAAGACACCGGGGCTGTTTCTGAGTGTGCTGATGGCCTTGTCTACTTCCTTAGAGAATGCGATTGCCGAGTCTGACTCTGGTATACATCAATGTTGGATAGAAATTTTGTGAATGTGCAATGAAATTGGAACTATTTCTTGGGACAGCAATGCTGTAGCATAGGAAATCAACTTTTGTGCCAGGTGGCAGCAGCATGCAGTTCTCAGTTTCACCAGACTGATGTACAGGCCTATTACGAATTTATGTATCTAAAATGAATTATTTCAAGTCTATAATGCTGCTGATAACCACTGACTGGTTTAGTGCTCTAAAATTGTAAATTGCCAAACAAAAGGATGATCTTCAACCATGAGAGTCAATGAAGCAAATTTGAAGGATGCAAAGTTATTGGATTTATAATGAAACAAACCAGATTGGGTACATCCACAGGCCAGTGGTCACATGAATATCATTCTTACTCTTAATGAAATAATCAAGGTGGTAGAGTAAAGTACCCCGTAGTGAGTAGCCAATAAAAAATTTGATTGAAAACACATAATTGGCACTCTTTGAGAGCATTCAATCAAGTTCATTAAATGAGTAGTCTCACAGTTGTACCTGCAGACAATTTTCACCCACAACAATGCATGACACACTGAAATTAAGGGTAATTTACCTACCCAGGACAAAACTTGAGTTGGCAAAGAATTGGGAATATCCCTAACCTATCCTGACCATAGGTTAGGAGATATTCTCATTTCTTGAGTTCTGATTGGCTGTCAAGGGGATTCCCTTGTGATGTACGTCTTTGCTCACTCAAGTTTATGCCTTTGCTTTCCAAGAGGGTGCTTGACATGCACACCTTGATTATTTCATTAACAGTAAGGAAGACATATGATAATTATATATTATATAATATTATGTGACCATTGCCTGTGGTACATCCTTGTCACCAAGCCTTTTTGCCCAGTCACTCACATGTGGTGACTGGATCCAAACCTTTTTTGTACTGATTTTTCGGTTTGTGTACTTTGCCAGTCATGGTTGTGGTTATTGTCAATGACATTTTGTAGAATGAAATGTGCAGTGAGTGTAAAATTTATTTGACATTCTGTGTGAGAGTCATTTATTTTTTCCTTAACCTGTACTACTTTACAAAGCTTCAAAAATAAATCAGAAACTTCTATGATTATTTTGTCTGAGATGAGAATATTATCAAAGGAAAACAATGGCAGCTATTAAAAATGGAAATTAGTTGAAGTTTTAACAGATTCATTGAGTAGGCCTCTAAGGATAAAAGCCAAATCGTCAAAAATTAATTATTCGAATTATTATAGATTGATGAAAAGTCAGTTGAAAAGATTTTTAGAAGTTCCCTGAAGGTAAGTATATTTCTAAGACATGAATTTTAAAAATTGAAAGGAGATGTTGGTACCTTGGAAAAGGTTGGTTTCGCTAACTTAAAGGGTGGTTTAGGCCCATTGAAAAACAGAACCTCCATTACCAATCAAAGTAAACTTGGTTTGGAGATTGAGTCTTTAACAATGTAATTATGTTGAATTCACCAATTTCGTCTTTGCAATCATATATACTGCAAAATTGGTATGTTCATTTTGTTGACCCTTGCTCTAAAATGAGCACCAGACATTGACCAAAAAAAAAATTTAAAAATTCTGATGATCATGAATTCTACATAAAAGTGGAAATTTTGAGGAATATCACCTTCCTTCATAGAAAGTGACCTTGCAAACACAATTTGCAATATATTTACATGAAATGAAATTGTTTTTAGTCTTGACAAGTTTGGTCATTTGTTACTTTTATTAATTTTTAGACTTTAACGCTGGTTAGATTGTTATCTTTAAGATATTGATGGATATTTTGTTTTTTACAGCTGCTTGGCAGCCTGTATTGTAGGAGGCATTTTCGGAAAGGTTCTGACCATATGGGTGGTCGCACTATTTCACCTATCATGTTAAAACTTAGTATACAGTCTCAACATAATATTATGTTGCTTCCATCAACTTTGGTAAACTTCTGTGACAACAAAATTTTTATTTTCTAAACTAAAATGTTCGTTTTTGGCGCGAATTTCAAATGTTCTGCTGCAGTGAGAGCAGTAGCACTAGCAACAGCCAAGTTCCAGCCAGGGGGTAGTTTGCAAATTCATTTAAAAAGGAAGGAAGGATGGAAGAAAGGAAGTAAGGAAGTAAGGAAGAAAGGAAGGAAGAAAGGAGGGAAGAAAGGAAGGAAGAAAGGATGGAACGAAGAAAGGAAGGAAAGAAAGATGGAAGCAAGGGACATATATATTATATGGACAAATATAGACTTTTACATAGATAGACAGATAGATAGATGATTAGATGGGCAGATAGGTTGATAGTATATCTACATGTACAAGCAGCTGTTAAAGTGCTTGCACGTTATTTTTTGGGTTGTAATTGCTGAAAAATGCTAAAAATTGAGAAAAATTGTCTTTTTTGGAGGTCGACCTATAAATGAAACACTGTATCAGCTCTATGGATGTCGCATCCATCAGATGTTATTACTTTTCAAATTTAAAATTTTCAAGAATTTTTCAATTTTTCAGTTTTTCATGCGCTGTATATACTGCCAATGTAAAATGCAATTCCCAATGGAAGTCAAGTTATTCCGTCATATGATTCCATCACAGGATGTATCCTTGCTTTGATAAACAATATTTCTATGAATTTCATTAGTTTGGAAGTATGTGCTTTGAAAAAAAAAAGTTTCAAGTTTCTTTCTTGAGGAATTTGCTTGCAATGAGCATGACAAAATTTAGTGCAAAAAATCACTTCCGTTTCGATTGTGATTCTGTCACGCTGAATGCAGGGCAATAGTAATAAGCATAAAAGTATCTCAATGGTGCAGAACATCCTAGACCCTGGCCAAACATTCTTTCTCCACATCCAAACATCTTAATTCCCTGATACATGCTACATGTGGCTTTGACAGTGGAAATAAATACTAAAAACAAAGAATTGTCAGAGCCGAAGGACAATTCTAAATATCAAAACATTGAAAATTGTATTTTGATGCAGTTTAAACATTTTGGTGAAATATTGTGTAGTATGACCATAGTATGTGTACTAATTAGATTAAATTTCTCGTTTTTAAATCCCAGGACTTATTCTCAAGAGATTTAGAATTTTCTCAACATTGCAATTAAATTAAAATAGTGAACTTAAGTTAGAGTGTCAATGACAGGACTTAAGTAACTTAGAGTGTCAAGGACAGGACTTTAAGTAACTAATAGCAGTGACAGTTTAAACTCTCCCTGCTTAGAGTGACAATAATGAGACTTAAGTAACTCAGAGTGTCAATGACAGGAAATTCCATGAATGATATAATGACAAGTATCTAAATTCATTAGAAATATGTATAATGCATGAATCTTATTTATTCATACCTTTGTAGCATTACCAACATAGCTAATAATGCATGTTTGATGATAAACAAATGCTTACATGATATATATGGTTTACTTCCATTTAAAAAAAAAGCAAGATTTATGGCCTAAAAGTGACATTATAACGTTTTGTGCGATTGTGTTCTATTTTTTAGCAGAATCATAAAGTGTTTTCCATGGGCTAATTATTATTCAATATTCCAAATTTGCTATATCATAGACTACTGTTGTTGCTGGGTTTTTTTATGCTGGCTTCTTGAACTTTAGGACAAGATTTGTTATAGTACAGTATTGGCTATGCAGCCAGCATACTATACTGATTGCCCCATACGGAAAAGTGTCAACCAGTTTGGTCCCCACCATTTAGTAATGTCAGCTAGAGCATTACAAAATATCTTATGATCACAAATACTTAATATTGTTGCATTGATGTAAAAGTACACCTGCCACTCATTAATCGACCAATTGGTGCAGATACAATTGTTGCAGGGCCTGAAATAATTGGGGGTGAGTTGTAACAATTGGGGTTGAATAGTAATGAGAGCAGTTTGTTCTATTTATAGGTCCAATTTCTGGGTGGCACAACCTTGGGGTGATTAACAGACTGTTAGTGACTTACAGTTAGTGACTAACTGGCAGTTCAAGACTAACAAACAGCGAATCAACAACAGTTAGTGCTCACTAACAGTGAGTGACTAACACCAGTGACTTACTAACAGTAGTGACCAACTGATGAACAACAGTTAGGGACAAAATGACTAACAGTCAGGGACTAGCAGTTAGTAACTTACAGTTTCCTAACAGTTAAGGACTAGCTGACTTACATGACTAACTAACAGTTAGTGACTCACTAACAGTTAGTGACTGACTAACAGTGACTGACTAACAGTAAGTGAATGACTAACAGTTAGTGACTGACTAACAGTTAGTGACAATTAGTAACTAATTAACAGTTTCTCACTAACTGACAGTTTTTGACTAACCAACAGTTTTGACTAACTAACCATTTTTGACTTACAGTTTTTGACGACAAACACTTTTGACTACAAATAGTTTTTGACTAACTAACAATTTTTGACTAACAGTTTTTGACCAACTAACAGTTTTTGACTGAATAAAAGTTTTTGACAAATTAACAGTTTTGACTGACTAACAGTTTTGACTACTAACAGTTTTGACTGAATAACAGTTTTTTTTTTACTACAAACAGTTTTTGACTAACTAACAGTTTTTACTACAAACAGTTTTGACTAACTAACAGTTTTTGACTGACTAACAGTTTTTGACAAATAACAGTTTTGCCTGAATAACAGTTGTGACTACAAACAGTTTTGACTAACTCCCCCTTTTCACTAACTAACAGTTTTTGACTAACTAACAGTTTTTGACTAACTAACAGTTTTTGACTATTAACAGTTTTGACTAACTAACCATTTTTGACTACTAACAGTTTTGACTAACAGTTTTTCACTAACTGTTTTTCACTAACTGTTTTTGACTAACAGTTTTTGACAAATTAACAGTTTTGACTGACTAACAGTTTTGACTAACAGTTTTGACTAACTTACCATTTTTAGCTAGCCACAGGCAGCTTATACAGTGGGTCTGGAAGGGTTATGGGACTGAAGCTGAAACCATAAACCCATAAACATGTAAACATGTAAACATGTAAACAGTACCAGTGCTTGCTTGCAGGTGCTGCCCTCTTGTGTATAGTGTGTGAATCAGGTAGTGTCCAGCAGAATTACCAATTTGCCTAATGCATGTAAATGCTGCTACTCATGGACTGAATGGTCACCACATATCACTATATATCACTTTGTTTAAATGAATCAATTGATGAGATAGTGCTTATTTAAACAAAGGAACAGCTGTACATTTATGTGTAGTGGCTCTTTAATTTTAGAGAGTTAGTTTTGTTTTATCTATTATTACACGATGTTGAAATTTCGATCAAAATTGAAGAAACGTCCGGAAGACCTTTCATCACAAACATTGGTTCCCCACAAGGAGACTCAGCCAGTGCGTACTTATTTATTTTCTATCTGGCCATTAGTCTACAACAAAGAAAAATTCCAACAGCATTACAAGATCACGATTATTCTCTTCCATCACAAAACGAAACGATAACACCTGCACCTTCATCAGATCATTCATACACAAAAACTGAAGAAAAGAGACAATATACTCAAGATCAACAATACGCAGACGATATTGGATGGATAACAACAGATAAAAAAGTTGTTAAAGAAATTATCAAGACTATTCCAAGAAAACTAGAAGAAAGAAATCTCCAAGTGAACAAAGAAAAAACTGAAATTTACACAATCAGAAAAAATGGACCAGAAGAGTGGAAAAAATGCAAGTACCTTGGTACAGCACTAGACACAATTACAGACATCAAAAGAAGAAAAGGACTTGCATACAGTGCCTTCAATACGATCAGGCCGTTTTTAACAAACAAATCATCAATACGAAATAAAATCAGAAGACTAGAAGCCTTTGTCTCCACCATATTCCTATACAATTCGGAACTTTGGACACTTACGAAAGAATTAGAAAACAAGATCGATGTGCAACAACGAATATTTTTGAGAACATGTCTAAGAATAACGAAGATGGATAAAATTTCGAACGAAGAATTATACAAGCGAGCAAGTACAAGACCGTGGAGTAACATCATTAAAGAGAGACGACTGAGATTCCTAGGACACATACTAAGACTAGATCCACAAACACCTGCCAGAAGAGCTCTAGAAGAACATTTAAAACCTGCAAAAAAAGATCCTGGAAGACCTAAAACGACCTGGTGGAAGACAATATCAACAGACTTAGACATGCCCATTAATATGATGCAAAGTAACATTGAACATTTAATTGACATTGCAGAAGATAGAAACAGCTGGAGTGCATTGGTGAGGAGCGCCGTGTCTCACTGAGACGGATAAGCGTTACAGAAGAAGAAGAAGGAGGAATCTGCACCAACAGAAACAAGTTAACAGTTTCACTACTTTTTCCCAATAGTCATCATGAAAATAATAAATTATTATTTATATCAGAAAACAGTTATCAGGTTATTGGCAGCAAGGATTATTAATTTTGATAATTTTAGTTTTACTACTGTCTTCACATATGCTAGAGCAATTCTGTTTTCATTATTTTCAATTTTTTCATAATAGAGAGTTTGTAGCTCAACAGTAACATTATATTTTCGTTTACTGTAAGTCTGTAAAATTTTAGTTCCACTGCATTTGAATAAGCTGTGATCCCTATTTTGCACCAACTTATTCTATAATCTGGTTATTTGGATGTGCACTTTGTGGTGCAAGAGCAAGCAGCAGGTCAGTATCAATCAGACAAGAGATCTTTCTGATGTCGCTAGTATAGTAGCAGTAGTATTTTATTTTCAGAATGTGTCAACTAATATGTGTAAACATAAATACAATTGCTATATACAGTTTAGATAAATACATCTTTACAGTTCTGGAATCTTCTATATATTTTAAGTAAAGTTCAGCAATAATCAAGTCATTTCCTTTTACGTTAAGATTCAGCGTTAACTCCTGGAGAAAACTACATTCACAGGTTCATTGCTATTCTTTTGTTAACTATATGTAATCAACCGTTAATTGTGTGTGTCATTCTGTCAACCTAATTGACCTATTGTAAGCTACTTGCAATCATGTGAGGGATGTTTTACTTGTCCAGCATAGACACTGATACAAGGGGCCGCCAATTCAATGTCTCATCGGAATGAGATCCAGCTTTGATTTTGCTCATGCAGGTGCACTGAAAATTTTGGGTTCCCCACCCGGGGTTCTAACCGGTCCAGACAAAGACCTTCAGCAGAGCAGGCCAGGCACCTATGCCACGTAGCCACCAAAAACAAATATTAAGCTTCAGAATCACTCTACATTCGATAGACCAACTTCTGGAAATTCTGTTAGTTAACGCCAGGGGAAAAGTGGTACTTGGTGTCTGAATCCTTGAATCCCATTGGCTGATATATTTCCCGCCCTGATGGGTCCAGGCAAGAGACACCAATCTGGAATAAGTTTAGTGCATTTCAATGTAACTTAGGCTTCATAACTTAGCCATTCCGTCAGGTTAAAATTTGAAAGTAGTGTTTTTTTTTTTCGGAATTAAAGTGTATATATGTATGTCAACTTCATGTGAAAGCTAATTAAGAATCACTCAATTAACGAAAAGTTGTTTTTGGGGCCAATGTTCAGGCCACTCAGCAGTGATATGGGTCTAATCCTTTAAATGCACTTCACTTGCATTAAAATGATAAAGTGCATCTCAACTTATACTTCGTGCCTAATCTTCCAATTTGTCATGTATGTTCCTTCATACTAAGACGGAATGCACAGCTTACTAGTTGTCTTTTATTTTCAGGATTTCATGATATTATTCACTTTTTTCAAATTGTTTTTTACATGTCTTCAGTATGAATCTCTATATTAGGTTTACATTGCTGTCAATCCATTCCGTGTTAATCACTGCTCCTTAAATATAATAGCAAATGGCTAGCTTTGAATCTGCGGATTCTTTTTGACTACTAACAGTTTTGACTGAATAACAGTTTTTTTTACTACAAACAGTTTTTGACTAACAAACAGTTTTGACTACTAACAGTTTTGACTGAATAACAGTTTTTTTTACTACCAACAGTTTTTGACTAACTAACAGTTTTTGACTGACTAACAGTTTTTGACAAATTAACAGTTTTGACTGACTAACAGTTTTTGACAAATTAACAGTTTTGACTGACTAACAGTTTTGACTACAAACAGTTTGGACTAATCCCCCCTTTTCACTAACTAACAGTCTTTGACTAACTAACAGTTTTTGACTACTAACAGTTTTGACTTACTAACCATTTTTGACTACTAACAGTTTTGACTACAAATAGTTTTGACTAACTGACAGTTTTTGACTAACTAACAGTTTTTGACAGAATAACAGTTTTTTTACTACAAACAGTTTTTGACTAACTGACAGTTTTTGACTAACTGACAGTTTGTGACTAAATAACATATTTAGTGGCTAACAAATAGTAACTACCAAAACAACGGACTTAATGACTAACAGGTAGTGACTAACTGATGAACAACAGTAAGGGATGCCTGATTAACAGTTAAGGATTGACAGTCATATATAGTGACTTACTAATTAATAGTGAGTCATATTGAACCTATGCTCCCCCATATGAACTTGCCAACTCCAGCTAAACTGTCATAGGAATAAAAATAACAGTAAATACTATACACCAGTTAGTGTAGATCAGCAGAGCAGGTATAAGAAGCTATAAGAGGATTTATAGATGAACCCATGATGTGTGTGTGTTCAAGACCTAGTTAGTGAGAGATATAGAAAAAGTATAGTTGGTGTCTCCAGAGTATCGCATGCCCCCCTTGGGATGAAGAGATAGAGAGGGTGAGAGAAAGACAGATAGATAGATAGATCTATCATGGGTTCATCTATAATTCCTCTTATAGCTTCTTATACTATATTATGGGTTCATCTGTAGTTTCTCTTATACCATATTTTAAAATTCTTTTGGCAAAACATACTCTTATTGTAAATTTTGAAATCGTAATCACTACAGCCAGCATATATCTTTTTTTTTCAAAAAGATTTTCTTGTTATTCCTGGAGTTACAACATTATTTAAATATGTATAAACATACAGTATCAGACAAAAGTTTAGGCCACGTCAATTTTTTGTCAATATAATGGAAAATAGGAGATCAGCTGAAAAATTTCTGCATGAATTTTCTTGCCTATGTATCAAGGAAGTTCTACAATAGCGAAAACTTGATCTATTTTTATCACTTGCTTGAATATGTGTGATAAACAAAAATTCCAGGTGGTCTAAACTTACGGCCTGATGCTGCTTACGTCCACAAAGGCCCTTAATGGCATTGTGCATTAGAGGAAAGGTGGCTAAGTTATTCAATGTTATTTTAGACAAGTTATTCAATCATGTTTCATTTGATTTAAAGGCAATCAGTCATGAAACAGGAAAAAAAATTGTTTTAAATAATTTTTAAAAATTTCAACTAAGGGGGTAATAATTGTGATTCAACAAGCCAAAATTGTTAATAAATAAAAGGTCAACTAAAAATAAAAGAGAAAATATGTGTCTGACATATTTTCATCCTTCTAGTGGAATATGAATACACTTGACACACAGTCACATGGCAAAAATGGTGTTTTTACCTGGGTTTTGGCTATGAGACGCCTATTTGAAGTATCATAAAACAATGACCAGAGTGTTTGCATTGACCTGAGCATGTGTCCTGTGCCCCTAAGTTGAAATTTAAAAAAATTACTAATTTTTTTTTCCTGTTTCATGACTGATTGCCTTTAAATCAAATGAAACATGATTGAATATCTTGTCTAAAATAACATTGAATAACTTAGCCACCTTTCCTCTAATGCATTTGCGGACGTAAGCAGCATCAGGCCTTAAGTTTAGACCACCTGAAATTTTTGTTTATTACACATATTCAAGCAAGTGATAAAAATAGACTCCTGCGGGAGTCCTCATCATGCTACCCATATACACTATCTTATCGTATCTTATATCATACCTTCTATTTTACCTTATATCTTATCTTGTCAAATGGCTTTGAGGGCGTGGGTTCAAATCTCATCCCGGGAACTCACTTTAATCCGAGCCCATGGGACTTTAAATGGAGGCGGGTTGTATCCAGTATTCTATGCTGGGGCAACTGAAAGACCCTGGGCATCCCTGAATTAATAGGGTATGTGCCAGACTCACAGTCTTCTCATCTCATTATCATACGGCGGTAGCTTGTCTCGATATAGCACACTAAGGTGCTGCAGAGGCGTAAAACACAAACAAACAAACCTTATATCCTATCCGATACCTTGTCTTATCTTATCTTATCTTATCTTATCTCTTCTTATCTTATCTTATCTTATCTCATCTTATCTTATCTTATCTCATCTTATCGTAAATTATCTTATCTAACATAAAATACATATTGTAAGTCGGCCAAAATGAAAAAGGAAAAAAATCCTATTGAATGAAAGTTTTAATATAATATTTATTCTAACACAATTCTTTGAGGATGGTAGCGCATTTTAGTCATATGTCTGAGTTCATTTCTTCTTCTTTTTCTTTGTAATTCATCTAAAAACAACATTAGTTACAGTTCAGCAAAATCGACCATGATACGTCAAATTATCTCAGATGGAAAAAGCAGGTTTATTACATATTAAAAAGATGAGAAAGAAACATGCATTTAGAACATATGCCCACAGGCCCCATGTTCACAGTTCACATTGCATTACGGATGATCATGAATTTGCTATAAATATATATTTGTTACTGAGTAATAATCGACTTACTAGTTGTACAAAAATAAAGTTTCCTCGTTGCATTTTCTACAAATTCACAGTCAGTGACCCTTTATACATATACATGGGGTGCAGCAAAGTTATATTCTTAGCTTGGGGAATTCCCCGAGTTCTGAGCACTCACTTCAATGCGGATGACACCCGATTAAAAATTATTTTAAATGCTTCCAAATTGAATTTCACATACAATAAAATGCCAGTGAAGCTGTTAGATTGAGGCTTGTAGAAACTATAGCAATACAGCTTTATATAAGAAAATATTACACTTTTAAGTTTATATTTTATAATAGCATTATTGTGTAAAAAAAAATTTGAAATTTAGAATTCATGAATTCTAATGTTCTTCACAAATTTCGCTTTCCAAACTGCTAATACCAGCGTGTTCTTGATTAGGTTAAAATGAAGACTGTTCCAATGGTATGTCGGAGATTTCTGGGAAAGTATACTGCGCTACTTTCAGTTTAGAAACAGCCTACTTTTATACTGCCTGTCTGTTTCACATAGAGTATCATACTCCTATATAATATTAAATGAAAATTTATGTTTCTAAAGGGACGATTTCTCCACACAAAAAAATGTTCCAACAACGACTTTGTAGCGACAGCAAACCGTAAAGATACATAATTGATATTTGAAACTATTTTAAGCCTTGAAAATATCTGCTGAATCATTGCCCAGTAACAGTTGCAGGGGCGCAGCAACATAGGAGATCACTGGAGCATGACGCTAGGCCAGCGGCCTCTGTAAACAACTACTGGAAACCAGTGCAGAACTGGGGAGCAAGGAGAAGGGAGGGTTGCCAGCATGCAGCCTATGTTTTTGTGATTTTTTCGTAGGATTAATTTGCTGTTTAACCCAGGAGATAGTGGTGAAACATATAATTATTCATGGATTTTATTTTGAAGGCATAAGAAGCTGTGACATTGGACAATTTTACCACTGCACCAGTTGATCTTCAAGAAAACACTCCCCTTCACTTGTTTTTGATTCGGGATTGATACACCAAACCTAAACCATGGCTGGTCTCAGCCGGAAAATAGACTTAAATGTTTACCATTTCATATTATTAATGTTGCTAGTTGATCTAACAACAGCTCATGTGAGGCTAACATATCCACAAGGAAGAACTTACGACTTGGATTTCTTGGATAACGTGAGGACCAGGGGCCCCTGTGGGATGACTCGGCCAGGTAAGTTAATTGCTCCAGGTAAATGTAACTTAAATTTAAGGCTATTGCCTTAAGGGTGTGGACAGCATATAATATGTGTTCCTTAATGGACGTTAATTATAATTAGGCCTAATTAAGGCAATGACATAACATTTGCATGGTGATTGTTAGGGATGCAAGTGCTATAGCATAGAATATGAATAGATATGTTGTAAAAGTGTTAAGGCATAGAATGTAATAGAATATAACAGATTATAATATAACATTTTGATAGTTTGAAAAAATTGAAATACCTTAACAGTATATCTGGACCCAAGAATATATAAAGATTTGTCAATATCATTACTTTATTATGACAGGGTATAAAATAGCATCAAAACGAATCCAATTAATTAGACAATAAAGTTGTGTGATGGCAGTAATAGAATATACTAGCATGGAATAGAATAGAAGAATAGAATATAAGAAATAGAATAGAATATTATTTCATTCTCATGAGTATAATTTGAGAGTCCACAATCTCCACATGCCTTCCAGTTTGTATACAATGTGCCATCACTGCCATGTGCACAAAGAATATCCTCAGAGTCAATTGATTGCATTCATTATTAACACCATATACAATGTAAGCATTCTACTTTTGGTGTATAGAACTGAAGAAACATACAGGCCTAATTTAGGCCTATATGCTATATATAGCTATCATACAGATTCAGGTAGCTTGAATTGGTTAGGTTAGGTTGTACCTGCATTTCTGACGCAGGTGTATAATTACCCCCTTTTCCTGGCATACCAGCATTATTATGAATGTGTACATACCTGATAATGCTATTGGTTATTATAATGCATTTGCCATCAAAGGAATGAATAATTACACTGGCCTCGATTATGGAAATTATGGACATAATGTTAGATGTCTAAGCCATTTGTAAGTAGCTATTTCTAGAAAATTGCCTTGATCTTATAAGTGCAACATCGATGCATACGTCAAATAAACAGATCATAGAAACGTTAAATTAATTTGCCCATGTTTTATCTATCTGTCTTGTGTGTCCATCTTTTTATCCATCTAGCTGTCCATAATCTCTTTCTACATGTCCACTATCTTTATATTCACATGTATCTGTCTATCTATCTACCTATCTATGTCCACTATCTATCTATCTATGTCCACTATCTATCTATCTATCTACCTATCTATCTACCTATCTATCTATCTATCTATCTATCTATCTATCTATCTATCTATCTATCTATCTATCTATCTATCTATCTATCTATCTATCTATCTATTTATCTATCTATCTATTTTACTGTTACAACAATATGACAAGTTCATAATAAGAAAACTTTCTGCTGCAATTGCATTCATAACTCCAGCTGAGTTCTTGCAGATATAGAATACAGGGTATTCATTGATTAATTTAGTGAAAAGTTAATTTTTTAAAATCAGAATGAGTTGCAGGGCATTTTTTAAGAAAATTTCAGCGGCGGGGATTTTGGCCGAAGAGGGCATTTTGACTATCGCGTCACAAAAATGTGGCGTGCATGGCTGAAAAGATTTCAAATTGAACTATTCCCACAAATAAATAATTCAATGAATTGTATTTAAATTTCATGGATTTACCTCCAGTTGTTCTGTGAATTGCTACATTTTAGAAATTTTAGTAGGAAATTTAGAATCAAAGGGCACTTACTGGTGGGGCAAATCTCTGTCAGTGGTGGGGATTTTGCAGGGGCTGGTGGGCCAAATCCCCACCACTTTTATACTTAAAAAATGGCCTGATGAGTTGACCTACACGAAGAGAGATGGCAGCTGTTGAAAGGCTTATGAATCGGTGGTTCAAAAACGTGTGACCAAAACATCATAAATATGTCAACACTGAGGATAGAAAAAATATATACTGTACTGATTATTTACAGATTAGTGTTAATTCAGCCTGATTTATTTGTGCATTTAGTGTTCGTGTTGGGCAAGGAAAGTTCCCTTACTAAGTTACATGTTGATTTTCGAGTGACCTTATCAAAGGATTGTACATTTGTAAATACATTTTTAGCTAACTGTTCAAAGTAGGCCTATATCATTTTAACTACCGTTGTAGCCTTGATTGGATCTCAACATTTTGACCAGGTCCAGGTCATTGACATCATATGCACAGAGAGGAAGGTCACTGAACCGCGTGCAATCAATGGTGCTGCGCGTTGAGTGGTTATCAGATACCTCGAAGGCTCTAACGTGGATCTTGCCAGTTAGAATTATATCCCAGATGGATGTTACAATCTTTAGGATCCAAAAATAGGTGTGACAATGTCAGTATATGTGCAGCACTTATTGCAATTAGAGCTGTTTGTGGATTAGCGGCCCAAACAGTTTCAAAATTAACTTTCAACTTGGTCGTGTGATGTCACTGGCTTAAAAACGTTTTGTTTGTGTCAGTTATGGTTAATCAGTTGATTCAGTGCTTATCATATCTAGCAGCATAGGTGAAAATAAACAAACTAATTAAATTACTTTAGGCACTTGATCAAATAAGAAGATTAGGAGACTAACAGAAAACTGTCGATGATGTGGTAAAGCCAGTTTGCAAATTGAAAATAAGAAAATTAATTTTTCCAGTGGACCGCCAATCCGCAAAGATCTATAAGGCAAACTCATGAGTGATAATTGTTTTCAGTTAGTTAGATGACTTAGATCCTGGCTGTTTCCAAAAAGTGTCATTGTCTGGTCTAGCTAGCAGTAGCAGCTACACTGGGAAAAGTTGGGATCTAACTGGTACAAAAGCTTACAAAGGCAAATATGTATTTCAATAAGTCTTCATCAAAGGTCGAGGCATCTTAAAATTATAAGATTATGAGTTGAGGGAATTATTACCAAACTATGAGGATACAATAATGATATCACTCAAGATTCAAGAATGATATAAGTTCTGAAGTATAAAGGTTCCACAGCAGTTTGGTGTCGAAGCATCAAAACCAGGCAGGCCTCTACCTTTACAGGTGTGTTCGATGGTGTTCAATAATTCAGCCAATGCCAGAACGATACTTTGAATGGCTAGCAGGCTGCAGTCAGCTAAAAATCGTTAGCACAAGTAATTTATTAGGCCTACGTGCCATCAATTTAGAAAAAGTGCAAGTCATTTTCGAGTTGTTACTTTTACCACGGACTGATGATTTTGTAAAGCATTTTTTGGAACAGTTTGAAAAGGATATGTATGGAGTAGACCTCAAATATGAATGTAGGCCTACCTGGGCTTTGAACATGCCAGAATGTCATTTTTTCAGAGAAGTTAGAAAAATCAGGGGGTTTCCTTTCTGTGTAATATTGATTATAGGCCTAAGTGTTAAAACATATACTGCAAGTAATTATTTTACCAAAACCCCCAAGTCTGTTGTTATCCCAAAATAAATTGTCATCAACATCATCAAATATCAAATGCAGGGTTTTCATTGATTTTTGGTTGGACCACTGGTCATCGGATGCCAGCTTGTATAATTGATAATAATTAATGTATACAAAAAGTCATGGATCCTATAGAAATGATTCATACTCTATCGCTGGTTAAAGGGATGTGATTAGATTCAACTAATTTCTCGGTAGGATTAAAATTCATTGAATGTCCTACAAGGCCAACTGGCTCTACTTTTATTTGTCTGATCATAATTTTAGAATTTTATATCAAACTACTAATAATAGAATTCCCAGAGGTATGGGTGTCACTGTGTCACTCTCAGAAGAAAAGAAAGCAGTTCATCCACTCCACCCCACTGATATTAGCTTTATTCATCCATTGAATTTGCCAAGTTTAGTGAAAACATATACATGTAGACCTTCAACTACAGATTTTTTCATCTGTTACATTTTACCTGAATGTTGTGCACCCTGCATTTGATATATTCACGATACATGTAATTATGTGGAGAAAAAACCATACAATGGCCGTGACAAAGAGGCACACCCCATATAAACCATTCATAGTTTCAATACGATGACTTGTATATGTATACAATAAATGTAATTGATTCAATCACAAGGCATTGTACCGCATAACAGACAGATCATGTAGCCTGTTACAGTAGCCAGTTACACTATCTCTATGAATATTTTTACTTTTTTTCCTTTTCTGTTTTTCTCTTTCTGAAAAAATACTTGTCATAAACAAAACTTTTCAAAAGCCAAAATACGGGGTAAATTTTTCAAGCTTACTGAGCATGACTCTATTATTAGCACCCAATGTCAGTGAAAAGTAGAATTTTAGGACGTTTATAAATTTATGTAACTTAGGCCTACTTCTGTTAATAAACACTCTGCCACAGCGATATCTGGATTGGCTGTGAAAATTTGGTAGAGAATTGCTCATTTTAGTGAGATCTAGAGTAACCGACATCGGGTTATACTTTAAAGTTTCATGATCTCTTTATTATCAATCCAGTAACTTGTACCCTTTTTTTTTTTTCTTCTTTGTCAGAGAGCGTGATTTCATGCTGAGGTTGGTTGTGGATCATCCTTGTGTTTGGCATTTCACAGTTAACAATCACTAAACTTAACTGCATTAATCGATTGCAATTGCGGATGCATGATAGGTCTGTTTGTGTTATTGCTTATCACAGTTTGGTTTAGTGATCTTAAATTGCCAAACATAAGGATGATCCACAACCAGCATGACACCTTAGCTGAGACAGTGCGTAGCCCACCTACAGGTGCTAATGACACCTTGCTTTGATTCAAAGCAGCAAATTTGAAGGATACATGATTATAGGATTAATCATAAGCAATGTTATTATCAATCCATTTATGTATCCTTCAAATTATCTTCTTTGCCAGAGAGCATGATGTCATGCTGAGGTCGGTTTTGGATCATTCTTGTGTTTGGCAATTCACAGTTTAAGATCACTAACATAAACTGCAGTAATTAAATGTACAGGCTTGAAATAATTGTTTGGGACTGGGTGCCTTGTAAGCCTCTACATATTCTTTAATTGCCAAACACAAGGATAATCCACAAACATCTGAACCATGACATCATGTTCTCAGTTAGCCTAATGAAGCATATTTGAGGGATACATAGTTATTGGATGGATAATAATGTAGTTATTCAGCAAACATCTTTCCGTCCAACTTCATGTATATTGCCTCTTCGGATCTCTTTGTTGATTGACCTGAAATTCAGGATGGCGGAAATAGCTATTAAGTATTAATCTATTACTCTGTATCAATCCGTCTATCAATCAATCAATCATTCTTAAACTATCATGATTATACCATGGTCTGGTCAAACTCAGTTGTGGATCGATCTGGAAAATGTCGAATGGGACTGGCGGGGGTTCACAATGAAAATGTGCTAAATTTACAAAAAGTAGTTTTTTAAACCTTAATCCCCCCTTTGGATCCCCTGCCAAGTTCCAACCATGAATTTAACTTGATATTACCACCTTGGTAAAACTGACTATGTCATCATTCTGGACACAGGGCAAGCAAATATGTATACACCGAAACAATGCATAGGTATTTTTAAACACAAACAATGCTATTTCCAGTGCAAGAGTTAGTCACCAGTTACCTTACATTTTCAAACCGTATTCAATATTTTGTTATTATATAGATATAGTGATGCAATATAGATACACTGAAGATACAATATATGCAGGGGTTTTGAACCACTAGATAGATTGAGAGAAATATAGAAAAACTTAGAAACTAATGAAGGTAAATACAATTAGGCCAGAATGGAATTATACAGCCTTGATTAGTAATTACTAGCATTATACCCGTTCTACGAACGGGAGGTTTGAGAGCCAAGGCATAAGTTATGGCTTGATAGCTTAAGTTGACACAAACATTTAGGCCCATTGGCAAACATTTACGCCCATTGGCAAAACATTTGCGCCCGTTGGCAAACATTTGCGCCCGTTGGCCAACATTGGCTAACATGTGCACCCGTTGGCAAACATGTGCGCCCGTTGGCAAACATTTGCACCCGTTTGCAAACATTTGTGCCTGTTGGCAAACATGTGCTCCCGTTGGCAAGCATTGGCCCGTTGGCAAACATTTGCAGCCGTTGGCAAACCTGTGCACCCGTTGGCAAACATTTGCGCCCGTTGGCAAAAATGTGTGCCCATTGGCAAACATTTGCGCCTGTTGGCAAACGTTTGCGCCCGTTGGCAAACAGTTGCGCCTGTTGGCAAACATTTGCGCCCTTTGGCAAACTTATGCCCGTGGGCAAACATCTGCGCCTGTTGGCAAACATCTGTGCCTGTTGGCAAACATTTGCGGCCGTTGGCAAACATTTGCGCCCGTTGGCAAACATTTGCGCCCGTTGGCAAACATTTGCACCTGTTGGCAAACATTTGCGCCCGTTGGCAAACAATTGCGCCCGTTGGCAACATTTGCGCCCGCTTGCAAACATTAGCGCCTGTTGGCAAACATTTGCGCCTGTTGGCAAACATTTGCGCCCGTTGGCAAACATTTGCACCCATTGGCAAACTTATGCCCCTTGGCAAACATTTGCGCCCGTTGGCAAACATTTGCGCCTGTTGCCAATCATTTTCGCCCGTTGGCAAACATTTGCACCCGTTGGCAAACATTTGCGCCTGTTGGCAAACATTTGCGGCCGTAGGCAAACATTTGCACCGGTTGGCAAACATTTGCGCCCGTTGGCAAACATTTGCACCTGTTGGCAAACATTTGCGCCCGTTGGCAAACAATTGCGCCCGTTGGCAACATTTGCGCCCGCTTGCAAACATTTGCACCTGTTGGCAAACATTTGCGCCTGTTGGCAAACATTTGCGCCCGTTGGCAAACTTTTGCACCCATTGGCAAACTTATGCCCCTTGGCAAACATTTGCCCCCGTTGGCAAACATTTGCGCCCGTTGGCAAACATTTGCGCCTGTTAGCAAACATTTGCGCCCGTTGGCAAACATTTGCGCCCGTTGGCAAACATTTGCGCCCGTTGGCAAACATTTGCACCTGTTGGCAAACATTTGCGCCCGTTGGCAAACAATTGCGCCCGTTGGCAACATTTGCGCCTGTTTGCAAACATTTGCGCCTGTTGGCAAACATTT
This sequence comes from Platynereis dumerilii, assembly GCA_026936325.1. NCBI lineage: Eukaryota > Metazoa > Annelida > Polychaeta > Phyllodocida > Nereididae > Platynereis > Platynereis dumerilii. The sequence goes on along the minus strand of JAPTHN010000001.1, from coordinate 70,140,106 downwards.
GCGCCCGTTGGCAAACATTTGCACCCGTTGGCAAACTTATGCCCCTTGGCAACCATTTGCGCCCTTGCCAAACATTTGCGACCGTTGCCAAACATTTGCGCCCGTTGCCAAACATTTTCGCCCGTTGGCAAACATTTGCACCCGTTGACAAACATTTGTGCCCGTTGGCAAACATTTGCGCCCGTTGGCAAACATTTGCGCCAGTTGGCAAACATTTGCGTCTGTTGGCAAACATCTGCGCCTGTTGGCAAACATCTGCGTCTGTTGGCAAACATTTGCGGCCGTTGGCAAACATTTGCACCCGTTGGCAAACATTTGCGCCCGTTGGCAAACATTTGCACCTGTTAGCAAACATTTGCGCCTGTTGGCAAACATTTGCGCCCGTTGGCAAACATTTCCACCCATTGGGAAACTTATGCCCCTTGGCAAACACTTGCGCCCGTTGGCAAACATTTGCGCCCGTTGGCAAACATTTGCGCCGGTTGCCAAACATTTTCGCCCGTTGGCAAACATTTGCACCCGTTGGCAAACATTTGCGCCCGTTGGCAAACATTTGCGCCCGTTGGCAAACATTTGCGCCTGTTGCCAAACATTTGCGCCCGTTGCCAAACATTTGCGCCCGTTGCCAAACATTTGCGGCCATTGCCAAACATTTGCGTCCGTTGCCAAACATTTGCGCCCGTTGGCAAACACTTGCGCCCGTTGGCAAACATTTGCACCCGTTGGCAAACATTTGCGCCCGTTGACAAACATTTGCGCTCGTTGCCAAACATTTGCGCCCGTTGCCAAACATTTACACCCATCGGCAAACATTTACACCAATTGGCAAACACTTACACCCATTGGCAAACATTTACACCCATTGGCAAACATTTACACCCAATGGCAAACATTTACACCCATTGGCACCCATTGGCAAACATTTACACCCATGGAGACCCATTTAAACATTACACCCATTGGCACTTGATAGCATAAGTTGACACCTCTACCCCCTAACTGAAGTGTGGACACTGGGGCATTATGTTGTTCATACATAATCCAATAGGGGAGTTGTGTGTGTAGGTTGTGATTTGCAGAGCCCTCTGTTGTTATTTGGTAAAAGCATTTGTTTACATTAAATGGAGTGGTGGATGGGGGATGAGAAATGAAGACTTTTGAAGGATTATTACGGAATACTGTTGAGCAGTAGGGAGGAGGGGACCCCCCATTAACACGGAGGGAAGAGGTTAGATGAAGTGGATTGGCATATTTGGGGGATGGGAGTGAAAGGGAGGGCAGTTAGTGGCTACATTGAGCATAGCAACCATGCTGGATTTGGGGAGTTGTGTTGCTAGGCAGCGGTAATTATATAGTGAGATGAGTGATGTATTGGTATAGAAGAAGTCATCTTAGAGACAATTCAAAATTTCCACTTCAATAGAATTGAGTAAAATTTCTATTTCAAAAGATAAAACTTTAGTAAATTACTTAAAATCGATATCAGCTGCCTCCAAGCTTGACAGGATTGGTAATTTAAGTGAAATTTATGGTATGAAAATCAATTCTATATATATGTATTTCAATCACTTTCCTCACACGTTGGGAGCTATAAATATAAACTAAATTTTTGTTTTACAAAAATGTAGGCTATACTGGATGACCCCAGAACGACCGCCTTTCAGTATGTCTATCTGTCTATCTGTCTATCTATATATCTATCTGCAGGCTATATAATATTTATTTATCTATATCGGCCTACCTGCCCAACGAAATTTGTCTATCCAGTCTATCTTTCAAAAACTCCAATAAATTCTTAACATGATATCTTTCTTGTTTTCAAACCAGGAAGCTTTGTCTTAACTTAATGGGCCCATTTAACTTACAAGCAATACCATACAAGTAACGTTCTGGTCTGTGGTTGACACTGCTTAATTTGTTTTCATGTTTTGAGTATGATGAGTTGTCTTACTCAGACATTCATTACCCGGGGCTCATATACAGTTCATAAAAGACATAGTCAAAGGAAGTGTGTGTCTGCTATGTAGACTTGCTATGTCCTTAATAATGGAAAATAAGTTTCCTTATATTAAACTAATCTGTGTCTATATTATCCTGGAATGTATGTGAGCTCTTGTGACCAGTTGGGGGCCTTGATCTTTTGTCACTGCCAATTTGAAAGACTGTTACATATGTTCCTTCTCTTGAAAAGCTTTTATATTTATTTTTGAATACTTTTTATGTGATCGTGGCCATTGTCCTGTATGTGATTACGATCTTTTATACGTGCATGGTATGGAATGTGTCTTTATCAAGAGCCTTGAAGTGGGAAAACTGCATATGTACATGTACTTTTATTCTTTTGCATACATATGACAAAAAACGGATTTTAAGGACAAGACCACATAGATACGAAAGTGAGGTTTGAAAAGGCTTCTTCATGTCTGATTATTGAGATATAAAGATATTCGGATATTGGATCAATGTTACAGTCCTCGTCATACTTAGGCTACATGGAATCTCAAGTTCTTTTCTATGCTGTTGAACTGTGATGTCAGAGATGACTCTATTCTAGCATTGCAATATATTTAAATTAACCTCAAACTGTGATGTCATTTTAAACTGGGTCAAATTCCCCAGCTTCTAGCCAATGCGAATCCACCAAACTGAGCATCACAGTTTCAACTCAGTGTCAGAATTAAAATTGGGTCTGGGAAAACCCATACAGTTTGACATCACATGATCTCAGCCAATGGGCTGCCAGAACAAATATACACAACATAAACCATGTTTTCAAACAAATTGTAAAAGCCTTCTGTTTATAACAACTTCCATCAAAGCTTAAAGTTGTAAATTAGCAAGTTTGTAGATTAATCAAACAACTCTGTGGGGATTATAACAGTTGTCTACTGTGAAGGCTCACAAAGCTGCCATTTTGGTAGGATTAGACAGGTGATTGCTGTGATAATCATTTGGATCTCAAATGTAATGCTTCCTTCAATATATCAATGTTTGAACTGTGATGCGTAGTTTACTGTCAGCCCATTGGCTATCAAGCTGTGATGACGTTGTTGTAGGGGCTATCCCTGATAAAATTCTTACTCTGACACTGTGTTGAAACTGTGACGCTCAGTTCAGGAGGATCAACATTGGCTAGAAGCTGGGGAATCTGACCCAGTTTGAAATGAAATCACAGTTTGAAGTTAATTTAAATATATTGCAATGCTAGAATAGAGTCATCTCTGACATCACAGTTCAACAGCATGTAGAAAAGAACTTGAGATTCCACGTAAGTATGACAAGGACTGTAACATGCATTGCTTGGCTGTGTGTGTTGGATAACATGAGGCTCTGAATGAGAGTTTATGGGAGACAGGGAATTCAAAAGAAAACTGACCAAGGGACAGGGAATTAAAGTGACCAAGGGACAGGGGGACACAGCAGCTAAAGACATTATACGAATGGTCTATCAGAAGAAACAAGTGAAATATAATGGTTTGTTTAAATAAACTATATGGAACAACCGTCATGCGGCACAACTTACAGTACAAATTTCTAAATGTGGCTCAACTTAGCTGTCTATAGCTATTCATTACTAGTGTCTGATCCATATCTACCCATAGCTATCTATTTGTATTCTGTTGTATACACTGGAAGCTCTTTACCCCTTGTTTAAACAATAGTAATTTGTGGATGACGAGCCACTTTTAGAAATTTGTACTGTACCCAGCACCGGGGCAAGTTGTGCCACTTGACCAACTTTTTTCAAATACCTACTAAAATCTTCCCAACGGTCTGGTTGACCAGAAACTTGCCTCAATTCTGGTCAAGGTATTATATTTTGATATCTGATTTTCAGATTGGTTTTTGGAAAATAACCCTGAAGCAAAAAATGGCACAACTTACCCTGGTCTCCCCAACCTGAGATTAAAAAATATGGCAAGACAAAACAGAATGATATGAGATGAGAATAAGACATTGGGTTAGAGATTACTGCTCTCGATCTGAAAGATATAATTATTTTCTCAACATTATGCTAAATGACTGGTTATTAAATCAAGCCAGAGATAGAAATAACAAAATGGGCTCACAGTGTGCATTGTATTTGTGTACAAATGTATACTGTTTTCCTCCATACCTTGTACAAGATATGGGGAGGGCAAAATATGTTTGTTGTTAACTCAAGGAACAGTAGACCACTGTGGGCATTCCTGCATGAGGAAGTGCTAACCTTTTATTAGTCACCCTGAAAACTCAGACGTCATGTCTTGGTCGGTGCCAACTGTCTCTTAAAAGAGAGGATTGTCATATTTATTCATAATTGATTATTTTCATGTCTGAAAAAGGTCTACCACTGTCTTGTACAGTTTGATAGCTTTGAATTATTATACTTTCTGATAAATTTATTTTAAACTTATTTTGCTTAAATAGCATTTAACTTGCAAACATGACAAATTGCATGCAGGCTATTTATGATTTTATATGTCACGTGTCTTGTTTAGGTTGTTCTGGATTGTATATATCTGTATCTGCCATGAAAAAAGAAACTAAGTACTTTTAACATTTCCCCACATGTGCATGGAGGCCTGAGCTTGCTTAATAAATCTTTGCGACAATTTCATTTTTGACTCATGGTTATGACATTGTCTCGATTCCACAAAACATATATCACATCAATCATTGACAATCAATGCTGGCGAAGCATTATAATCTATGGCAATTCTTGGCTTGAGATTTACTCCCCCACCAGGGGAGCTGCATTTGCTTACAGCTCCCCCTGCATTTGCATTGGTCATTTAATGTGATGGCAGCCATTATGGTAGACGTTTTGAATGGTCTGAAACTAAAAGCACAGTCCATAAGGCAGTCCTCAAAAAGGTTAGGGAGTAGTGCAGTCTGGTGAAAATGAGAACTGCATGCTGCTGCCACCTGGCACAAAAGTTGATTTTGTATGCTACGGCATTGCTGTCCCAAGAAATAGTTCCAATTTCATTACACATTCACAAAATTTCTATTCAACATTGATGTATACCAGAGTCAGACTCGACAATCACATTCTCTAATGAAGTAGACAAGGCCATCAGCACACTCAGAAACAGCCCCAGTTTCTTCCAGACAAAATTGTGCGAGTTCCTCAAACTGATGGGGCGGGGGCGAGGGGGGGGGCATTACATGGGGTGAATACGGGGCGCTCCGTGGCTTTTCCTATCCCTTCCATGTTAATTTTTGGCCTGAAGGGGGGGCCATGGCCCAATGCCCCCCCCTAAATACGCCGCTGTTTTCTTTGACGGAAAACCACAAACAATTATTTAAATCATGGCTTTTTCACGCCAGAAAAAAGCTGTGAATTATTAGAATACTTCAGAATTTTACTGTATCTGATGGCAGGGCGAATGTAAATGAGCCCTACAACGGGAGGATGATAGACTCCAGGTGAAAGTAATCTGTGGGGCTTTTTCAGTTGGTCAGTTGGAGGAATCTTGAGATGGCAAAACCTGCAATTCGCAAAATGCTGTATATACGTGGAAAAAATTAAACGTAGGAATTTAAAACCTTGAGAACGTTTTTCAAGTGGGAAAAGTTGTGTAATATCAGGATTGCATGCTCATATTCACTAAGAAACTGTGTTTTGGATACTTACCAAATATCACAAAAAGAAAAGAGATTGCTAAGCTATGGCTTCATATGTACCACTCAAATGTATTTTGAATTATTCAAAGTGTAAGATATCTATTTCGAAGTATATTTTGTTAATTTTTTTAAGTTTGAATGCAGACACTCAATGAGCTGTAAAGAAATTAATAGGAAAAGCTAAATGTATTAATCAATCAGTCGAGTACTAATGTTAAATATGTGGCACTGAAAGAACTTTTTGGCAATTAGCATGTAGCCATTTGGCAGTTATCACTAAGAAAAATATTGGAACCAGTAGTAGGATATTATTCACAAGCTTAAGATTTTCAAAAGAAATATATATTTGGGCAGGGCTATCTAAGTTCTAAGAAATAAACAGGCCTATGATGTAAACCTTCCTAAACATGCTCATAGCTCTATCACTAGTTTTTGTACATTGAAATTCCTCGATAAAATTATGCCATGGCTTTCGAGTCAGGTCAGTGAGACTGAGACCATGACAGTCGTGACTCTAATTCCTTCCCTAACTCCGACTCACGCCTAGTTAAAAAATCATTTGACTTCTACATGACTTTGACTCCAAACCTCAATGAATCTCTGATTTGTTATTTAATCCGAGTATTTTTTTATATATATATATATTTTTTTTTAGAAAATTTGACGTAAGTCATAAGCAGATTTTCCGACTCCTCCGGAACGAAGTCTTGATGATAACTCAGACAACCACATCGACTCGAAAACCCTGCAAATTGAAATTACTCATCAAACAAGATTGAAATCTTCTTTGGCTGCAGCCCTAGGCACACCTTTTTCAGTGTATAGTGTATACTATTAGTTCTTTCATACAGAATGCTGCCAGTTTTTTTTCCTCAGCCCATTCATATATATCTTCCTTATCATTTCTAATAACCTTAAGCTAGGGCTGATATAGCTTAAAATATATGAATAACACTGTAAATTCCTGTTACAAATCCACGTTGGCATACACACCTACAAGTGTCCTATTGTTACATGTCTTTTCCCTCCAGTTACAATCCATACACTAGCCCACACCAGATTATGCATATGGAGTTTTGTGTCATGTACTGACTTGGCACAAAAACCAAGTTGACATGCAAGAAATTCACTTAGCTGAGGATTATCCTCCTCAGGTCTCACAGAATCCCAACTCTCAGGATTACAGGTGAACTAAAAATGCCACCCATTTTTCAACCCAGACATCCCCAGTAATAGAAATGTGGTAACCGTTGTTGCGAATACGAGTGCATTTTTTGCACCTTCCTCTTGCATATATTATTATAGTGAAGCCCTCTTGGACTATTGCAAGGCCAGAAGACTGAGTTTGAATCTTTCCAGTCTCAGCAGTCTGTAAATTTGTTGTGCAAAAAGAGTGGACTGTTGCACTGTGAAAATGGCACTTCGTGAGTCATCATACTGATGATTTGTCATGATCATACCAGTACTTTCAATGTTAATTTCATATAAGGAGACTAATCCTGATTGTTGATAACAGGCAAATGAAACGATTATGCGTCTGATTATTACTCTTAAATCAGTTATGACAAATCAAATGGCCTTCTCTTGATCATTACTGATCAAACAGCCTCTATGCATGCTTCCCATGTTTTAAAAATGTATGATGATGACACTTGGTTGGCTATCATGAGTCACAAAATGCAATTTTCACAGTGAACTGGTCCACTCTTTTTGCATAACTAATGGATAAGCTGTACATAACGTATACTGCTGCTGCGTGGGACCGGTGTAATAACTTACAACATTTGACAGCCACGTCATATCAGATTTCCATAAGAATGGGAATTCATGCATTTGGAAACTGCTTCTTAAAAATATCAAAGGTAAAATTCTGATATTATTATCCTTTGTGAGCAATTGGGCAAAATCGATGGCTGAATACTGCTGAAATGCAAATGGAACATATTTGCATGCCTCAGCAGCGTTTTGATTTCCAAAGTTCAATAATGATATCGATATTGGCTGGAATTGCTTTTATCTGTCCCAAACCTTCTATTCCATGACTGCATGACTGACCTAAACCAAGAAAATCCATATTGCTTGTTGGAGTGACAATTCTAATGTTATGCCGCAACCAGGCAGGTCCATGCACTAGCTGGGTGGCTGAGTGGTTAGATACCAGACCAGACCTGCCCCAGTGAAGGTCTTTGCCGGCGTGGATTCGAACCCAGGGTGGGTAACCCAACATTTTCAGTGGACCTTCATGAGCAAAATTCCAGCTGGATGTTGTTCGGATGAGATGTTAAATTGGTTGCCTCCTTTGTCAGCATCTATGCTGGGCAAGTGAAAGATCCCTCATATGAAGTATAATAATGCAACATTGTTTAGGATTCCTGTCCTCATCCTTAACAATCAAAACTTGCAAGCAATAATATGAAATACATTGGCCATATAGAACATATTAGCATGCATGTTCAATAACTATTCATCTTCTTCCCTGAGACTGTGTCTCTCAAATTACGCACAGATGGATATTGTTTGTGCTACCAGTCAAAAACTATATTACAAATTATCTCAGAACGAAATCAATGAATATAGTGTGTAAAATGTGTACTAAGATAGGAAATTACCAATATCATTGAACATTGAGGAAACGACTTATGCTATTACAAATTCTGTAGAATTTCCCATGAGCAAGTCCTGGTGATCTGGTCATCGCTGTCTTCAATTCATATTTTGAGAACAATAGTTTAGATTCAAATCCTTCAGTCAATCACGACTACCTGAGTCATAATTATAATAACATGATCATTTTAATCAGACCTCAGATAACCTTTTCTTAGAAGCAAATTTTCATGTCATATTCAATGACTTCCTGAATACAGAGGCCAGTTGAGGTCTTCTGATTTTAAAAGGTCACCGGAACAGATTATATTTTAGTTGTATCCCATGTGCGGGTGCCATTTTTCTCCCTTGAATAACTTTCATGAGTTTTACTTCCTGATTTTGGAAACGTCATCTTCTACCATATAGAGAAAAAACAAAAAAGCTAATTTAAAGAGCAACATGGTTCATGTGTATAGTGTATACTTCCGTCATATATTTTCTGTTGAAGAGAATATCTTCCAGGGCTTTGGAGTCGGAGTCGGAGTCGGGAATCGGAGTCGGGAGTCGGAGTCGGAGTCAACTTTGATTTTCAGGTGGAATCGGAGTCGGAGTCGAAAATTAAAGTGGTGACTCCTGACTGCTCAAAATGATAAATATAATTTACAAAAACACAGTTACAAAAATGTGAAATGAATCCCATATTTTACATACAACTTCCTAAGCAAGTGTTCATGTACAAAATCCTATGAAAACTTTGTAGAATGACTTTTTCTTCTCTGTTAACCATGTAATATTTATGTGCAATAATGCCGATAAGCGGAGTCGGGAGTCAGAGTCGGAGTCGTAATTCAGGAGACCCAAGGAGTCGGAGTCGGAGTCGGAGTCGTTTTTCAGAAAGGCAAAGGAGTCGGGAGTCGGAGTCGGTTCACTTATCACCCGACTCCAAAGCCCTGATTTCTTCTATCCTGCTCTTTTCTGTAGAACAGTCATAAACTGATTAGTTACAGTCAACGAATGATGAGTGCTTACATTCAGCTGCTTGTGGACATCAATGACCTCATAACAGGCCCTATCCATTGCATAGAAATTAACTGTCAATTTGTCATTGAATAATTTAGTCACCTCAGTGATGACTGCTGTGATTCAGTAGGACCTGGTAACTTGTTTTGATAGCCTTAAAAAAATTGAGGTATATGATATTACCTTACAAACTGCATATGAATCATAGAGAATAACATGGGTTGGGTAGGGAATCTAGGGATATAACCTCACATAGAACATGTCAGTGTAATTCTGTTTACTTGTTATTCGTCAGCTGTGAAGTGCAGCGAGTCACTGGTGAAAGTTAAAATACTGTAAAGCTACTGTGTACTGGAAAATTGGAAAGCCCAGACTTGTGCAAAGAAGGATTTCAAGTATATATAAAAAATAATATATATATAAAAATTAATAGATATGAAAATTAATGTATATATAAATATAAGTACAAGAGCCATGACGATTTTGATGACAACGTGACAACAGCACTTTGAATGCAAATATTCGTCATACTGCAAACAAAACTTTTTTGAAGATTCTCTTTCCAGTACAAGGCTTGAGAATCCGTTCCTCCCTTTTTGACAAACCATCAAAGTGCTGCTATGGCCAAAATCAAGTCATGCACTCCTCTGGGATAAATTAGAAATGTATTTATTGTATGTTCTGGATTATAATGAATTTCAGGAATTTTATGTCTAAGACATCAAATACTCACAGAAAGATATGAGAAAAATATAACCAATTCTGTAACACCTTGTAACTGCACATACCAATGATGCCACACATAAAATATGCATAATGATTCTAATTCACACCTATGAATATTTTTACATGTATATGGTCATCATTATATCCATTTATATATATACATTGTATAACAAAACATCATTAAACATGAGTAGGACAGTATGTATCCAATTTCAAAATTGGACATACACTGATACAGATATTATATGGCCATAGCATGGCTATTTACATTAACATTTCTTATATTAAGGATTTTTCAGCAGAGTATTTAGCAATATAGCATTCTCATATGATATTCTATTTGTAAGTCTTCTTGTTTGCTGAGCAGTTTAGTAATAGGATATAAGAAATCAGCATAATATATCTTAATTACTGCTAATTAGTATACAAGTATTGTAAACAATGACATGTAAATAGCAACTCATTCTACATGGTTTGATTGTGTAAAGTATGAACAAAAATGTAATACTATATTCCCCATAGAATAAATAATGAAGTGTTGCATTTGTGAACTTCTGTCTAGTGTCAACCCAATGTCCTTTGCTTCAATTGTCCTCATTTGCCTATTCAAAATAGACAATCCAGACATTTCTGGCAACATTTTTCATTGGGCGTTTTTTTATACGAAATCTCCACTAAACATTACTGACTGAAGGATGACCCAAGAAATGTGAAACTCTCCCAAAACTGTCTGTTGTGTTTGTCTGAGCTTCTGCTTAGTCCGAAGTAGACACCTTTAATACTGGAGCGAGGGTCAAGTCAGGGTTCTTGCAGGTCCTTGAAAATTCTTTTAAAAATATGTGGTACGGGAAAAGTCCTTAAAATGCAAAAAAAAACAGGTATTTTTTGTGAAGACCAATGAAATACAACCGAAAAGAGGAATTAAAGCCCAATTCCATACTTCCCTTCTCACTGTCACCGATCAGTCATTACTCGTCCTGAAGTCATTATCAGTATACAGCATGGGATCAGAAACGAAATGTGGAACAAGCATGACATTCTGTGATGTACTGGGATGTGCAGTTTCCAGTGCATTACACCAAAAGGTGCAAAAAGTAAGCTGCCCCTGGCAAATATAGCTGGTCAAAAATGCTGGTTCATGTAATAATACACAAGTGGAAGATATCTCAAATAACTATTGTAACACAAAATGGCCATGAGCCAAAGGATTGAGGTCTCAAAAATGTGTAAAGCATGCTAGAATGCATGAGCAGAAAAAGGTTCTACCAGAAAATCTACCCAACCATTGTCAACTACAAATGTAAGCCAATAGATGGTATAGATACAATGTGATATATATCTGTTAAAGCTCTATTATTGACATACAAACAATGAAACAGTTCTTGAAATCAATATAGTTACTGTTTTTGCATCCGTTTTTATCGATCTGTCCGGTTAAGCTCGAAAGAAGTCTGTGTTGATCTGTTGAAGCGGCACAGTGAAAAAAGGTCCAAACAAAGAAAATTTCAGTTCATAAGAATTTTTTGCTCAAATCAAAATAACTTTGATTCGAACCCAAAGTGTTATTTTTTCTACCCAACAAATTTTTTTTTGTGTCAACCATAACAGATTCTACAGAATATATGAAAGTTTTGACTATATTTGTAGAGTCTTCAGTCTGCATGCTCTCACCTATAGAACTGAAAACATTCAAAATACATGGGAATACATGTATGTACCTGCTTGCAATAAGCAAATAAGTACAACGCTTTTAATAGTTTGTGTGATTTATACATATTTTGCTTTCTATATCTCTGCACAAATATGCTATACAGTGCATGGTCCATGTGTTATAAGACCACTTGTTAAAAGACCGACTTGCTTCATGTGGTCGCCTTCTTCCTGCACCAAGTACTACTTATGGTCCAATTTGCCTGAAGAGACACCTACTTGTGAGGGACTTTCTCATGATCACAGAACGGGTGGTCTTATAACACATGAATCACTGTATTCAGAGAATAGTGCAGTGTACCTTTGTAAAATATTAAACCATAATTTTAGGTCTATATTCTTGACTACCTGTAATGTGTCATACTTATCAAAAATATTTTCACATTGAGCTTTTAGGGCGTACATGTAGAACGTCAATGAAGTACAGTTGAAAGTCTGTTCTACAGGTCTACATAATTTCATTCAATTTCCGAAATCCTAAAAAATTATATTAATTTGATGATAAATGATAAGATCAGTAATCTGATCATACCATACACTTGCCTCTATAATTACCTTCATTTTGTCACCAGGGCCAATGTTGCAAGCTCTGAGGATGCCATCATGTATTTTCATCACGAAAATCTAAACATAGAGGCTTACTGGCATGGCAAATAGCCCGTGACTGGGAGCAATGGATAGATAGATATCTAGACAGACAGATTGGTGGACAGATATAGATAGATAGATAGATAGATAGATAGATAGATAGATAGATGGATAGACGGATAGATGGATAGACGGATAGATAGATAGACAGATAGATAGACAGATAGATAGATAGATAGATAGATAGATAGATAGATAGATAGATAGATAGATAGATAGATAGATAGACGGATAGATATATAGATAGATAGATAGATAGATAGATAGATAGATAGATAGATAGATAGATAGATAGATAGATAGATAGATAGATAGATAGATAGATAGATAGATAGATAGATAGATAGATTCAATAGCTAGGAAATTTCAACCGTAATTTATATGGTCTGAGTCTCTCTACTCAGTGCTGCAAAAAACCACAACATAATAGCCAATCCTAATGACTTAGACATGAACTGATCAATGCCAGGCAGGTGCTAAGCCAAGCAAATCGAACATCGAAGAAGCCAGTCCAAAAACAAACCAACCAGAGTGGAACCTGCTCAGGAAAATGTTGTCGTAATTTCTCTGATATTCTATGTAGAATTTAAGAATGACCATCATTTGGTCAAAAATAATGGAACGATAAGATGGCGTTTCTGTCCATCATGAGCAAATTATCTATTTATCTATCTATCTATCTATCTATCTATATCTAACATGCAATATCCAATTTGAGGAGAAGAAAGTTCAGTGTGCATTCCTCAGGCTCATGGGCAGCAGAGTGCATACCAAAATTACCTTCCACCAAAAATTAGATATCATATGGCCAGTGCAGCCCTCTAAGCCCAGTTCTGGATCCTCAAAAGGGTTGATTTTAAAATGAGAGCAGACTCTCCAACATGTTAAAACATTTACGCCACATGTGCGATGTTTCACTTCCCATCATAGATTAGACAGTTAAGACACTACTACAATTTAATTATCATCTGAACGACATCTGGCTGTAATTTTGCTCATTAAGGTCCACTGAAAATGTTGTGATCCCTAGCCAGGGTTTGAAGTTGAACTCATGCTGACAAAGACCTTCAGTGGATCAGACCTAAACCATAACCATACACTCAGCCACACAAAAATACTTTGTGCAGGAGGAAGGCGGTCACACAAGCCAAGTTGGTCTTACAACAAGGGGTCTTATGACACATAGTCCAGTGTATAGCACATATTGTGTAGCTGTGCAGAGATATACAACATGAAAATATTTGTAAATCACACAAACCATTAAAAGTTTTTCACTTATTTGCTTATTGCAAGAACATACATATTTCCACATATTTTGAACATTTTCAGTTCTGTACGTGACAGAATTGTAGACCTATATTTATTCCTCATTGGGCACTCAAAGCAAATTTATAAACAACATTCTTTGCACCTTTGCGGTTACCGTGCTTGTGTGACATGTTTGAGCCCTTCAACTTTTAACGCTTCCTAGTTTCCTGAAAGTGGGTGAGGTCATTGTCCAGATATGGGGTAAAGAAATCATTCAAAGATAGAACCATATATATAGGCGTATGTACTAACAAAAGTATTGGCCCTGACCCATCCAACACAAAGGGTCAATGACTCTGCAAAAAATCTAATAAATAAGATAGATAGATAGATAGATAGATAGATAGATAGATAGATAGATAGATAGATAGATTGATTGATTGATTGATTGATTGATTGATTGATTGATTGATTGATTGACAATGACAGATAGATAGAATAGATAGACTGATTGATAATAACAGATAGATAGAATAGATAGATAGTTAGACAGATATATAGATAGATAGATGGATAGATAGATAGATTGATAGATAGATAGATTGTTGACATTTTTAAAGCAAAGCTCAAGACCTACCTCTTCATAGAATATTTTAATTGACAGTACTATTTATAATTCACAACACTCTTTTATATTTACATAAGGCCTGGTGCAAATAAGAGCGTGACAAGAGGGTGAAAAATAAAGGTGTAGTTTTTGCTTGGAATCTTGCTGCAATTCAAAGTACATATACATGGCAATAAATAAACAACAAAATCAGGGTTAAGTAATGATTTCCAACATAGCTATTGCAATTTTTTCAGTGGAAAAAAGCAACAACAAAGCATGACACTCCGGTATTATTTAGTTATTTTTTAAGTATTGTGTTGGTCATATCTTATCACTTTCTGAACCTGTTAGGGCATGAATGACATGCATGCATATTTTGGTGGGCCACAGAACCGTTTAAACTGTTCCAATATTCAAAACTGCCATTTTTCAAAAATTTACCCATTTTAACACAAGATAGAATTGAATATTTCCCAAACAAAGATTTACATATTTCAAAATTGATAAAGATGATGAAGTGTTGCTCTGTGTACAAGGCCTAGTATGTAATTTAAATTTCTAATAGATATTGTTGTTATTATTGGAGATATAACATGCTGATATGGCACTGAAAATTTTTTTGGAGGTGTCAGGGTCGGGACACCATCTGAAAATCACAAAAATACATACAGAAACAGCAAACATTGGCCATAGATAAGTCACCCTGCTGGTCCAACATTATTCCTAACTCAATTTTTATTTTTTTAATAGCTTTTACATTCATGAAAGAACGTTTTTTGATAATCTTTAAGTATATTAATATTACTCTTTGTTTGCCCAATTCCTGCAGGTCTAGACTATTTCTGGAGTTCTTTTGGCACTTTTTTCCATCCCTAATTACACAAAGCACTTGTAGAATCCATAATAGCCTAAAGCCTGCAAGTTTCAGGGCATATGGGGATGCTAAATAGAAGGTGTTAGGGTCGGGACAGAGGTGTTAGGGTCGGGACATGCAATAGTTTTCAACATTAGATAAAAATCCAGACAGTCAGAAGCATCCTTTTTCGTGCCAAACAATTATGCTACTGTAGAGGAAAAATGTAGT
This sequence comes from Platynereis dumerilii, assembly GCA_026936325.1. Lineage (NCBI taxonomy): Eukaryota > Metazoa > Annelida > Polychaeta > Phyllodocida > Nereididae > Platynereis > Platynereis dumerilii. The sequence continues at coordinate 70,124,864 of JAPTHN010000001.1, read as the reverse complement.
AGTGAAAAGGTATATGTAGCCAGCTTGTGTTGGACTGAGAGCAACTAGTAAGTTAGTGTTAGGGTCGGGACAACTTTTACAAAGCAAGAAAAAATGATTCAAACAAGTAGCTATGACATGAAAATATGGAAATAAGGTATAATATGCAATAGAGGGGTCCTCAAATGAAGTTGGGAGAGCAAATAATATATAGAATACCAAGAACCAACAGGTACACAGAGTTGTTGAACAGAAATTGCTAAAATTTCAATTTTTGGCTTCATTTGCCACTTCAGAGTCTCATTGACACTATTTCACCAATACACAGAGCATCAGATTGCAAATGATAGTCACAGAACCAGAACTCCCATGGCTACAATTGAGAATACTTTCCATTGACAAATTTTCAAAATTATTCTCCAAATGAAGGGTTAAACATTGCTCAAAATATGCACGTCACGCTAAAATGCTAAAAAATGGCCATTTTCTGAATGTTCAAGACCTCAGATTTCTGGAACCAATACTCCGATTGCCCTCAAATTTGAAATATTAACTGAGAAAATAGTTTTAAATGTAAAAAAAGTACTCTGGAATTGGATTTACATATTTTGTAAGGTTTTGCAGCAGATACAATGCTGGCTTCACCTGAAATACGCAAAAATTTGCACCAGGCCATAATTTATACTGCAAATGTTTTTATCTTTATCTTATATTTAATTGTATTGTCAGCATTTAGAGCAAAGTGGATTTTACGCTATGCAACGTAAATTTATTATTCTTTATTATAGTAGATAGATAGGTAGATAGGTAGATAGGTAGATAGATTTTCACCAAAAAAGAAAGAAAAGGATAGACTGATCCTACAAGCTAATGGGTGGGTATAGGGATACAGAGAAGTCAGTTTTTTTGGGTCCTTGGAATTCATTCCAAGACCATTGTCGTCAGATTCACTTCCTCTCAACAGGCAAATTTGGTGTACACACAAAAGCATTTCACAGACAAAATGACTACCCAAACTGATGTGCCCTTATGATTAAAATGGTACTTAGGTTACAATTTAGTGCTTCACAGTGCGTTAATTGACTTTCATTCAACATATTTCTTCTAATAGCTGTCAACTCTCCACACAAAAACTGGTTCTGCATATTTGACTGTGCTGTCCTCTTGTGCATAGTGACAACATACCACATTACCACAGTTGCATGTGGGTTCATTTCATAAATAAAGACAAAACAAAGTAACTTTCCTATATTATCTAATTGTGGCTTATTTAATTTTGATAAATATTTTCATAGGAATTTTATGTCAAAGTAAAGTTTAGTAGGGATTCTTGTTCAATAAATAAACAATAGGTCTAAAGTGTTTTCATATAAGTAGCAGAAGAAAATGCAGTTTTAACATGTAATTTAATCTCCCCTTCTTTGTACATAACTCACTATAAAATTTATGTGGTACAAATTATGGAAAAAACCAAGGACCCTATGCATGCATTGCATGCTATTTTGTGATTTCGACTTTCTTCTCAAAATGTCTTAGTAATTACCTACCTTTGCAATTACCTACATTTGCCTATTTTTTTATTGTGATTTTTTCGTCATCTTATTCTAAAAAGAACTGTTTTCTTTCAGATGGCAGTCCTGTAACGACTATGCAAGAGGGAGATGAGTTCAATGTGACATGGCATTTAGCATATACTCACAGGGTATGTTATAACCAAGATTTTCTCAAATGTATTACAAAGGGCATCAGCCAGCCATAATTTTATATATGAAAACCATTGCTGTTGTTTTTTTCTCCATTTTGGATGACTGTAATTTTTATTGGCAACAAATCAATCAAATTGATTGATCAAATCAATCAAATATAATTTAATCTGATAACTGTCAAAGAACCAATATAATTTTGAAATATATGCAGATTATAAGAAACATAAAATATTGCTGAATTTGCAAGAATATGCAGATAATGTTAACTTTAAAATTAGTAAAATCAAAAGAGCATAAGTGTAAAGATATGCCACTCACTTTTTTTTTTCTTTCTTTCGATAATACTGCAGTTTGCTACAAATAAATTCTGCTGGATTGTCTTTCTATAGATGTTTATAAAAAAAACAATGTCTGGTTAATTTTTAGATGGGTGAAATGATAGATGTTAAGAAATAATGTAGCAATATTTTGTTGATTTTCTGCAGATGGAAATAAGCTTAATTGACTTTCCTCTTTATTTTTGCAGGGAGGGTACAGACTTCAGATTCTTGAAGGACAGACTGTCAAGCATTGGTTAACCCCTTCTTCCCAGACATCCACATTTATTGGCCAGACTGACACTGGGTGAGTTTATGACTTTTGTAATATGAGGGTTAAATGTACAAATAATCCATACCAGTTTAACCATGGTATAATCAAGGTTAATGCAACCCAGGTACACCATGGTACAATCATGATTAGTTTGGTTACCACAACCCTGGGACAAGAGTCAGGATGCTATTCCACCTCAATTAACAACCCTCGGGTTCTTCTTTTAATCCACCTTTAATGTCCTTTATTGATATTTTTCTGAATTCACAGGAGCTTTGTCAGTGCCCAGTTGGTAGACCTATGTTTCCTGTGTCTTTCAATCTCATCTAATTTTGTATTTCTATCACAGGGCCTTGACCCACAAAGTAAAACTGCCGGACGGCTACACATGCAACCAGTGTACTCTGCGGCTTCAACGTCAAGCCTCAGAATGGGGACCAAACTACATTTTCTGGTCTTGCGCTGACATTAACATTGTGCCTGCCCAACGTAAGTAAACCAACATTTCTATCTTGATACTAAGAATAAGATTAATTGTTGCACATATTCAATGTTAATTCATGATGTAATGGATATATTTCAAGAAAAAAATTTTGCAACTGCATCACATCCATTTATAAATAACAGTTGGAGCATCCTATAAATTTATTTATGATTAAAGAACCAGTTACTGTATTTGAATTCTGGAATGCTGATTTTAAGAAAACACAAAAAGTTAATGTTGTTTTACTGGTTTTATTCAGAATACTCCCCCAGTTGTTCTGGAAAGGGTGTCTACCAAGATGGCAAATGTGAATGTAACAGGAGGTTCTATGGAGATGTGTGCCAATATGAAGGTGAGTGTCTAAATTAATCTTTTCCATGTTCACAACAATCAACAACACATGTAATTCATTTACAGCCATTGGTTTGCTTCACTCATCTTTGTCACATTATTGCAATACTGCAATATTTTCTTCTGTTCTGACATGCTGAGGGAGCTCTCTTAAGAAAACAGCTGACTGGCTTTATATATTTTACACTGCTTGGTGTTGATTATTGGTCATAATCACTCTTTTAAGCCTCAGGTCAACGGAGTCCAAACTTACATAAACTGACATAGATTTTAATGTGATTAACATAATAATAGTTGTCAATGATTTATCTACAACCCATGGTTGATACGTAACAATCAATATCTCGATATTGCATACTGATATACTTGCTTTTTCTTTTCAGATGACTGTGTGGATAACTCGGACTGCAACAACAATGGAGAATGCATCAATACTGGAGCCACCTCATCTCCAATCAAGCAATGCTTCTGTAGGCCTGGACATTTTGGGAAGTTTTGCCAGAAAGGTAAGGAGAATGATCCATGCTTGGCAGCCTACACTTTATCCTATTTTGTGCCATGCTTTCTCATCCAAATGTGCATGTGTATCACATTTATAATGTAATACCTCAACCATGGCTGTCCTTTATTTTTCAGAATCACCACTTAGGGATATCTCTTTCGACCCCAGCCAATACAAATATCGTCAATTATCTCCTGAGATGGACATGTATTACAAGGTCCTCCCTGTAAGTGAAATGAATTTTTCCAATCATGTTAGTTTTACTGTACTTAATCATTTTTTGTTATATAATTTGTTCCTTGTTTCAGGACACAAATGAGCTTGAGGTGAGCCTAAGAATCACTGGAACCTCATGGGCTGCAATTGGATTCCGACCAAACTGTAAGACCTTCCATATTGAAATTACACCAAAAATTGACTTTCATGTTCCAGACAAACGAAGATTATGATATGATATATATCTTCTTTTTTTTTCAGCATACACAAGTGCATGTACCAGCTTCCCAGCAACACCTGGAACTCCACTGAGAGACCCTTCTGGAGGTGCAGGACCAGCAGGTGGATCAGAACCTGAGGGACATTCAGAAAGTGAATCAGAACCAGAAGGACGTGCAGAAGGTGAATCAGAACCAGAAGGACGTGCAGAAGGTGAATCAGAACCAGAGGGACATGCAGAGAGCGAAGGTCATGCAAAAGGTAAATCAGAACCAGAATACAGGATTATGATTAATAAATTTTCATTATTTCATTTTTAAAGCTGATTAATCCATGCTTAATATCAACTTAATTGAATGGTTAATTCTAGCAAAACAATACAGCTTATCAATGATTCAAATTATAAAAACGTGGATGTTATTTTCAGAATGTGGAAGTGAATACAAATACCCTCTTGATTGCACCGGACCTGCAAACTGTGACTACCATGCCAAGTGGCGGTATAATGCAGCTGATGATTCTGTTCGCTTCATGGTCTTTTCCAAACAAGGTGCATCTTCTTGGACAGGAATTGGATTTGCCAGTAGTACACAGATGGTAAGTTTTTCCACGGCCTTACAGAATGACAAACTGATCCTTGATTATCAACACACTATTCATTCGTGCATAGTAGTCATAGTACAATGCTCTTGTTGCCTCATATTTACCGGATCTCAAAAACTTATAGCCTCAAAACAATGGTAACCTCTGTTCTTTTTTAATTGCTGTTTAATTTGGACCAATAATCAAAATAAGTCATAATGTTTTTTAAAATACCTGGGCACAGTGGGCAGTTTATTTCCTGACAAATGAATATAATATTATACTATTAGGACTATTCTTAATCTGTGTGTTTGAATGGTTTGGCAGGCCCAGATGGATACTGTGATTGGAACCATAGATGGCAACAACATGGGAGATGTATTTGATGGGTAAGTGTACAGGACATGTATATTTCTACACTATGGAATCCATGTCATTTTGTAAGAAGGAAGTCAGTTGGAATGAGGACAACATCATTGAATAAGTTGTAGAAAGGATAACTGCCTTGCATACATATATGACAGCATCCTTTATTTTGAGAAATATATTTTGCACAATTCTTAAAGTGAAAATTTTCTTTAAAGGAGACCTGCAGACATAGATTATTCTGTTAAATATCTGGTTTGGAAACAAAATTGGATACAGCCGAGAAGGCCAAATGTAAAAAAAAACATGGGGATGTTTAATTCGACTCTGTGTTAAATTTTTTGGCTCACTGTCTGCAGTCTTTCTGATTCTAATCCCTTACTATCCCATTGGGCAGTGGCGGATACAGGGGGGGGGCCTAGGGGGCCCGGGCCCCCCCTAGACCACTTAGATTAATAATAGTATTTTGAAGAAAATATGCCGCGATGCGGGCCCGCGAATGCCGCAACACGCCCGGGCCCCCCCTAGATGACCCTGTCTGGATCCGCCACTGTTGGGAAATGAAAAAATATTTTACATTTCCACAAAGGCTGTCCTCAGTGTCCTGCCATTTTTGCATGACACTGCGGTCACAAATTCATCAATGTATCTTCTGCCTTTCAGATGGACAGGATACCAATATTCAACTCCGACAAGAGATACCACACAGAATCTCCAACAATCTAACATCACATATTCCAATGGAAATATTGTGATGCATTTCATGAGACCCAGGCAAACTTCTGATGGTCAGGACTTGGCATTCACAGACACCGATTGCTACTATTTCTTTTTCCCTGTGGAGGGTGGAGATTTCCGCAGTGGAAGAATTATGCATCATAAAAAGACTCCTAAAATCTCTCAAGAAAAAATTTGCATAAAAGCATGTGCTGCACCTCAAGCTGAGGGTAAGTTTAGCAATTTATCAGCAACACAGTAAGGCCTACACACATACATGCAGCTTAGTTTCAGAAACAGAACGTTAAACTTCAAGAAAATTGCTGTCATTATTTGTGCTCCTGTATCAGACAATATAAATATTAAAAAATATTAATACATTATTTTTATAGCTGAAGGTGAATCAGAACCAGAAGGTCATGCCAAGGGTGAAGGACATGCTGAAAGCGAAGGTCATGGACATGCTGAAAGCGAAGGACATGCTGAAAGCGAAGGACATGCTGAAAGCGAAGCACATGCTGAAAGCGAAGCACATGCTGAAAGCGAGGGACATGCTGAAAGCGAAGGACATGCTGAAAGCGAGGGACATGCTGAAAGTGAGGGACATGCTGAAAGCGAAGGACATGCTGAAAGCGAGGGACATGCTGAAAGCGAAGGACATGCTGAAAGCGAGGGACATGCTGAAAGTGAGGGACATGCTGAAAGCGAAGCACATGCTGAAAGCGAGGGACATGCTGAAAGCGAAGGACATGCTGAAAGCGAGGGACATGCTGAAAGTGAGGGACATGCTGAAAGCGAAGGACATGCTGAAAGCGAGGGACATGCTGAAAGCGAAGGACATGCTGAAAGCGAGGGACATGCTGAAAGTGAAGGACATGCTGAAAGCGAAGGACATGGACATGCTGAAGGACATGGACATGCTGAAGGTGAAGGACACGCTGAAGGCGAGGGAAACGCTGAAGGTGAATCCGAACCAGAAGGTGAAGCAGAAGGAGAATCTACAGGTAAATGAGATCTTCTATATGAAGGGATTGATTTGTTACTTTGCATTCATACTTACTATTTCACCTTCAGTGAAGATTGATTGACAGAATCTTTGTGTTGACATAGGACCACGGCTGCATCCCATGGACTGCATTGATGTCATTGCTGGTGGTGCTCGGGGAAATCTCTTCAGAATCCTGGACTATTACACCAGAGACCGTTCGACACCAAGAACCGATGATTTTTATGGTGGGGACGATGACCTCACAGCTGCTGTTGGTGGAGAGAGACAAGGAGTGACCATACTCAGATTTAGACGACCCTTAGCAGGTAAAGATTTTTGGCAGAGATTGCTTGTAGAATGTTGGTCCGCTCGTGATTTAATGTCAAAATTTACCTATTTCAACTTCCGAAGTAGTCACATGTTGGTGTTTTATTGTATCACTTCAGCTTCTCATCAATCTGACAGTCCAATTCTCAATGACAACATGCATGTGCCCTGGGCTAGAGGACAGGAACCTGGAAACTATGTTCACCGACCTGCATCTGGAGCTGAAGCTGGCACTCTCAAGAATCAAGCGTTTTACACCCCCGACGAGTTGAAATACCATGGTCATGGGATGCAACGAGGAGTTGCTCAAATCAATTTCTTTGGTAAATAATTATGGTCTTGTGATCTTGGTAACATAAACATTTCTTGACTGTCTTCTAAGTTTTTAGTTACATGTATAGCTATTTGAGTAACAAAAAAAATCTTCTCACAGTAATAATTTGGAGATGTCATGTGAAATTTAAGTCTCATAAATGAAGCAGTAAATAACATTTTTAGAAAATTATTGTGCGGTCATAATGCAATAAATAAAATTTCTAATAGACATCATGGTTCATGGATAGTGATGATGTTTTCACTTTTGCACAGATTCGGTCAATGACGTTGAAGAAGGACCATGCATCAAGGAATACAAGTCTCCACCAAACTGTTCCCCAGCAGACTGTGATTACCATGCCCGTTGGTCTTTTGATGAGGCATCTGATTCAATCACATTCAATATCAATGCCAAACAGAACAGTGCCCTATGGACAGGCATTGGATTTAGTAGCACAAATACTATGGTGAGGATTGACTAAGTAATAAGCTTTTACAGTACACAGTGCATGTAAAGGAAGACTTAATAACAATATTTAATAAAGGCGTTTTGAAACTTTCTTTTACCTTGATTGACCCTTATTTTTTTAACAGGATAATATGGATGCTGTCATTGGATTTGTGTCGGGAAGTTCTGCCACAGTTTATGACGGGTGAGAATATTTTCGCATTCTCAAATTGATAGTTGCTTCTGTTTGATCTTGAGATAAATAAACAATTTAATTACAAATTAGTCACTGTAATTATTTTTGACAGCTTTGGACGCAGACACAACTGTGTTCATGAAAATTTATGATTGGAAAAAATATTGCCATTGTGAGAAAATACCTGACACTCATCTGAATAAAGTGCAAAATCAAATTTCTGTACAAAACCTCATTAAAACTTCAGATTGATTTATTCTGAGAATTGTGTAACAAAGTAATAACTGCTGTAATTAGACTACTCCAAATGAAAATGTGACAACGGTACTGGCCAAAGCAAATGACTTTTTATGTGTAAGCCTAAATTACTGAATCCTTGTGCATTAATGCAGTTTCTTCAGAAACACAGCTTTACAATGCGGTACGCTCATCAACTTTCAAGTGGAAGAATTGAAAGAATTGTTTGTTTTTTTATTACGTTGTCAATGCAGGAGATTTACTGTTTATGTTTCAACTTCCAGATGGACCGGTGACAGGTACAGAAGACCAAGCCCTGATTCCGTTCAACATGTGACCCAAACGACTGCGTCCCACATCAATGGAATTACGAACCTTCAGTTTACTCGCCTACGAAACACTGCAGACAACCAAGATGTCCAGTTCTCTGACGAGCAGTCCGGATGCTATTACTTCTTCTTCCCTATTGGAGGCGGTTCAGTGAACAACCAAGCCATCTCAAAACACTCAAGGACCCCTGTTGTCTCTTCAGAGAAAATTTGTATTACTAACAATCCTCAAACATGCTCTGCAGGGCCAGCTTGTAAGTCAGATGCAGAAATGATCATCAATTTTTTGTGATTTTCAAAATGCCATTGAAATATCATTTTGAATTTTCATTAGATGATATATGCTCATAGAATGTTTATGCTAATTTTCTACTCTCTTTCAGTGGTGACAATACCTGCCAAATTCAGGCTTCCCAACCTAGCATTTGAAAGTGACTATAATGATCTAAGATCCGCCAAATCACAAGGTCTCATAACCAAAATTCTGCCCGAGGTAAACAGCTATAGAGGACTGAAATTCAAACATATTTATGGACACTTATAAATCTGAAAAACTACAGCCATAATTACAGTATGTTCTAAGTATCCCTCTAATAATGTTTTTTTTTTTTCAGATTCAACAAGCTATGATCGATTCCTTGGGCAACAGAGTTCGAGCTGTGGACATTACGAAGCTGAGGTAACTTTCAGAAAATTGTGTTGTCTCCAGCCAACAGTGCAAACTATGTTCAAAGCAGTCAAATAATTATGTTAACGTGCAATCCCATAATTAACCATTTCTTCATATAATTTTGTACAACACACAGGAATGAATATTATGATTTCTCATAACAGGAGATACGATGCACCAAGACAAAAGTGGTCATACCTTAATCTGTAGGACAACATAGTCACCATCTTGCTTGTTTCAACATATCCATAAAACTTTTTACTTGGAGCAATTATTAACTGAACTTTCTCTCAATTTTTTCCACAGCGAAGGCAGTGTTATTGTTGATGTAGCTGTTCAAATCCTCAGCAGCAATCCTCGTGATCCCATGCTTTGGGGTGGCGTCAAACAAGCCGTTGATAGTATCGTCGCCGATGGCATGCTGGCAGATATTCCAGCTGAGAGCTTGCGTAAGTTTACATAGCTTTTACACACGATATTATTATTTTAAAAATACTGCTTTTAGAAACTACACCTCACTGCAACTGCTGAACAGTCGATAACCAACAAAAGTAAGCCTCAGTAAAAGCAAGTCAACAAACAAAGAACTTGAGAGTAAATTTTATAGAAACATTATGCTATCAGAATCACAATACAGCAGATAACATCATGTGCAGAAGCTGTTCTATCAACACAAAAAAACATACATGGATATGCTTAATACATATAATGAATACAGTGATGATGATGTCCTTTATGAATTACGAAAGAGCAAATTTCATTCATTAATCTAGCATATCATCCATTCGCACATGTATAGTACTGATTGGCATTGTATCTATGAACCTTTTCAGCTCCAACTTCAGTAAGACCATATCCAGGAGGGGAACCCGAAGGAGAACCAGAAGGAAAACCAGAAGGAGAACCAGAAGGAGAACCAGAGGGGGAACCTGAGGGAGAACCAGAAGGAAAAGGTAGAATTGCAATGAACATCACATTTTAAAAGTTCTAAAGACTGTTTTTGTTTTCTCATGATAGTGCGCAAATTATTTACCCAACAAAAGTTTATCAATCAGGTATGTAATTTGCGCTGTATATATGACACATGTATCTTTATGATATTTAGTTGTCTAATAAAAGTTTACATATATGCTGTTTTGCAGGCTGTGAAAATGAATACAAATACCCACTTGATTGCACTGGACCCTCAAACTGTGACTTCCATACCATGTGGACATACAATGCAGCTGATGATTCCGTTCACTTCGTGGTCTTTTCCAAACAAGGTGCATCTTCTTGGACAGGAATTGGCTTTGCCAAGACTAAAAAGATGGTAAGTTAACAACACTGAAAATTTCAATTCAATGAGAACTTACTTGAGTAAACTCTAAAGAGGCACCTCAGACATTTTCTCTTCCCTGTGTTAATATGATCTCATTATCATTTGTCTGAATTGTTCTCCAGGTTCAGATGGATGCTGTGATTGGAACCATAGATGGCAACAACATGGGAAATGTGTTTGATGGGTAAGTGTAAAACGTGTGAGAGACAAAACAAGATGAAATTGAACATCATTAAATAAAGAATAAATCAGTTCATTTATTGTAACATGAAATCCCTTTTTTGAAAATTTAAGTTTATGCTAAAATAGCAGTTAAGGCTTTCAAAGTATTATCACAGAAGATAAGTAGACCATTATAGTGGCCATTGTTAGAATTAAAACTCAAAAATCTCCGAAAAAATAGTCTATATTTGTGAGCAAAACTGCAAGAGTGTTAAGATTTTATTCAAGCATCCTCTAATTTGTCTTCCTTTCAGATGGACGGAATCCCGATTTTTAACTCCGGCAAAGGATGCAGTCCAGAATATCCAACATTCAAACATCACGTATTCCAATGGAAACATTGTGATGCATTTCGTGAGACCCAGGCAAACTTCCGATGCTCAGGATGTTGCCTTCACAGACACCGATTGCTACTACTTCTTTTTCCCAGTGGAGGGTGGAGATTTCCGCAATGGAAGAATCATACATCATAAAAAGACTCCTAAGATCTCCCAAAACAAAATGTGCATAAGAGCACAGTGTGTCCAACCAGAAGGTAAGTTTAATTATTTATTTGATAAATGTGACTAAAAGTTTCCGTAAAATAATGTTACAGATGATGTGCATCTTAATTTATCCTCTGTGCAAATAGTCTTGCATGATGTGCATCTTAAAATGATATCAGTATAATAATCCTTAGTAAAAATAATTTTGCATGTTTTTTACTTTTATGTCAAAAAAAAAACCGAACTCACCTGATCTTCTGATTATCAGAGTATAACTTGTGATTGAAATCATGTTCTCAATCTAAAAAAATAGTTTAAGGCACTTATGATTCTCCATTTGTTAAAACACAATAATAATGCCTTTTCATTGTCATCTTTGTATTTATAAAAGCTTCTGATAAATTTGCACTTATTTCCTTCAAACAGACTCTTCCGGGACAGAAAATACCAAGTTTGACATTTCCTTCAAATTGGACAAAGAAGAATTTGTTGACAAATACAAGGACATTGATTCGCAAGAGTCAAAGGCACTAATAGACTCAATATTACCCGAGGTAAGAATGATATTGATAAAGAATGCAGGAAAAATATTTTAAAAAATTGAAAGGAGATTACCAAAATGGAAAAAAGCTTTTAAATTTGAGGGTACATTGCTGAT